>OY776125.1:14760407-15360407 GCA_963675135.1 Galeopsis tetrahit | reverse complement strand
GTAGTAACTAAACATGGTTGTTTTTGGATTTTACGGAATTCAAACTAAAGTATTTAAGCTAGGTATACTAAAATAAGAATATCAAGACAAATGAAATGACAAGCTATCTAACTTTCTTTTGAAAGTGCAAGAGAAGGGTATTGCCTCGAGTGTTTCCGTTTTGTGGGTAATTTAATGAGTTAACAAACCAATTGCATGAATTAACTATGGTTTTGGTTTAAGCTAAAGGCTATCACATATATGTGTAGACCCCCTCGAAAGGCATAGGTGAACACGTGCTTTGATTAGCAATTATAGGATCTAACCATATACCATAAGCTCCTAAGATAGTGTTTCATAAGCACTTTCAACACGGTTACTAATGCTTATGAAACGCCCTCTCACCAAACTCCTTAACAACCTCTATTCGTTTGGTGTCTAAAGTTGTCGGTCTAGCAATTAACACTCTCTCGGTTAAGCTAATTACTACTTAAATTCTATTCAAATTAACCAAAGCTCACACTTACACTCCCAATCATGCAACCCAACCCTCGTTGCAATTAACATAATCGAACATGCTCGCTAATAGGGATGATTAACCAAATGAATTGATTACAACACAACTTTAGAAACATAAACACCCAAAACCTAAGCTAATCATGCAATTAATTCACAATTACACTAAACACCCATCAAAACATCCACACCCAAGGCAATTAGAGATTTAACGCATGGTTCTAAAAGAGAATTACATGGCTACAACAAAAGCAATCATAAAACTCATAGTTAAATAACAAGAAATTGTGAAAATTAAGAAATCACCAAATTGAATTGCAAAAAAGAGAAATATCACCTTGATTGTTGAAATGAAGCTACAACTTGAAGTAATTAACAAAGCCCGATGGAAATTGTTGCTTGGAATTGAAATCTAACAACTATTCTAGCTATTATATGAAGAAAACCTTAATAAACCTTCTACTATGTGAAACTAGGTGAAGATAGCTTGCAAAATGGGTAGAACTCCTTCTAAAACTAAAAATGGGTCTATTTATACCCTCCTACATCAATATGGCACGCGTCCCTAGGTTAAAACGAGTTTGGAGAAGATTTTCCCCTTGCACGGCCGAGTTAGGGCCATTCGGCTGAGTCGTGCTTTAATAAAAGCGTTTTCACGCTTTCTACACTCAGGTGCTTGACCGAGTCAGGGTGCTCGGCCGAGTTGGGCCTTGAATTCTAAGTTGCAGTCCCTCAACCAACTCGGCCGATTATGTGCAACTCGGTCGAGTTCCATTTGTTTGTCCAACTACCACTCGGCCGAGTTGATGTGCTCGGCCGAGTTGTCCCATTTTCCAGTCTCAGGCCATCTTCCGAACTCGACCGGATCTGTGCAATCGACCGAGTTCTACGCTTTGTTTCCAGCTCGACCGAGTTCCCTTTTTGTAGGCTCAAATCATGCACCAACTCGGTCGAGTTATGTCTTGAATCCTCTTTTGTGCATAATTTTCGATACGGGACTTCGATTGAATCGATTTTTCTTACATATCGGCTCTCTCTTCGTCGTCTTTTATCTGGCATTTTCTTTGACTTGATCTAACCGCATGTTTTGCTCCAAAACTCGTTGTTTTTCCCTAAAAACCATGCAAAACAATCACGTATCAATAATTCGATAAACAAACTACTTTTACACAACTTTTGCAACTAAAACACGACAATTAAAGCATAATCACACTACAAATTCGTGCAATCTCACCACAAATCAATTACTAAAAAATGTAAATCACTATAAATAAAATTTTTATTGTAAAGTGTAAGACACTACAATTGAAAAGTGAAACACTGTATAACTAAAGGTGCAATATAACCAGTAACGGACCTACGTGATGCCCAGGGGGGCCCGTGGGCCCCCCACTAATTTTGTAAATTTGTTAGGGGTATTTTGGTAATTTCACATGTATTAAAATTAATACTCTGTTTTATAATTATTTGCACACTTCTGATATAAAAATAATCCATAAAATTAATATATATCCGAACAACATTTTATTTTAAAATCATCACTCATTTTGGGTCTACATTTTATCCTAAATTTCACTAAATCTATTTTACATTCTACTATATCCTCCTTACACCTTATCAAATCACTCAAAATACGCTTTCTTATTTGACTCTACACCACTAAATTCAATTGTGTTTTTTAAAGTGAATCAGTTAAAATGTGCAAGTTATCACGGGACGGAGGGAGTATTAACTTGTACCAAAACATAACAAAAGTCAACTTATCCGATCAATTTAATTTAATGAAATGTGACGTATTGACAATTTTATAATGTGAAATTTTGATGAAAATAATGAGTACATATTTTTTTTTTATAATAATATTAATCGGGTCCCCCTACCGAAAATTTCTGAGTCCGTCACTGAATATAACATTAAAAAAAATGTGAGTTAATATAACTGAAAATATTATTGAAAAGTACAACACATGACTTCGACAATTAAAAAGTGCAACACCATATAACTAAAATATGCAATATAACATTAACAAAAGTGTAAACTAATATAGCTATAAATATTAATGAAAAATGTAAATCACTTAAATTTTTTTTTTTTAAGTGTTTGATCATTTAAAATCAACTCATGTACATAGTGTACTTGACTGGTCAATAACCTTACACCATTCAATCACATTCATATCATTCAAATATGGAAAATTGGAACACCTTTTAACAAGTTACGAAATATGAATTACATTTGTATAGTTAAAGAATTTTGTAGTGTCTAATCCTTAGATAATGTGATCACTTGATGATAATTGTTAAATGTTTTTTTGAGTTAAAAAATGATTAAAATACTAGCTCATTTAATATTCATTTGTATGTAAGTTAGGAACTCCTTTCCTTGTAAAATAAGAGAATACTCCGTATATGTTATGAATAAGGTTATCTAATTATTTACTGTTTAAATAATACTTTCATTTAACAATTATTAGAAAATTAATTAATCTGTGTTTTTATTCACTGGAATGATTTTAAATGAGAAAGATTAAATGGCATGATAAAAAAAAATGAGACTTTTATATATATATATACACACACACTGACACACGGAGTATATGAATTCCAAATTCTTTATGAAACTAATTTATCCAATTAATTTTCATCAAATCCAAAACCCCAACCTAAAACTATCTAGATTTATAATTTCCGCAGCAACTAAATAATTAAATTCAATCGCGACCACAACACAATTTTGTCTAAAATTCAAATATTTAGTAGATTGAATTTATCTTAACATTCACTAACAAATATTTGTATGAAAAAAAGAATAGTTATTACTAATAATAGTAAGTAAAGAATCCGAAAAAACACACACAAAAAAAAAAACATTAATAATAATAATAAAAAGAATAAGTAAATAGACTTAAATTCGCAGAAATGAGATGATTAAAATTAAAGTTCAGTGCTTAAAAAAGTAGCAGTAACTAATTGGAAGAAAAAAACATGTAGTAATACTTTTTAAACACGACTTGTCCTTCTTCTTGTCCTTGGGGTCATCTGAGGATTCTCCTCTTCTTCTTCTTCATCTTCTTCTTCCTCATCCTCGTTTTCATCGGAGTCCTCGTAAGACTCTCTTTTATTCTCAGAGCTAATTAACTCGGAGTCGGATTTAAGGTTAGCGAAAGAACTTTTGAAAAATTATTCTTCTTCAATTCCTCATCTTCTTCTTCTTCTTCATCTTAGTCTTCATATGATGGATCGTCCAAATGAAACTCGGGGTCATGAGCCATTTTTCTTTCTTGGTTTCTTTAGTATATTACACACTTACTGTGAATTAAATAGCTTTATTTTTCCTTTAAAAAAAAGTTTAATTCAAAATATACATTGTAATTAAATTAGATTCGAATACTTAGATATTGAAATCTATTCATATATATTCTTGCAAAGATCAATTAAACCATCTTCTCATATTTTTGCTTGCAGTCGATATATTCTCTCCTCACTACACGTACAGACATATATATATATATATATATATGCACGTAATGATGAAATATATCAAAAGTATGCAGTCGATATAATTCATATTTTAATTATAAAATAGATACGTAGAGAAATGAGTAAAAAGTATTATTCATAATTCATCAACTTTGTTAATAAAATTAAAAAAATACTTAAAAATTAAGTAATGGAATATTTATTATACTCAACATAGCATTTGCAATTCTCCCTCAATTCCATTTTTATTTTTGGTAGAATTATATGGCTGAAACTTAAGGGCACTTAGGTTCGCCCTTAGAATCAGTGGCGGATCCACGTTTAGGCTGGGGGTGGCCTTGGCCCCCCTCAACATCTTCCAATTAACTATAGTAGTAGTATATGTGTGTGCTTCTTCCATGAAAAAAAACTATGTAAATCTATGAAAATAATTAGTTCGAAATTCTGTAATGGGCCACCATCCAATTTTATGTATTAAACATGTAATGTAACAATAACTTGGTCTCTATATATATATATATATATATTATAGGATTAATTCTAAAGGGCTAGTCTTGTATGAAATATTGCATATATGCATTTCAGTTATTCACACATATGTTCTTTATAAATACACCCACAAGCTTAATTCACACACACATTTTTTATAAATACACCAACAAACTTAATTCACACACACATTTTTTATAAATACACCCACTGACAGCTTAATTCAAAATTTTTAATCCGTTTATTTTACTCGTTTCTGTGATTTTTTTATCTTTTATTTTATTGTCGAACGTGGGATATTAAATGTAGTAATTCAAATTGTAATATGTAGTAATACACATTATTTTATGTAGTAATAACACAAACTATTTATATAATAATACAAATTCTTTTATTTAGTAACACGTTTTTTCTAGTGTTTTTATTGATGTAGTAACTCACATTATAATATGTAGTAACATATATTATCGAATGTAGTAAACACAATAATCATGTTGTACTACAAAATGTTTTATTGTAGGATGATGCGAAAAATATTAGATCATTTGATAAAGTTACATATAGTAACAAACGTCTATTCAATGTAGTAATTCAAACTGTAGTATGTAGTAACATATAATTTTTTATTTAGTAAAACAAAGTATTACATGTAGTAATAACATAATTTTATATAGTAATACTGATTCTTTATATATATATTTTTATTGATTAAGTAACCCACATTATAATATATAGTAACATATATTATTGCATGTAGTAAGATATATTATTGCACGTAATACATAATAACATTGACCCATAATAATTAGTATTAAAGAATATTTAAAGAAATATAAAATATTTAAGGATTAAGGTCATTGTAAATTGCAGCGTCCGACCGCGGCCTGAGGTGACCGAAAACTGCTAGAAGAAGACGACCATGTTCAATTTCTGTCAGTGGGTGCATTTATAAAAAATGTGTGTGTGAATTAAGCTTGTGGGTGTATTTATAAAAAATGTGTGTGTGAATTAAGCTTGTGGGTGTATTTATAAAAAATGTGTGTGAATTAACCTTGTGGGTGTATTTATAAAGAACATGTGTGTGAATGACTAAAATGCATGTATGCAATATTGTATATAAGTTTTTGTGAATTCTAAATTAATTCACAACTTTTAGGCTTAGTACCAATTTAATCACCACTTTTATGATTATAATAAAAAAGCTCAATCTTTAACTTTATTGCAATTAAATACACATTTTTTTCTCTAGTCTAAAAGAGATGACGTGTCATGTCGGATATTGTTTATTTGGTTACGTTGGAGCCACATAGGATGAATTAATTTAGAATTAACCCTATATATTATTATGGAAGAAATTTATATACACATATATATGTATGATATTATATACAGTATATGAAAATATATCATATAATTCACATATATATAATAAAAAAATTATAAGAGGTCAAGTCATACAAAGCAAAATTTTGAATTGGGGCTTCTACTAGCAACAGTGAATTGATCCCCCAAATTAATTGATTTTAGGTGAGGTACTGAAATTTCTATATATTTATATATATATATATATATATCATGTATATCTTTTTTTTTTTTTTTTGATTATATCAACTTTTAATTGAACTTGATATTCTCTTTTATTTTCTCTTTCCGTTTTCTTTTTTTGGCCCCCCTCACTAATCACTCCTGGGTCCGCCCCTGCTTAGAATTATATGGCTGAAACTTAAGGGCACTTAGGTTCGCCCTTAGAATTTTTTAGGTCCCTATAACAAGGACATTCGTCTTTATTTCCGTAAGTCCCTGACGGAACACAATTATTACACTTCTCGCAACAAATTCCACAATATTCGAGACATCGGTCCTGTCGTGCTGCCTTTGAGCATCGAACGGCACATTTTGAGTCGCAAATGTTTGATTCATTAATAGCATCATTCGCTGCCACCGTTATAATGAGAAGAAGGGTAACCATACCAACAATGGTTTTTGTCATCATCGGCTTCATTCTTGAGCTAAAATAATTTTTTAAAAGTAATTAAGAAATTGAGATTGATAAACATCCAACTTCATTACAATTATATTGAATATTACACAATAATTAGCAAATAAAAAGACGAGATCGAGGTATATTAGAATTAGATCAAGAGGGATGCATATAAGTTTGAAAATTAATTCTACGAAATTTTAATGGCACTAAATTACTTTTGCTAGCTTCAAAAAACATTGTGAAATCTCCTTATGGTTTAATTAAAAATTGTACGAAATTTTTATGTGGTTTATTAAAATTAAACAAATTATTCATATTTCTTCAAAAATAAGTTAATGGTTTTATCCTTTTTTTTTTTTTTTCCTATTTCACGTTATCTTAAAACTTCAATATTAAAAAGAAAAGTAATACTACTAAAATAGGTAAAATAGTTAACTCAGCCAAGGTTTCTTTGTTCAATTTTCAAAACACAAGGAGTTTTCGTGAGGCATTTTTAAAATAGGGAGGGTTTCACACAATTAACCCGCAAAAAAAGTGTTGAAATTAAGTCTGAGAAAAAAAAAAAAAAAAACAGAAATTGAACTCGGACACATTGGACTCAACTTTAATTAATTGGAAACCGCCAAACAAGAATCAATTCGATCGTTTGGATGCAACCCTAATTATAATCTTAAAATTAAACAACATTATATGAAACGAAGAATTAAGTACCTGATGGAGTTTGTAATATTAAGAAAAATAAGCCTTAAAAAATGTATTTAGCTTGAGAAAGAGAGAGGGGATTAATGGGAGAATAATGGTGAAGAGGAGAGATGAGAGTTGTTTAATTTATAGAAGATTTTATAATTAATTAGGGTTGGTAATTGCAACGTAAGCCTTAACTATGTTGCTTTCAAACAATAAATGGCCATACCTTTTTTTTCTTAATTTTTGTTTAAAATTAAAAGCTACTAACTAATAACGTATGTAGAAGATGAGCACGAATTTAATTAACACCCATCTTCTATGTAGCTAGATACCCGTTTTGTTTAATGTTTCAATTTTTATTTTTCAAAAGATATTGATTTTTTTCTTTCAATTTTGCTCTTTTCTTATTTTTCTTGTGATAGGTAGGATAAATAATTAATAATGATTCATTAATAATTTGTTTTTCTTATAATTTTACTCTTTTCTTAATTTTTGTGATAGGTATATAGGTTAAATAATTATTAATGATTCATTAATAATTTATACGAGAATATATTTGTCACTACTTATAAAATAATAATAAGAATTAAATGAATTTCTCAATATGTGTGAAAAGCTAAAAAAAAAAACATTTAAATTGGAATGATTAATGCAGTTTCAAACAAAGTTATGAAAAACATTTAAGAAAAATAAATGTTTTACTATGGCATTAACCCTCTATTTATAAGGTTAAATTTGGATAATTAAGACTTAATTTTACTCTTCAATTTTATTATGTTTAGTTAGTTGAGTAATTAATTTAAGTAGTAGTGTGAGGATGAAAAAGTAGAAAAAGAGAATTAATGTGGGTAAAAAATGTAGAAGATAAAATGAGCAATCAAAAGAAATTACATTATAGTAATATAATTCAACATTATAGCTAGCATAACATTATAACCATTAGGTCCATTACAAATAAATTTTGAGTGTTCAGAGTTCAACAATTATATTACATTCATATCATTCAAATATGCAAAATAGGAACACCTTTTAAAGTTACAAAATATGAATTACATTTGTATAGTAAAAGAAGTGTCTAATCCTTAGATAATGTGATCACTTGATGATAATTGTTAAATGTCTTTTTTTAGTTAAAAAAAATGATTAAAATACTAGCTCATTTAATTTAGTATTCCTATGTATGTGAGTTAGGAACTCTTTATGGAACTAATTTATCCAATTAATTTTCATCAGAACCCTGGATTTATAATTTCCGCAGCAACTAAATAATATAATTCAATCGCGATAAGAATAAATTTTGTCTAAAATTCAAATATTTAGTGGATTGAATTTATCTTAACAGTATGCGTTCAACTTAGAAATAAAATTTGAAGAGATGATTAAAAGTTCATTCGAGTCATGTCTTGAATCCTCTTTTGTGCATAATTTCTGATACGGGACTTCGATTGACTCGATTTTTCTTACATATCGACTCTCTCTTCGTCGTCTTTTATCTGATCTTTTCTTTGACTTGATCTAACCGCATGTTTTGCTCCAAAACTCGTCGTTTTTCCCTAAAAACCATGCAAAACAATCATGTATCAATAATTTGATAAACAAACTACTTTTACACAACTTTTGCAACTAAAACACGACAATTAAAGCATAATCACACTACAAATTCGTGCAATCTCACCACAAATCAATTACTAAAAAATGTAAATCACTAAATGAAAATATTATTGTAAAGTGTAATTAAGACACTACAATTGAAAAGTGCAACACTGTATAACTAAAGGTGCAATATAACATTAAAAAAATGTGAGTTAATATAACTGAAAATATTATTGAAAAGTACAACACTTGACTTCGACAATTGAAAAGTGCAACCTCATATAACTAAAATGTGCAATATAACATTAACAAAAAGTGTAAGTTAATATAGCTATAAATATTAATGAAAAATGTAAATCATTAAAAAAAATTTTTAATGTTGATCATTTAAGTAAAATCAACTCATGTACATCGTGTACTTGAGTGCACAATAACCCTACACCATTTTTATAGCATAACATTATTGTCATTACAAATAAATTTTGAGTGTTCAAACAATTATATTACATTCATATCATTTAAATATGGAAAATAGGAGAACACCTTTTAACAAGTTAGGGAAAATTGCACTTTTGGTCCCATAAGAATGAGATCAAATCACTTTTGGTCCTGTAATTCGAATATCATCCTTTTTTCTGCAGAAATGGTCCTAACCGTTAAATAGTTGACAGATTCCGTTAGTTGCTAAAATTGGAGAAAAAACACTTCTAGAACAGAATTTTTGGAGGGAAAAAACAGAGACCGTGTTTCAGAAAGAAAAAAAAAACAGAGGCCCTAGTTGTTGATGGCTTGCTGCTATTAAATGCAAGCTCAACCAAACTTACGAATACCTCTACGTCTTGAAAACTGAAGTCAATAACCCTCTTAAGAAAAACAATATGGCATCCTTATATTTTTTGACTCTTCTAGTTCTACATGAGCAACTGCAAATGTTTCTAGTGATCTTTTAACACCTTTTTATCTGCAAAAAATATTATAATAACAATTTAATGCATTAAAAAACAAACAAAAAATGTAAAGTAATAGTTATAATCATACAAAATTTCTCAGAATAAAAAATAACTAAAGGAGAATGTTAAAAATATAAAACTAAAGTAGTAAAAAACAAGTGCATGAAGAAACATAGATCACAAGTTTCTGAAAATCAAGAAAACAAATTGTTATGGCCTTTAATTATGTCGATTTCAAGTTATTAAAAAAGTCTAAATGGCAGCCAAGCCCAATATTACAATTCCATCTAAAATCACAAGCAGTACAGAAAACTCGAGGCAGATATATAGAGAAACAATGAATAGAGAAATTATAATTTCATTGAGTGAAAAATAAAGTGTTTACAAGAGAGGTATTTATAGATACAGAGTGTATCTATATTTACAAGATAGGGATAAATATTTACATCAAATATTCTAAAAGATAGAGATAAATCATAATATTAAAAGATACAAATATTTATAATATTATATTCCTAATACGCCCTCTCAAGATGGAGCACCGTAGGAGAGTCCAATCTTGGTCATAAGTAGTTGCAGCCGAGCACGAGGTAGTGGCTTGGTGAGAGCATCAGCAAGTTGGTCTGCGGACGAGACATGTGAGACTCTGAGCTGAGATGTCTTGATCAAATTTCGAACAAAATGAAAATCAATTGCAATATGCTTCATTCGAGAGTGGAAGACAGGATTTGAACAGAGATAAGTGGCCCTAATATTATCACAATAGATAACAGGAAGAGTTGGAACTGAGAAACACAATTCATGAAATAAAGACTTTAACCATTGAACTTTAGAGGCAACTGAGGCAATGGCACGATACTCGGCTTCCGTGGAAGAACGAGCTACTGATTTTTGTTTCTTTGAAGACCATGAAATAGGATTAGCCCCAAGAAATACAATGTAAGCACTTGTAGAAGTACGATCATCACTGTTGCCGGCCCAATCAGCATCAGTAAAACAATGTAGAGATGAGGAAGGTTCAGGTTTCAAGGTTATTCCTACATCTCGAGTCCCATTTAAATAACGAAGAAGACGTTTAACAGCACCCCAATGAGTAGTGGTTGGAGCATGCATAAACTGAGATAACTTGTGAACAACAAATGCTATATCAGGTCTGGTGAGTTGGAGATATTGAAGACTACCAAGTACCTGACGAAATTGAGTGGCATCAGCAGGAGGTGTCCCATCCGAAAGAGTGAGACGAGTTGAGGTGGATAGTGGAGTCTGAACTGGTTTGGAGGTGATCATGTTATACCGAGTAAGGAGATCAACCACATACTTTCGTTGGGAAAGAAAGCATGATTTCTTGGTACGAAGAACTTCCACACCTAGGAAGTAGGAAAGAGGGCCCAAATCTTTCACTGAAAATTTTGTACCAAGGTCCGTAACCACTCGAGTGAGGAAGGGAATGTTATTTCCTGTGAGAATCAGACCATCAACATACACAAGAAAATATGCAATAACACCAGATTTATTGTACACAAAAAGAGACTCATCAGACTTTGTGTGAATAAATCCAATCCCTTCCAAGAACGTCCTAAGAGCATAATACCAAGTACGAGGTGCCTGTTTTAAACCATAAATTGACTTATGCAGTTTACAAACATAGGACGGTGAAGTTTTATCAACAAAACCAGGGGGTTGTGCCATGTAGACGGTGTCAGACAGGGTACCATGAAGAAAAGCATTATTCACATCAAACTGTTGAAGGGGCCAATTTCGAGTAACTGCAATACTGAGAACAGCTCGAACAGTTGAAGGTTTGACAACAGGACTGAAGGTTTCAAAGAAATCAACACCCGGACGCTGATGAAAACCTTTGGCCACAAGGCATGCTTTAAATTTGTCTAGGGACCCATCAGGCTTGCGTTTGATGCGAAAGACCCACTTGGAGCCAACTATATTTTGAGACTCATCAAGGGGAACCAAATCCCAAGTTCCATTCCTAAGAAGAGCATCAAACTCGGAGGACATGGCTTCCCTCCACCGTTCATCTTTCAAGGCCTGAGAAACACAACTTGGTTCAATATCAGAAGGTAAAGTCGATATAAGACAATACCTTGAATTGGGCTTGTAGATTTTGTTTTGGGACCGAGTGACCATACTGGATCTGTGCAAAGCCGGAGGTGGTGAAGGTGGTGCGGGAGGCCGTGGAGGAGCGTTTGGCGGCACAAAAGCAACTGGAGGCTGGATAGGGTGGGCGAGATGTGGGTTTTCTGTATTTGGGGTGATGGGGGTGTATTTATCATTTCGGGGGGTGTATTGGGAGTTTGGGTCGGAGCAGTGGGTGTATGCATCGAAACAGGAGGTGTGTTCAGTGGAACAGTGAGTGTAACAGGGGGAGGGGGTGCATTTATCAATTCGGTGGGTGTATCAGGAGTAGGGGGTGTGTATATCAGTTCAGGGGGTGTAACTTTCAGATCAGTGGGTGCAGGAGGTGTATCTCCCAGAACAGTGGGTGTGTCAGAAACTGAATTGATTTTGGCAAAGGGAAAGGTGTGTTCAACAAATTGAACATGGCGAGAGGTATATATTTTGTGGGTGGTAAGATCTAGGCATAGATAGGCACTTTGAGTGATTGAATATCCAATAAAAACACATGGCATGGAACGAGGGTCTAATTTGTGAGCACTGTAGGGGCGGAGCCAAGGGTAGCATAAGCACCAAAAAACTCGAAGTTTGGATAGGTTAGGTGGCTGTTTTAAAAGGCATTGGAAGGAAGAAAGCATGTTCAGGTTGACTTTAGGAAGACGATTTATGATGTAGGTAGCTGCACAAACAGCATAAGGCCAGTATGTGAGGGGCATGGAGGCGTGGTGTAGTAGGGCTAAGGTTGTATCAACAACATGTCTGTGACGACGTTCAGAAATGCCGTTGTGCTCGGGAGTATGGGGTGGGGTGGTGAGGTGGGATATGCCATGGTTTTGGAGAAACGAGCGAAGAGCAATAAACTCTCCCCATTATCTGTGTAAAGAGTTTTAATTTTGGTGTTGTAGTAGTTTTCAACAATGGGTTTAAAAGTTGAGAAGGTGGATAGGACATCTAATTTGCGTTTTAGGGGATAGATCCACATGTATTTACTTAAATGGTCAACAAATATGACATAATACTTAAAACCATCATGAGATATGACCGGAGATGACCATACATCGGAAAAGATAATTTCGAGGGGTGTATGTGAAACAATACTAGATTCATTAAATGGTAGTTTGTGACTCTTAATACAATGACAAGAGTCACAACTAAACAGTTTTGTAGGATTACTAGGTAAACGAAATTTAGACAAAGTATGGGATAGAATTTTGAGAGATGGGTGACCTAAACGGGAATGCCAAACCGGAAGAGGAAGGCGGTCGGAAATGAATGTGGTAGGTGAGGGTTTGGATGCTTGTGCTTGCCATACGTAAAGATTATCAATGCGACTCCCCACGAGGAGAACGCTCCCCGTACGACCATCTCGCACCTGAAAGGAAGTTGGGCCAAAGATAACATTAACATCATTGTCTCGACATAACGATGAAACGGAGATAAGATTTTTGGCCATTTGCGGAACAACTAGTACGTTTGAGAATTTTAGCATAGTAACATGAGGAAACGATAAAGAACCAATATGTGAGATATGCAAACCGTTACCATCACCGATGACTACGTCATCTGAGCCAGAATATGGAGAGTGGAGGGACAGGTTTTGGAGGTCGGTGGTGATGTGATGTGACGCACCGGAGTCCAGAATCCAAAGAACGGGGTGGGTACGAGAAATAGTCGAATGTGCAGAGGTGGTGTATATACTAGGAGGATGGGTGTATATACTGGGTGGTGTGTATGTAGTATTGAGGTGGGTGCGTAGATGCGGAGGGGTGTATTTACCAGAGTTGGGTGTGGTTACTGGATAAGTGGGTGTAAGCATTCTGGGTAGGGGGTGTGTTTACTGGATAGGTAGGTGTAAGGATTCTGGGCAGGAGGGGTGTGTTTTGGATTAAAGGGTGGGGTGTATTTACTAGAATGGAGAGTGTGATTACCTGGTGAGGAGGGACCGAGTTGACTCGGTGAGTAGGGACCGAGTCGACTCGGTGAGTTTTGGATCTGGATAGTTCCCGATTCGAAGATGTCCGGGCAAGTTCTGGCCGTGTGGCCAAGAAGACGACAGAATTGGCAGGTGGGTCGTGTTCGAGGCCGGGGTTCGGAGGCGGCGCCGGCCACCATGGCCGACACCGGGCACGATATGGCGGAAAGCCGCGATGCAAGCTGGGCTGTAGGGTGTAGGGGTGCGTGTGGGTTCGCCAGGGCTGCCATGGGAGAAGAGGGCGAAGCGATGCACAGGATGTGTTGGATTTTTGGGTTGAGAGAGAGAGAGCAGAAATGGGTTGCTGTGATTTTTTTTTTTTTTGATAATTGACAGCAGAAAGTTTGGAAGTTGCTGTGATGATTTGGGGAGGAAAGGGGCAGTTTAAAACTGGTTAAAAAGAGGGTTTGGTATACGCAGTGGGAGGGGCAGTTGTGGCCGGAGGACAACCGTGGGTGAGGGGCGGCCGGTGTTTTAATGGATCAGGGCGTGAGCCAATTGACTCGTTGATACCATATAGAGAAACAATGAATAGATAAATTATAATTTCATTGAGTGAAAAATAAAGTGTTTACAAGAGAGGTATTTATAGAGAGTGTATCTATATTTATACATCAAATATTCTAAAAGATAGAGATAAATCATAATATTAAAAGATACAAATATTTATAATATTATATTCCAATATATTTAAAAAAATAAAAACATACAAAATCAAGCAGACGAACAAGAGCCTGCCTTTAGACAAAGTAGCATAATCCGTCATTGCTAAATTATTTAAAGTTATCAACATCAGAAGCAGAGGATGACGGATAAGAAAATAAAAGGCGTGAGATTGATTGAGGCTTTCAATTCAGCCATAGAAAACCAAAAACATAAGTACCACTGAATCACATAATCTTTTTCCATCTATATGTTCCCTGTTACAATACTTGCAATTATGCCACAAAATAATCGATAGCACCATATGTTCCCCACCTGTTTCAACAACATACTTTTGTTTCAACAACATACTTTTGATTTCCGCCCCAACTGGTTGATTAAGCAAAAATAAGCCCTAAAAACACAAGGATTTAAGAAAATAAAACCGCAAAAATTGAAGGTTTTTCTCTATTTTAGAAAAAAAAAAACCAAAAATCAATTTCAAAAATCATATGGCGTGAGAGAAACTTACGATGTGAAGGTGCAAGATTTAACTCCGTAACATCGATTTGGGCGATTTTGGAAGATTCAGCAGGGTGCGATTTTCTTTGCAATTTCTGGGTTCGATTACTGCGATTTCTGGGTTCAGTTTTTCTTGAGATTTTCGTTCAATGATAGTGGTTTTCATTAGTTAGTTCTTGCAAAAATCTAGGGGTTCTAGTTTTTTGGGGGTTGGATTTAAGGTTATATTTTTTGAACGAGAGTTTGTTTAATCCGAATTAGGTTTCTTATTATGTTTTAACGGAGCGCGTGACTGTCACTGGGTTTCATCCGTTAAAATTGACGGTAAGAATCTTACAGGATTCAAAATGTAGATAAAAGGATCGAAAGTGATTTGGTCACTGGGTTTCATCCGTTAAAATTGACGGTAAGAATCTTACAGGATTCAAAATGTAGATAAAAGGATCGAAAGTGATTTGGTCTCATTCTTACAGGACTAAAAGTACAAATTTCCCTAACAAGTTACGAAATATGAATTATATTTGTATAGTAAAAGAATTTTGTAGTGTCTAATCCTTAGATAATGTGATCACTTGATGATAATTGTTAAATGTTTTTTGAGTTAAAAAATGATTAAAATACTAGCTCATTCAATATTCATTTGTATGTGAGTTAGGAACTCTTTTCCTTGTAAAATAAGAGAATACTCCGTATATGTTATGAATAAGGTTGTCTAATTATTTACTGTTTAAATAATACTTTCATTTAAAAATTATTAGAAAATTAATTAATCTGTGTTTTTATTCACTGAAATGATTTTAAATGAGAAAGATTAAATGGCATGATAAAAAAAAATGAGACATATATATATATATATATATATATATATAAATTCCAAATTCTTTATGAAACTAATTTATCCAATTAATTTTCATCAAATATCCAAAACCCCAACCTAAAACTATCTAGATTTATAATTAATTTCCGCAGCAACTAAATAATTAAATTCAATCGCGACCAGAACACAATTTTGTCTAAAATTCAAATATTTAGTAGATTGAATTTATCTTAACATTCACTAACAAATAATATTTGTATGAAAAAAAGAATAGTTATTACTAATAATAGTAAGTAAAGAATCCGAAAAAATACACACAAAAAAAAACATTAATAATAATAATAAAAAGGATAAGTAAATAGACTTAAATTCGCAGAAATGAGATGATTAAAATTAAAGTTCAGTGCTTAAAAAAGTAGCAGTAACTAATTGGAAGAAAAAAACATGTAGTAATACTTTTTAAACCCGACTTGTCCTTCTTCTTGTCCTTGGGGTCATCTGAGGATTCTCCTCTTCTTCTTCTTCTTCATCTTCTTCTTCCTCATCCTCGTTTTCATCGGAGTCCTCGTAAGACTCTCTTTTATTCTCAGAGCTAATTAACTCGGAGTCGGATTTAAGGTTAGCGAAAGAACTTTTGAAAAATTATTCTTCTTCAATTCCTCATCTTCTTCTTCTTCTTCTTCATCTTAGTCTTCATATGATGGATCGTCCAAATGAAACTCGGGGTCATGAGCCATTTTTCTTTCTTGGTTTCTTTAGTATATTACACACTTACTGTGAATTAAATAGCTTTATTTTTCCTTTAAAAAAAAGTTTAATTCAAAATATACATTGTAATTAAATTAGATTCGAATACTTAGATATTGAAATCTATTCATATATATTCTTGCAAAGAATGGATGTATAAATATCTTATATCCTCCCCTTTCTTTGCTTTCCAAAAACTGAAGCAACTAAATCTTTTTAGATGTATATTCAATCTGCCGCCACAATTAAATGGATTTAGCAAGCTTATTACACTAGATTTTCAGGAAGTAGACTATGTCCATGTAGTCTTTGAACAGTTCATCTCTCAGAGCCATCTGCTTGAAAGGGTAAGGCTTGTAGGCTGCACAAACCGTGATTCATTTGAAGTTCAAGGGCCAAGTCTTAGGTTTTTCAGGTTCTATGGTAATTTCAAGCCGTACTGTTTGCTTAAAAAAATCTCAGGTTCTTGTTGAAGTTTCATTATCCATTCCTACAGTTGAGAGCTTAGGAATTCGATCCATGACTGGCTTCAATCATTTTGAAATTCCACCTATGCTGGAGAAACTGCATCTTCATCCATGCGTACTTGAGGTTAATTTACCTATTGCTATTCTCGTAATGAAGTACACTTCTAGGGTAGATGTTTTTTTAGTCCTTTAACTCACATCCATTTCTTTTAAGTCCCCAACTTTTTGGATTTTGAAATTCAGCCCTTAACTTTATCACATTTAGTTATTTGGTCATTTTACCAGCGGTGTAACAGGTAAACTCACTGGTAATCGTGACGTGAAAATTTGTTTCTAAATCAGTGACCGAGATTCCACACTTAGGTTTTCATGCTTGTTTCTAGTCGATTGTCTTCTAGTCTTCTGTTCTGATCGATACAACAACCTCCTAGCTTGAATGGATGCCTTCTGATATGTCTTGATACAGATGAGTCCAACTCATCTTAGTCTTGTTAAACTTCCTCTTCTTATCTTGATATCTTCTAAGTCTTGAGGCTTTAGAGTTTAGCTTCTTGGCTTTGCCTCTAGGAAGAATCGCGAAGCTTTTGGAGAAGCACTATGGAGATATTAAGGCTCCTGCTTTTGGAAGCATAACTTCTTTGTTCAAAGGGTTGGCAAATCTTGATGATGATTATTTTTCGTCTAATGTTGCTAAGCTTATGCTACTCAACCCAAAAGTTCTTGTGATGATTCTATATTTTCTAAACTTAAAGTGTCACGCCCCAAATCTAAAAATAAAGACCTTTAAAAAAGTACTTAAAATAACTAATTTTAACGTGCCAAAAATTGAATTTTAAACTTACAACGATAAAGTAAGAGACGCAACGACTATTACATTTAAATCACGTTAAGCATTGCAGCGGAAACCGTTAAATACAATTAAGAAATTCATAAATAACTCATCAAGCAATTATCCATAAGAATAACCATAATTAAATTAAATAAACATGCTTGAAAATAGTCCTTTAATCTTAAATAAATCGTCATCTCCCATCACCACTCCTCGCCATCCAACTCTTCAACCTGAAATTGTAAATTGTGGGGGGTGAGCATGCAAGCACACTCAGTGGAATTTAAGTCATTCAATAGTTAATGCTAAAAATAAATAATCAAGTAATTGCAACTTAGCAAATAACATTCACATTGCCACATATACTTTGCCATTGATACTTTGCCATTGATACTTTGCCATTGTAACTTTGCCAATGTAACTTTGCCAATAGAGTTTTGTGAACCATCGCATGTTTGTGGACCTTCCCAAAGCCAAATTAATGACTAAGGTATTCCCACACGTAGACTTTTCAATCGCATGTTTGTGGACCTTCCCAAAGCCAAATTAATGACTAAGGTATTCCCACACGTAGACATCGCATGTTTGTGGACCTTCCCAAAGTCAAATTAATGACTAAGATAGTTCCACACGTGAGCACGGCGGGTTAATACCCGAAGACCCGTCGGCCCCGGACCCCATCTGGAGCCCCTGGCTATTAGATAACTTTGCCACAAACTTTGCCAATAGAATAATATACTTTGCCACAAACTTTGCCAATATATATACAAACTTTGCCAATATACAATATATACCTTGCCAATCGAATAACAATAGAAATGGATTCACATAGTAAACAATTAACTCAAACATTTATCTAAAACATTAAATAGAGAATAACATGTCATTGCAATAGAACTCTACCAATCACGGTACAGATTAAAGCAATTAAAAACCCACCTCGATAGATGAACGTGGAAACAATACGTAATTGCCTCGTAATTATCGTCGCCTAGCCGTGCGATACATAGAATAGCAAAAGGATTTAATTTTCTATTAACTAAAAATTGTGTATATATAATAGAATAATTTAAATAACTAAAAGGGCGCATGCATATGATTTGCATAATTTTCTACTACTCCCATCGGCTACGCATGCAGTGTGTATATATATAGTCTTGGTGTGAAAGAAGAAAATATATGCATATGATAGAGAATTGAATTCTCATAATGAAATAACGCATGGGAAAAAAATGAAGGGTTAAGGGATATAAATGAAAACGTTTGCAACTTTAATTTCAATAATTCTCACAATTAGAAATTTACATGGGAAGAAATGAGGGGTCAAACAATTAAACGTACAAGTAACGATCATTATGAAAATAATCTGATCCAATTGTATGAAATGCACATACATATATATATATATATATTATAATTTTCTTTTAACATAATACTTTATGCATTTATTGAATAAATTTTTATAATTATAAAATTCTAGGGTATTACATAAAGTGAATGTTTTTGAACACCCTTCTAAATATTTTGGTTGTTGTGATCACGTGCCTATTGAGTACTGGAATGTTGGTAAATTCAACTCTGTTACGGAATTGTATTCACAAAGCAACTCCTTACAAATGATAAATCAAGACAACTAGAAACGCAATGAATTGAAACGTATAAAGAACTCAAAGAAAAACACGGGATTTACGTGGTTTGATCAAATGATCTACGTCCACGGAGGATAGAAGACTCTCTTCACTAATCTCAAATGAAAGTTACAGATTACAAGTATTCACTAAGCTTGATCTCTCAAAACTCTCATATTCAGTAACCCACAACCTATGCACTAGATGGTGTATTTATAGATGTACAATGCATTGGATAACCGCCACTAACCAACTAACTAACTAACAGAAAAACCAGAATTAACTAACTCTGAAAATCTAGACTTCAGCGGAGTTGTCTCAGCAGACTTGTCTAAGCAGACTTGTCTCAGCAGACTTGTCTTCAGCAGACTTGGCCCCCAACTCTCCTGAACTGACTTCAGATAACTTGTCTAGCAGAGTTGTCCAAACTCATAAGCAGAGTTGTCCAAACTCATCAGCAGAGTTGTCCAAGCTCATAAGCAGAGTTGTCCAAACTCATCAGCAGAGTTGTCCAAACTCAATAATTTCAGATTAGTTGACTCCTAATAAGACCACTAAACCTTATCAGTTGAATTACTCCTTAACTCAACTTTGCTGAACTCCAAGATCAGAACAATAGCAACTCTTCTGATAGATAGAATTAGATGACATCCAATATTGCATTAATCCTAACAATTCTCCACCTTAATGCAAGATTGCCTTCTTCCCAGCCCTCCTCAAGGCTGTTTGTCCATTCTCTTCTTAATGAACATCCCAGGTGCTAAGGTTTACCAACTCCATGCAATGGTTGAACTTATTGCTTGGTAATGCCTTAGTTAACATATCAGCTGCATTCTCTTCTGAAGCTACCTTCTGAACTTCAACAATGCTCTTCTCCAAGATGTCTCTAACAAAGTGCAACTTCACATCAATGTGCTTTGACCTCTCATGAAACACTTGATGTTTTGCTAGATGAATTGTACTCTGATTATCACACAGCACAGGAACACTTTTCTGAAATATGCCAAAATCTCTCAGAATGCCCTTCAACCACATTGCTTCCTTCACAGCTTCTGTTAAGGCTATGTATTCAGCTTCTGTTGTGGATAAGGTCACCATAGATTGTAAAGCTGCTCTCCAGGTGATAGCAGTGCCATACAATGTAAACACATAACCAGATAAAGACTTTCTTGTATCTATGTTTCCAGCAAAATCAGAATCCACAAATCCAATCAAAGGTCTCTTGGTATCAACTGATTTTTCAAACAATAATCCTAAGTCTTCTGAACCATTCAGATATCTTAGAATCCACTTTAAAGCTTCCCAATGTAGCTTTCCTGGATTTCCCATGAACCTACTCACCATACTAACAGCATAGGCAAGATCTGGTCTGCTACAAACCATAGCATACATGAGACTTCCTACTCCATTTGCATAAGGAACAGTAAGCATCTGCTTCTTCTCTTCAGCTGTTTGAGGAGATTGCTTGGCTGACAACTTAAATTGCTGGCCAAATGAGGTACTAACAGGTCTGGACTGGTGCATAAGGAATCTTCTCAACACCTTCTGGATGTAACCTTTCTGGGACAAGAACAGCTTCCCTGCTTTCCTGTTTCTGAGAATATCCATGCCTAATATTCTCTTGGCTTCACCCAAATCCTTCATCTCGAACTTGCTACTCAGCTGCTGCTTCAGCTGGGTAATCTTTCTCATACTCTTGCTAGCTATTAACATATCATCTACATAGATCAGTAGATAGGTGCTCTCTAGATAATCTTGTTTACCAATATATACACATCCATCATATTTGCTTCTTAAGAAACCAATAGAAAGCATGAATGTATCAAACTTTCTATACCATTGTCTAGGACTCTGCTTGAGCCCATACAATGATTTCTTAAGCAAGCATACCTTACTTTGAGTTTCAGGCATGATAAACCCTTCTGGTTGATGCATATATATTGTTTCAGCTAGTTCTCCATGTAGGAATGCAGTTTTAACATCTAGCTGATGTAACTCAAGATCATCTTGAGCAACCTTAGACAAAAGTAATCTTATTGAACAGTGTTTAACAACAGGAGAGAATACCTCATTGAAGTCTATGCCTTCTCTTTGTGTGAATCCTCTTGCCACCAACCTAGCCTTGAATCTGATCTGCTCTCTAGCACCACCAAATCCAACTTCAAGCTTCTTCTTGAACAGCCATCTACAGCTGACCAACTTCTGGTTGTCTGGCTTCTCCACAAGGATCCAGGTCTCATTCTTCTCTAAGGATTGCAACTCTTCTGACATGGCTGCTATCCACTGCTCTCTTTCAGGACTGGTGATAGCTTCCTTATAGTTTCTTGGCTCATAATGCTCCACCTCTTCTGCTGTGATCAGAGCATATGACACAAGATCAGCCTGACCAAACCTAGATGGGGGGTGAATCTGCCTCCTGAGCCTATCTCTTGCAAGGCTGTAATTTCTCAGATCAGCAGGGTTGTCCTCCATGGCCTCATCTTCTGAATGATCTTCTGGATCATCTTCTGGGACCTGTTCTGGAACAACCTCATCAGGGGTGTTGTCTCCTGTATCAGCAAAGTTGTCCACCTCCTCTGGGGTCAACTCTCCTGATGTGGGAAACTCCACCTCAGCTGAGAAACTCTCTTCTGACTCATTTACAATTCTTCCATCTAGGTCATGGGAGTTTCCATTATGAGGATATCCCATTACCTTCTCATTAAAATCAACATCTCTGCTGATTATCACTTTCTTATGACCAGGTTCAAGGCACCACAGTCTATAGCCCTTGACACCTATAGGATAGCCAATGAATATACATTTCAGAGCCCTTGGCTCAAGCTTATCCTGTCTAATATGTGCATATGTCTGACATCCAAACACTTTAAGTTTTGAATAATCAGACAACTTGTCATACCAGATCTCATCTGGGGTTTTACCTTCTAAAGCATATGAGGGAGTTTTGTTTATCAAGTAACATGCAGTACATACAGCTTCTCCCCAAAAGCTTTTAGGTAATTTAGCATCAGCTAACATGCATCTGACCCGTTCTAGAATAGTTCTATTCATTCTCTCTGCTAATCCATTTTGCTGTGGATTAAGAGGGACAGTTCTATGTCTAGTAATGCCCTTCTCTTTACAAAATTCATTGAATTCAGCTGATAGATACTCAAGGCCATTATCTGTCCTCAAATGTTTTAAGGACTTTCCTTTCTTGTTCTCTATCTCAAGTAGCCATTCTTTGAATTTTGTAAAGGCCTCACTCTTCTGTTTGAGAATGAACACCCAAACTTTTCTAGAATAGTCATCTATAATTGACATGAAATACTTACCTCCACCAATGGTTTCAGTCCTTGATGGCCCCCAGACATCTGAATGAACATAATCCAGCAGCTCCTTGGTAGTGTGCTCACCCTTCTGGAATGACTTCTTCTTGGCCTTGCCAAGAATGCACTGCTCACAGAACTCCAGGCTTTTGAATGTCTTCTGGTGGAATGCCCCCTTCTTGGATAACTCCATCAGACCTTTCTCACCCACATGTGCCAGCTTCTTATGCCAAAGCATAGCATCTTCAGAACTCATGGTAACATCAGCAGCACCTGTGATTGTCTCACCAATTAAAGAATATAGACCATTAGACTTCTTCCCTTGCATCACTATTCTATCAGCTTTGGTGACAAACAAACATCCTTTTTCAGTCTTGAATTCATAACCCAAAGCATTTAGTGTGCCAAGAGATATAAGGTTTCTCTTCAAATCTGGAACAAATCTGACATTGGTCAGGATCACATGTTTATCATTAAACATCTTCACCCTCACAGTGCCAATACCCCTCACATTGCAGCTTTCATCATTACCCAACAGAACTGATCCACCATCCATCATTTCCAGGTTTTGAAACCAAGATTTGGTGGGACACATATGGAATGAACATCCAGAATCCAACACCCATTCATTAACAAGTTTGCTATCTGTTATGCTCATGACTTCTGCACTATCATATCCTTTTGCCTCTGCTACATCAGCTTTGGCAGGATCAGTAGACTTCTTATGCTCAGGACAGTCTTTAATGAAATGTCCTTCTTTATGGCATTTGTAGCAAGCTCTGCTCTTGGCTACAAACCCATTCTTCTTTTGATTTGGCTTGGCATGAAACTTCTTGCCTTGCCCTCCTTTCTTGTCATTCTTGAGTTTGATATTAAGACCCTCAGCTTGGTTCTTGGTCTTCTTGGTTGAGTTTGCTACATGTAAACTCTTAGTTTTCAGAATGGACAAGACTTCTTTGAATTTTGCCTTACCCTCCTTGGTAATCAGCAAAGCATCCTTGAAGCTATCATATGAAGGTGGTAAGGACTCCAATAGTAGAAAAGACTTCTTGTGATCATCTAAGGTAACTCCAACATTTTCAAGATCATCAACAGCTTGCATGAACTCTAATAACTGCTCATCAAGGGTCTTATCATCAGTCATCTTAAAATTGTTGAGCTTCCTCTCCATAAACATCTGGTTTGACAAAGATTGTGTCAAATACAGATCATCAAGGGTCTCAAATACAGCAGCAACATCCTTCTCCTTCATAACTTCCCTGAACACATTGTCTCCCAAACTTAGAACAACAATGTTGTAAGCTTTTTCCATAAGCTCTTCTTTCTTGGCCTGGTCTGCATCGGATGCAGCAGGATCAAGAGGAGTGAGGGCCTCTTTCAGCCCATGGTGTGACAGCAGAGCCTTCATCTTGGCTTTCCATAAGCCAAAATCTGTCTTACCATTGAATTTCTCTATCTCCAACTTCACAGAGCCCATTTCTGATTCTTGACTTTATCTTCGACTTCCCACAGACGGCGCTAATTGTTACGGAATTGTATTCACAAAGCAACTTCTTACAAATGATAAATCAAGACAACTAGAAACGCAATGAATTGAAACGTATAAAGAACTCAAAGAAAAACACGGGATTTACGTGGTTCGATCAAATGATCTACGTCCACGGAGGATAGAAGACTCTCTTCACTAATCTCAAATGAAAGTTACAGATTACAAGTATTCACTAAGCTTGATCTCTCAAAACTCTCATATTCAGTAACCCACAACCTATGCACTAGATGGTGTATTTATAGATGTACAATGCATTGGATAACCGCCACTAACCAACTAACTAACTAACAGAAAAACCAGAATTAACTAACTCTGAAAATCTAGACTTCAGCGGAGTTGTCTCAGCAGACTTGTCTAAGCAGACTTGTCTCAGCAGACTTGTCTTCAGCAGACTTGGCCCCCAACTCTCCTGAACTGACTTCAGATAACTTGTCTAGCAGAGTTGTCCAAACTCATAAGCAGAGTTGTCCAAACTCATCAGCAGAGTTGTCCAAGCTCATAAGCAGAGTTGTCCAAACTCATCAGCAGAGTTGTCCAAACTCAATAATTTCAGATTAGTTGACTCCTAATAAGACCACTAAACCTTATCAGTTGAATTACTCCTTAACTCAACTTTGCTGAACTCCAAGATCAGAACAATAGCAACTCTTCTGATAGATAGAATTAGATGACATCCAATATTGCATTAATCCTAACAAACTCCATGTGCATGTATTATGGAGGTGCTGCAAAATGCAATTGTGGGCAGCCATTGAATGTAGAAATTGCTGTTCATGATTATTATGCTGAAGTGCCATTCACTACATCGTCATCAACAGGGTTGGCATTAGTCGGGGCCTTGTCCTTCTTCTTGTCCTTGGGGTCCTCCTCTTCTTATCCTTCTTCCTCTTCCTCTTCCTCATCTTCTTCTTCTTCATCTTATTCTTCTTTCTCATCCTCGTTTTCATCAGAGTCCTCGTAGGACTCTCTTTTATTCTTAGAGTTAGAGTTGGAGTCGAAGTTAGGGTTAGCGGAAAGACTTCTGAAGAATTCTTCTTCCTCATCTTCTTCTTCAACTTCGTCTTCATTTGATGGATTGTCCAAATGAATTAAACTCGGGGTCATAAACCATTTTTCTTTCTTGGTTTCTTTAATATATTACATACTTACTGTGAATTAATTAGTAGCTTTATTTCTCCTTTAAAAAATGTTTAATTCAAAATATACATTGTAACTAAATTAGATTAGAATTAATACTAGATATTGAAATCTATTCATATATATTCTTGCAAAGATCAATTAAACGTATTTTTGCTAGCAATCGATATATTCTCTCCTCACTACACGTACAGAAATATATATATATATATATGCACGTAATAATGAAAAAAGTATGCTCATTTAATTTTTAGTATATGTTTTAAAAATAATTTATATTTTAATTATAAAATAAATATGTAGGGCACTTAGTAAAAAGTAATACTTAAAAATTAAGTAATGAAATATTTATTATACTTAACATAGCATTTGCAATTCTCCCTCAATTCCATTTTTATTTTTGGTAGAATTATATGGCTGAAACTTAAGGGCACTTAGGTTCGCCCTTAGAATTTTTTAGGTCCCTATAACAAGGACATTCGTCTTTATTTCCGTAAGTTCCTGACGGAACACAATTATTACACTTCTCGCAACAAATTCCACAATATTCGAGACATCGGTCCTGTCGTCCTGCCTTTGAGCATCGAACGGCACATTTTGAGTCGCAAATGTTTGATCCATTAATAGCATCATTCGCTGCCACCGTTATAATGAGAGGAAGGGTAACCATACCAACAACGCTTTTTGTCATCATCGGCTTCCAGTGGCGGATCCACGTTTAGGCTGGGGGTGGCCTTGGCCCCCCTCAACATCTTCCAATTAACTATAGTAGTAGTATATGTGTGTGCTTCTTCCATGAAAAAAAACTATGTAAATCTATGAAAATAATTAGTTCGAAATTCTGTAATGGGCCACCATCCAATTTTATGTATTAAACATGTAATGTAACAATAACTTGGTCTCTATATATATATATATATATATATATTATAGGATTAATTCTAAAGGGCTAGTCTTGTATGAAATATTGCATATATGCATTTCAGTTATTCACACATATGTTCTTTATAAATACACCCACAAGCTTAATTCACACACACATTTTTTATAAATACACCAACAAACTTAATTCACACACACATTTTTTATAAATACACCCACTGACAGCTTAATTCGAAATTTTTAATCCGTTTATTTTACTCGTTTCTGTGATTTTTTTATCTTTTATTTTATTGTCGAACGTGGGATATTAAATGTAGTAATTCAAATTGTAATATGTAGTAATACACATTATTTTATGTAGTAATAACACAAACTATTTATATAATAATACAAATTCTTTTATTTAGTAACACGTTTTTTCTAGTGTTTTTATTGATGTAGTAACTCACATTATAATATGTAGTAACATATATTATCGAATGTAGTAAACACAATAATCATGTTGTACTACAAAATGTTTTATTGTAGGATGATGCGAAAAATATTAGATCATTTGATAAAGTTACATATAGTAACAAACGTCTATTCAATGTAGTAATTCAAACTGTAGTATGTAGTAACATATAATTTTTTATTTAGTAAAACAAAGTATTACATGTAGTAATAACATAATTTTATATAGTAATACTGATTCTTTATATATATATTTTTATTGATTAAGTAACCCACATTATAATATATAGTAACATATATTATTGCATGTAGTAAGATATATTATTGCACGTAATACATAATAACATTGACCCATAATAATTAGTATTAAAGAATATTTAAAGAAATATAAAATATTTAAGGATTAAGGTCATTGTAAATTGCAGCGTCCGACCGCGGCCTGAGGTGACCGAAAACTGCTAGAAGAAGACGACCATGTTCAATTTCTGTCAGTGGGTGCATTTATAAAAAATGTGTGTGTGAATTAAGCTTGTGGGTGTATTTATAAAAAATGTGTGTGTGAATTAAGCTTGTGGGTGTATTTATAAAAAATGTGTGTGAATTAACCTTGTGGGTGTATTTATAAAGAACATGTGTGTGAATGACTAAAATGCATGTATGCAATATTGCATATAAGTTTTTGTGAATTCTAAATTAATTCACAACTTTTAGGCTTAGTACCAATTTAATCACCACTTTTATGATTATAATAAAAAAGCTCAATCTTTAACTTTATTGCAATTAAATACACATTTTTTTCTCTAGTCTAAAAGAGATGACGTGTCATGTCGGATATTGTTTATTTGGTTACGTTGGAGCCACATAGGATGAATTAATTTAGAATTAACCCTATATATTATTATGGAAGAAATTTATATACACATATATATGTATGATATTATATACAGTATATGAAAATATATCATATAATTCACATATATATAATAAAAAAATTATAAGAGGTCAAGTCATACAAAGCAAAATTTTGAATTGGGGCTTCTACTAGCGACAGTGAATTGATCCCCCAAATTAATTGATTTTAGGTGAGGTACTGAAATTTCTATATATTTATATATATATATATATATCATGTATATCTTTTTTATTTTTTTTATATTATATCAACTTTTAATTGAACTTGATATTCTCTTTTATTTTCTCTTTCCGTTTTCTTTTTTTGGCCCCCCTCACTAATCACTCCTGGGTCCGCCCCTGTCGGCTTCATTCCTTGAGCTAAAATAATTTTTTAAAAGTAATTAAGAAATTGAGATTGATAAACATCCAACTTCATTACAATTATATTGAATATTACGTAAAAAGACGAGATCGAGGTATATTAGATCAAGAGGGATGCATATAAGTTTGAAAATTAATTCTACGAAATTTTAATGGCACGAAATTACTTTTGCTAGCTTCAAAAAATATTGTGAAATCTCCTTATGGTTTAATTAAAAATTGTACGAAATTTTTATGTGGTTTATTAAAATTAAACAAATTATTCATATTTCTTCAAAAATAAGTTAATGGTTTTATCCTTTTTTTTTCCCTATTTCACGTTATCTTAAAACTTCAATATTAAAAAGAAAAGTAATACTACTAAAATAGGGAAAATAGTTAACTCAGCCAAGGTTTCTTTGTTCAATTTTCAAAACACAAGGAGTTTTCGTGAGGCATTTTTAAAATAGGGAGGGTTTCACACAATTAACCCGCAAAAAAAGTGTTGAAATTAAGTCTGAGAAAAAAAAAAAAAAAAAAACAGAAATTGAACTCGGACACATTGGACTCAACTTTAATTAATTGAAACCGCCAAACAAGAATCAATTCGATCGTTTGCATGCATGCAACCGTAATTATAATCTTAAAATTAAACAACATTATATGAAACGAAGAATTAAGTACCTGATGAAGTTTGTAATATTAAGAAAAATAAGCCTTAAAAACTGCCTTTAGCTTGAGAGAGAGGGGATTAATGGGAGAAGAATGGTGAAGAGGAAAGATGAAAGTTGTTTAATTTATAGAAGAGTTTATAATTAATTAGGGTTGGTAATTGCAACGTAAGCCTTAACTATGTTTCTTTCAAACAATAAATGGCCATACTTTTTTTTCTCTTAATTTTTGTTTAAAATTAAAAGCTGCAAACTAATAACGTATGTAGATGAGCACGAATTTAATTAACACCCATCTTCTATGTAGCTAGATACCCGGTTTTGTTTAATGTTTCAATTTTTATTTTTCAAAAGATATTGATTTTTTTCTTTCAATTTTGCTCTTTTCTTATTTTTCTTGTGATAGGTACGTAGGATAAATAATTAATAATGATTCATTAATAATTTGTTTTTCTTATAATAATTTTACTCTTTTCTTAATTTTTGTGATAGGTAGGTTAAATAATTATTAATGATTCATTAATAATTTATACGAGAATATATTTGTTACTACTTATAAAATAATAATAAGAATTAAAATATTACATTCTCACCTAATAAATGGCTAGAGAGAGAGAGTGGAGAGGTAGAGAGAGAGTGTGGGGGGTGGGTAGAACCCGGCACAATCAGGCCACTTCCGAGTGTTATCCGGTGAGGCAGAAACCTTCCCATTACCCAAGCCATAGGACTGGTAATAGTACGGCACTGTGGATAAGAGCGATGGAACGGAAGGGACTCTTCGAGAAAACGGATGTATCCTACTTCTTCTGCAACTTTCCTGATGAGTGCAGGAAAAGAGAACTGGAAGAAAAGTTTAACTCTATCGAAAAAGTAAAAGATTTATACGTGACTGAAAAAAAAGGACAAAAGGGGACTTAGATTTGGCTTTGTCCGGTTTGGAGGGCACATTGATAAAATGAGAGTGGAATATGATATGAACAACATTTGGCTAGGGTCATACAAACTTCGAGCAAACATCTCTAAGTTCAATAGAGGGGAAGTAGTACCAGGTAAGCCACGGGGATACGAAAAGCGAACGGAGCAACGGGGTCCAATGATTAGGGGACCATCAATTAGCGAGAGGAGAGAGAACATATCGTTCGTCGACATCATAAGGACGGATGAAGGGAGAAGAGAGGAGGAGAGGCAAGGTCGAGAATATGAAAAGGTGGCCAAAGTGGATTTCAACAAAAGGACACAGAGACTGGAAACGTTTAGAGGTTTGTCATATGAATCCACGGCTGAAGATAAGATATGGCTGGAGGGCTGTCTTGTTGGCAAAATAAAAGACAGATTCGCATGGCCGACGGAAGGAGACAAGATTAGCGAAGAAATGGCTGATGAATGGAGGATCGCAACATTAGGAAGGGATATGGTGCTGATATCACCCACAAACGTACAAGATCACGATAAGAGTAGACTGGTGGGATTAGAGTGGGCACAGAAATGGTTCGATGTAATCTATCCATGGGCGCCGGAGTTATCATTAGGTAGACGGGTTATATGGACAGATTGGTATAACGTGCCACTTCATGCTTGGAATGAAAGATTCTTCAAAATGGTGTCAATGAGACTTGGTACAATGATTAAAGTAGACGAGAACACTGCAAACAAGAGTCAGCTCCAATATGCCAGAATCCTCATACGTACATCCATGCCGGAAATCACTCGCTCGCCGATAAAAATCAGTATTGACGAAAGAGTACATAACATAAGGATAAAGGAGGAAGAAGAAGATTTCGAGTACGACACATGGGCGTCAGAATTGGAACACACTGATTCTGAAGAAGAAGAAAAATGGGACATATCGGAATGGGTGGAGGCGGAGGGGAAAGCTAAGACCACCGAAGAAGAAGAAAAGACGGGTGATGCAGATGGCGTCACGGAGGGAGAAAAAAACAACTCATTAATTTCGCCGCCCTCGACCTCGGGCACAGTGATTGAGGAAACGGCTCTGGCTGGAAGTTATGAGGCACATAACCCAATTGGAACATTCGCATGGGGGACGGCGGATTCGAAGAGTCAATATTCAAATGAGAAAGGTGGGCCTAATCAAAATATACCCCAGACCCAACACAAGGCACTAGGAACAGCAGCAAAGTATGGGCCGGCCCAGACTAACGAAGGAATTAATTTAGACCTGAATAAGCCATAGGGTTGGGGTATATACCCCTCCAGCTTTGTTTACTACACTCCCCCGATACACGCACCCCCCTCAAAACACATCTTAGATAGATGCACTCCCCTTGAATTATCTATTATACCCTTATCTCTTAAAATTATGTAGGATAAATACACACCCCTATAAAACCCTAACTTCATCTTCTTCCCCAACCTTTCTCTACCGCCTCTCTCTCTCTTCCCCTCCCTTTTTTTTTCTCTCCCCCTCCCTCCCCTCGCCGTCGCTCTCCCCCTCCCTCACCCCTCGTCGTCGCACTCCCTCCCCTTCGCCTCGCTCGCCTCGTCCGCCGCAGCCCCTGTTCTTTTTTTTTTTTAATTTCTGTACCAGGCGGCGGCGCCGCCGCTCTCCCCCTCCCTTCCCCCTCGCCGTCGCACTCCACCCTCCCTCCCCCTCGCCTCATCCTCCACCACGACTCTGTTCTTTTTTTTCTTTTTTTAATTTCTGTAACAAGCGGCAGCGCCGCCCCTCTCGCCCAGCGACGCCACCGCCCTCCTTCGATCCTCGACGCCGTCGCGGCCCGTCCGCGCTCGCCCCCAGCCGTCGCCGACGAAGAACAGGTTTGTTTGTTTGTTTTTTTTTCGACCATTATTGGTCGCTCAAAAATACTCTAGTCGACGACCTATTGTCGACGAGAGTGTTTTTGAGCAATCAATAATAGTCGAAAATTTCAATTTCAATTTTTTTTTCTTTCGAAATTTGGTCAACCAACCAGTGTCGATCGGAGTATTTTTGGGCGACAAACCAGTGTCGATCGGAGTAATTTCAAGCGACAAACCAGTGTCAATCGGAGTAATTTCGGGCGACAAACCAGTGTCGATCGGGGTGTTTTTGGTCGACTCTGGTTTGTTAAAAATACTTAGATTTTTTTTAATTTCTAAATTTTATTTTAGGTGGTGTCGATTGGAGTGGTATTGCTAGTTTATTTGATGAACATGTTCATTTTGGTGGTGGTGGTGGCGGCGGCGGCGCGGTGACGGCGACAGTGAAATTCTAGGGTTATGGTTATGTTTTAATTGTAGGGGGTGTATGTATCTACCATAATTTTTATTAAAGGGCAAAATTGGTATTTTACATGAATATTAAATTAATAAAAATGAAGGGGGAGTGTATTAAACAAAGCTGGAGGGGTATATACCCCAACCCTAAGCCATACCAGGGTTGTGATAATAGGGCCCTAAGTGAGGAAAGGGGAGAGGGCCCAACTATTAACCTTGGTAAAAGCAGCATGTGGGCCCAAAATGTCGGTGATGAGGAGCACGAGGACATAGAAAGTGTTGAATGTGAGGGAGAAGGGGTACATACCGATTGTACACAGTCGGAGAGCGAGGAAGAAGTTCAGAGAAAGAAAAAGAAAATAAAAGAAAAGAAAGACAAGAGTAAGATGGAGGAGAGAACAAAACGATTGAGCAGGCTGGAGGAAAAAAGAGGGGGGCACGTCCTAGAAGAAAGACGGATCTCGGAAGAAGCAGCGCAGATATGGGAACTGGGGAAGAAAATTGGTATTAAGGGAAGAGGGTCGGATAAGAACACGGTGAAAGAAATAGAGAAGATGGAAAGAAGAGAAAAGAGGTAGCTTAGAAAAGATAAGAAAACAGCAAAGGAAGGAGCGCGAGCTGTTTCCCAATGAACGTTCTAAGCTTCAATGTTCGGGGGTTGGGAGGGAGGGAAAAGAGGAAAGAAGTGAAAGAAATTATTCAGAAAAATAAAATTCAGGTATGCTGTCTACAAGAAACTAAGATGGAAAAGATGGATACATTCATTTGTAAATCATTATGGAATAATGTAAGCTTTGATTGGGCAAGTCGTGATGCGGAAGGGAGATCGGGAGGGATACTTACAGTATGGGATTCAGAGGTATTCAATAAAACAAGCTCATGACATATGAGAGGGAGTCTAGTTATAAATGGGACTTGGAAAAGGGACGGAACGCAGTGCTGCATAATTAACATTTATGCCCCAAGCAATTACAGAGAGAGGAAGGAACTTTGGCAAGCACTGGAAGTAGTTCTTGAACAGAACAAAGAGGTTTGTATTTAATAGAATATATGAATAAATGCAATAAGAGTTGTATATAGCATGTGTATAATGATCCCATAATTGTCGCCTATGATAGACATAATTGTCGCCAATGATAGACATATTTGTAGCCTAGAATAGAGCTAAGTTTATTGTATATATATGACCTCTATTGAAGAAATAAAGCAAGCAATTACATTCTTACATGGTATCACGAGTTCTAGGGAATTCTTTATCTTCCGCTGAGCCCTAATTGCTGAACTCTTTTCTCTCTTCCCAAATCTGACGCAATGTCAACCTCTAAATCTTCCTTTCATCCTGCTCTTGCTGTATCTAACATCAAGAATCATATCTCCATCACTCTTGAATTGGAGAATGTCCACTACCCAACTTGGGCCGAATTGTTCAAAATTCATGCCCGATCTCACTGTGTCATCAACCATATCATCCCTAAGGAAAACCCCCCCTCGAAGGCACCGACGACGGATGAGGAAAAAGAATTGTGGAAAACTCTTGATGCTACAGTTCTTCAATGGATATACGCCACCATATCTACTGATCTATTGCATACTATTCTTGAACCTGACTCCACTGCTTTGAAGGCTTGGACAAGATTAAGGGATATTTTTCAGGACAATAAACATTCCCGAGCGGTAACGCTTGAACAAGATTTCTCCAACACTACTATGGCTGATTTTCCCAATGCCTCGGCCTACTACCAGCGTCTCAAGGTATTGTCGGATCAACTCAAAAATGTTGGGGCTCCCGTTTCCAATGATCGTCTTGTCCTTCAATTGGTTGCGGGCCTGACAGATGCCTATAGTGGCGTGGGCACATTGCTTCGACAAAGCAATCCTCTTCCCCCCTTTTATCAAGCTCGTTCCATGCTTGTTCTCGAGGAGGCTGGATTGGCTAAAAGAGCTGCTTCTGGATCGGCAATGTTAACAGCCTCTCATGCCTCTGACTCTCCGACCATTCCCCGCCCTGATGTTGGGGGACGGAAACAACAGAAACGTAAGGGACCCAAAGGCGGAAAGGGCGCAGGCTCGAATTCTCAACAAACCCAGTGGCGACACCCATGGGCTGGAAATTCTCAGAATTGGCCATGGCAGTGGCAGTGGCCGACCCCCCCATGCCCGTTTCCTTCAGCACCATGGGCCCGTCCTACTGCAGGCCCACGCCCATCGCCTCCGCCACATCAACCTAGTCTTCTTGGCCCTCGTCCGCAAGCCTACTCGGCCCATGCCCCTCCGACCCAGCCTGACATTGAAACTGCAATGTACACGCTTGGGATTACTCCTCCGGATGCGAATTGGTACATGGATATGGGTGCCACCTCTCATATGACATCTGCACAAGGTACTCTCTCGTCTTATTTCAATTCGAGCAAATCCAATGGCATTGTGGTTGGTAATGGTCAGACTATTCCAATTTCTGGTTATGGGCATGCACAATTATCTCCTCCACACCCTCCATTATCCTTGAACAATGTCCTCCATGTTCCAAATATTATTAAAAATCTGGTTTCTGTGCGAAAATTCACAGTTGATAATTCAGTTTCTGTAGAATTTGATCCATTTGGGTTTTCTGTTAAGGATTTTCAGACGGGGACGCCTCTAATGAGATGTGAGAGTCAAAGGGAGCTCTATCCTGTTACCACACCTCAGCGTCATTCACCATCAACTTTTTCGGCTTTGGCTCCTTCTTTATGGCATAATCATATAGGTCATCCTGGAAAACCTGTATTCACATCTCTTCAGACTAATAAATTTATTGAGTGTACTCGACCACAACATCAGCACGTGTGTCATTCTTGTGTTCTTGGAAAACATATTAAACTGCCTTTTATTGCTTCTAATTTTGTTACTTTAATGTTGTTTGATATTGTTCATTGTGATTTGTGGACATCTCCAGTTGTGAGTACAATGGGTCATCGGTATTATATGTTGCTATTAGATGATTATTCCAATTTTTTGTGGACATTCCCGTTATCTAAGAAATCACAAGTCTTTCCCACTTTTCTAAAATTTCGTGCTTTTGTCCGCACACAATTTGAGAGGGATATTAAGTCATTTCAATGTGATAATGAGAGGGAATTTGATAATCGGTCATTTTGGGATTTTTGCTCAGTTAATGGTATGACTTTCCGTCTCTCTTGTCCTTACACATCATCTCAAAATGGCAAGGCTGAGAGGCAGATTCGAACCATTAATAACATGATTCGCACACTCCTAACTCATGCATCAATCCCACCCTCATTTTGGCAGTATGCTCTTCAAATGGCCACATATCTCCTCAACATACTTCCCAAGAAACACAAGTCGTTTACCTCTCCCCTTCGCATTCTCTATCATCGGGATCCATCTTATGCTCATCTCCGGGTTTTTGGGTGTTTATGTTACCCGTTATTCCCATCTACTACAATACATAAACTACAACTCCGATCCACTCCATGTATTTTTTTGGGGTACCCGGAAAATCATCGGGGATATATATGTTTCAACTTGTCGTCAAATAAATTTTTTATTTGTCGTCATGTGTTGTTTGATGAACATAGATTTCCGTTTGCTGAACTTAATAATTCACCCCCTTCTTCTTACGAGTTTCTTGATGATTCCCCCTCCCCTTATTTGATTCACCAGATGGCTAATACAGATATGGGTATGGGACAACCAGATACTCCATCTCCTGACCTCTCGCCCCGGGTACATTCTCCACAGGTTTCCCCTCCTTTGGAAGCTTTGTCCGGTCCATCGGTCCCTCCATTACAAACACTACCTCCACCTCTTCCTACTCGACCGATCACCCGCAGTCAACGAGGGGTATTTAAACCCAAACAACTCTTTAACCTTAATACGTCTCATACTAAATCTCCTCTTCCTCGTAACCCTGTGGCTGCCTTAAATGACCATAATTGGAAATTGGCTATGAATGAGGAATATAATGCTCTTATTGAAAATAAGACGTGGGAGTTGGTACCCCGTCCATATGGTGTTAATGTTATGCGGTCTATGTGGATATTTACTCATAAAAATCATGCTGATGGTTCTTTTGAGAGGCATAAAACCCGTCTTGTAGGTGATCGTAAAACTCAACAGGTGGGAGTTGATTGTGCAGAGACATTCAGTCCGGTTGTCAAGCCATCAACAATCAGGACTGTTTTCAGTCTAGCTCTTTCAAAGTCTTGGTCCATCCATCAACTCGACGTAAAAAATGCATTTCTCCATGGAACTTTAACAGACACAGTTTATATGCATCAACCACTTGGATTTCGAGATTCGCGTTATCCAAATCATGTGTGCTTACTCAAGAAGTCGTTGTATGGACTTAAACAGGCACCCCGAGCGTGGATCAAACGATTTACAGATTTTGTTTACACACTTGGCTTTTCTCAAAGTGCTTCTGATCACTCTCTGTTTGTGTTTCAGCAGGGTCTACATATGGCTTACCTTCTATTATATGTGGATGACATTATCTTAACGGCCTCTTCCGACACTCTTCGTCGATCTATTATCTCTAGCTTAAGTTCCGAATTCGCAATGAAAGACTTGGGTGTTGTCCATTATTTCTTGGGAATTGCTGTCACACCACATGTCGGGGGATTATTTCTCTCCCAAAGAAAGTATGCGGCTGAGATTATTGAGCGCGCCGGCTTGTCCTCTTGTAAGCCCTCATCCACACCTGTTGATACAAAACCAAAACTCAGTGCTCTCATAGGTTCTCCATTTTCGGATCCGACGTTGTATCGACGCCTTGCAGGGGCACTACAATATCTATCTTTCACTAGGCCCGACATTGCCTATGCAGTCCAACAGGTGTGTCTTTTCATGCATGCTCCTCGTGATGAACACATGAGTGCTCTTAAACGAATTTTGAGGTATGTTCAAGGTACTTTAGACTACGGTCTCCATCTGTACCCGTCATCCACAACATCTCTCCTGGCATATACTGATGCCGACTGGGGCGGATGCCCAGATACGCGTAGGTCCACATCGGGTTATTGTGTATTCTTGGGTGATAACTTGATTTCGTGGTCTGCTAAACGACAAACCACAGTGTCCCGCTCCAGCGCTGAAGCCGAGTATCGTGGTGTCGCCAATGTTGTGTCAGAGACCTGTTGGCTACGAAATTTGTTGGTTGATCTCCATTGTCCAATACCGACCGCGACATTCATATATTGTGACAATATGAGTGCCATTTTTATGTCAGGTAATCCGGTGCAGCACCAACGGACTAAGCATATTGAAATGGACATCCATTTTGTTCGAGACAAAGTGGCCCGGGGGCAGGTTCGTGTCTTGCACGTTCCCTCACGCTACCAAATTGCAGATATATTCACCAAGGGCCTCCCACTTCTCTTGTTTGAGGAATTTCGTGACAGTCTCAGTGTTCGTCTTCCTCCCGTTTCGACTGTGGGGGAGTAATAGAGTATATGAATAAATGCAATAAGAGTTGTATATAACATGTGTATAATGATCCCATAATTGTCGCCTATGATAGACATAATTGTCGCCAATGATAGACATATTTGTAGCCTAGAATATAGCTAAGTTTATTGTATATATAGGACCTCTATTGAAGAAATAAAGCAAGCAATTACATTCTTACAGTATTGTTTTGGCAGGAGACTTTAACGTGTTTCGATTTGTGGATGAAAGAGAGGGGAGAGGAGACAGGGAAGACAGTCGAGACAGGGAAGCTCTAGAAGAATTCATACGTGGGGGAAATCTATGGGATATACCACTAGTGGGCCGAAAGTTTACTTGGTATAGACCCGATGGAACATGCAAGAGTAGGCTTGACAGGATCATGGTAAATGAGGAGTGGGCAGACAAATGGCCAGAAACAGAATTGAGAGGTCTTGGGAGATCGATCTCAGACCACTGCCCTATATATATGGTCTCACAACACAAGGATTGGGGCCCAAAGCCGTTCCGGTTCTACAACGCTTGGACCAAGCACCCAATGTATAAAGAGTTTGTAGCAGAAAAATGGAGATCTTATGAGGTAAAGGGATGGAGCGCTTTCATATTAAAAGAAAAACTGAAATTATTGAAAGCTGACCTCAAGGAATGGAGCAAAAGTGTGTTTGGGTGCCTGGAAGACAGAATAGAGGAGAAAAGAAAGGAAATAACAAGACTTGATTTACTTGATGATACGTTCGGCCTAGAAGAAGAGGAAATCGACAAGAGAAGAGAAACTTTGGCAGGCCTCATGAGGGATCTTCAGTGGAAGGATAGTCAAATGAATCAAGCAGCAAAGATAAAGTGGATGAAAGAAGGGGATATGAACTCAAAGGTCTTTCACAGGGTTGTGAATGGACGGCGCAAGAGTAATGAAATAAAGGGGCTGATGATCATGGATAGATGGACAGAGGAGGTCCAGGAGGTAAAGAGTGGTGTATACCAGTTCTTCAGCGAACACTTTAAAGCCGAGAGAGTCAATCAACCAAGGTTGCCTCCTGAGTTGATCCAGAATAAAATTGATGATTGTGAGAATTCTTTTCTTACAGCAAAATTTTCGAAAGATGAAATTAAATTAGCCATTTGGGATTGCGAGGGAACAAAGAGCCCCGTCCCTGATGGGTTTTCCTTCGGCTTTTTTAAGAAGAGTTGGGAACTGCTAAAACAGAAAGTGATTAAAATGATGGATGAATTTCATGCAAATGGGAAATTCGTAAGGGGATTTAATCCATCCTTTATTGTGTTGATACCAAAAAAGGACGGGGCTCAAAGCTTGGACGAATTTCGCCCTATCTCACTGGTGGCAGGCCTTTATAAAATAATCTCAAAACTTTTTGGCAAAGAGACTGGCAAAAGCTCTAGATAGAGTCATATCCAATAATCAATCAGCGTTCATCGGGGGGAGACAAATTTTAGACGGCATATTAGTTGCTCACGAAGCCATCGATGAGGCACGAAAGAAAAGGAAGCCAAGAGCACTCTTCAAAGTAGATTTCGCCAAAGCATATGATTCTGTAGACTTGAATTTCTTAGAAAATATGATGGAGGCCATGAATTTCTCGAGACAGTGGAGGAAATGGATTATGCAATGTGTGACAACGGCAAGTGCGTCCGTCTTGATTAATGGAAGCCCATCTGGAGAATTCAAACTTGAGAAAGGACTGAGACAGGGTGACCCACTGTCACTGTTCCTATTTATTATAGTAGCCGAAGGACTGAATGTGATTACTAGAAAGGCAGCTGAGATAGGAGAGATGGAGGCTGTCACCATTGGCAAATGCAAAGTAAAGGTCCCAATTCTACAATATGCCGACGACACACTATTCTTATGCAACGGAAGGTGGGAGGATATTGTAACAATCAAACATATTCTGAGATTGTTTGAACTGTTGTCTGGATTGCGGGTCAACTTCGAAAAATGCAGTTTATCAGGTGTCCAAATGAGAGAGGATGATCTATCTAAAATGGCTGAATTCTTGGGTTGCGTTCGGGGGAATTTGCTGCTGGAATTTCTGGGGCTAAAAATTGGAGCAAACCATCAGAAAGCTGCAGCGTGGAGGGAGTTAATTAAGAAGATCAGGGGACGAATGGATCGGTGGAAAAATAGACAAATTTCAATGGGAGGAAGAGTAACTTTGTTCAAGCGGTTTTGTCGGCTGTGCCTATTTACTACCTGTCCTTGTTCAAAATTCCAAAGTGTGTGCTGAATGAAATAACCAAAATTCAAAGGGACTTCCTCTGGGGAGGGAGTGAGAGTGTGAAAAAAATTCCTTGGGTGGCATGGTCGGATGTTTGTGAGGACAGATCAATTGGTGGCTTAGGAATTAAAGATTTACATTTTTTTAACAAAGCATTACTATGCAAATGGGTGTGGAGGTTTCTTGATGAGGAAGGGAGCTTGTGGGTGGAGGTAATTAAATCTAGGCATGGGGGGTTAGAAGAGATGCGAAATAGAGGGAATAGGAGAGGGAGGAGGGGGAGAGGGTCGTCTTGGTGGAAAGAGATAATAAAGCTTTACGAGGGAGAGAATGGGGAGGGGGTTAGAAAGAATATTTTTCGTGAGGTGGGAGGTGGAGAGAGCACGAAATTCTGGTATGAGAGATGGCTTGGGGAGAGGGAGGATAACTTGAGAGAGAGATTCCCAGAGCTGTTTGATCTTAGTGCACAAAAAGAAACTCTCATTTGTAATATGGGGAGGTGGGGTGATGCTGGGTGGAGTTGGGACCTGAAGTGGAGGAGGGAATTAAGTGAGAGGGAAATGAGGGATGCTAACACTCTTATGGCTGATCTTAACAGGTTCAAAATAAAGCAAGGAATGGAGGATATCTGGACTTGGAATTGTGCACCCCACGGCATTTTCTCCACAAGCCAGACTTATTCAGTCTTGAGGAAGCAACAAATTAATAATAACACCACTGTACAGACGGGGCAGGAGTATTCGGCTCTTTGGAGTTGTCTCGCACCAAGGAGAATACAAACCATTGTTTGGAAGGCATTGAGAGGCAGACTTGCGACTACCGAGAATTTGAAAAGGTGAGGCATGCAACTGTCGGATGAGAAAGCGAAATGCAGACTATGCAAAGAAGAGATGGAAGGGAACTCTCACCTTCTGCTAAGTTGTAACTTTGCTGCCCAATTGTGGGGGGAGTGCCTGAGATGGCTAAATATCAGCCATGCACCCCATAACAACATTGTGGCACACCTACTGCAATTTCAAGATTTACTCGGAGGAGACAAAAAGAGAAGAAAGATGGCCTCAAGCATATGGGTGGCGGTGATTTGGGAAATATGGAAAAGTAGAAATGAAACATTTTTTCAAGGGGAGAGCCCAAACATAAAGAAAGCAATGGAAAACATCAAGATTAACGTTTGGACTTGGCTAAGTGGAGAGAATATGGTAACTCCTAACTCTTCTATTGTAGCATGGTACCGGTGTAATGATCCTTATAGTTGTATGGTAGAGTAACTAGAGGTGAGAAACTTTATTAGCATTGTGTAATCATACGGGTTGAGTACCCCTTGTACTCAAGATAAATGAAATTTCTTTTACCGTTCAAAAAAAAAAAGAACATTTAAATTGGAATGAATGCAGTTTCAAACAAAGTTATGAAAAACATTTAAGAAAAATAAATGTTTTACTATGGCATTAACCCTCTATTTATAAGGTTAAATTTGGATAATTAAGACTTAATTTTACTTTTCAATTTTATTATGGTTAGTTAGTTGAGTAATTAATTTAAGTAGTGTGAGGATGAAAAGTAGAAAAGAGAATTAATGTGTGTAAAAAATGTAGAAGATAAAATGAGCAATCAAAAGAAATTACATTATAGCTAGTAATATAATTCAACATTATAGCTAGCATAACATTATAACCATTACAAATAAATTTTGATTGTTCAGAGTTCAACAATTATATTACATTCATATCATTCAAATATGCAAAATAGGAACACCTTTTAACAAGTTACAAAATATGAATTACATTTGTATAGTAAAAGAAGTGTCTAATCGTTAGATAATGTGATCACTTGATGATAATTGTTAAATGTCTTTTTTAGTTAAAAAAATGATTAAAATACTAGCTCATTTAATTTAGTATTCCTATGTATGTGAGTTAGGAACTCTTTATGGAACTAATTTATCCAATTAATTTTCATCAGAACCCCAACCTGGATTTATAATTTCCTTAGCAACTAAATAATATAATTCAATCGCGATAAGAATAAATTTTGTCTAAAATTCAAATATTTAGTGGATTGAATTTATCTTAACAGTATGCGTTCAACTTACAAATAAAATTTGCAGGGATGATTAAAAGTTCATTCAGTATTTACTGCTAGTAACTACCTTGATTAAAAAAACAATAACTAATTGGAAGAAAAAAACATTAAAAAAACAATAACTAATTGGAAGAAAAAAACATGTAGTAATACATTTTAAAAGTCGTCATTCATATTGTCCTTACCATTGTCGTCGCTGTCATCAGTAGGGTTGGCATTAGTCGGGGCCTTGTCCTTCTTCTTGTCCTTAGGGTCATCTGGAGGATTCTCCCCTTCTTCTTCCTCCTCCTCATCTTCTTCTTCATCATCTTCATCTTCATCTTCTTCCTCATCCTCATCCTCATCCTCGTTTTCATCAGAATCCTCGTATAACTCTCCTTTATTCTCACAGTTAGAGTCGGAGTCGGAGTCGGAGTTAGGGTTAGCGAAAGGACTTCTGAAGAATTCATCTTCTTCTTCTTCCTCATCTTCTTCTTCATCTTTGTCTTCATCTGATGAATCGTCCAAATCAAACTAGGGGTCATGAGCCATTTTTCTTTCTTGGTTTCTTTAATTTGTTGTGGGATTTTTATAGGGGTGATCGAGGAGGAGCATTTCTTTTCACCTAGTCGTATCATGCCATTTTTATGAGACATACATGCAATAAGCAATTCATTTCTCATGCAATTCCTATATGTCTTTTAACATTTCTGCATGAATAATTTGTACGAAGCAAATTAAAACCCCTCTCATCATTTATCGTATCAATTGTGCGAAGTTGCAGGTACAAACATATATTTCATACTATCAACAATATTATATGAAACGAAGAATTAAGTACCTAATGTCCAACTAACAATATATTAATATTACTATCGTTCCACTTTTTAATTTTTCAAAAGATATTGATTTTTTTTTCAATTTTAGTTTTTTTAATTTTTGTGATAGATAGGATAAATGATTAATTATGATTCATTAATAATTTGTATGAGAATATATTTGTCACTACATATAAAATAATAATAAAAATTAAATAAATTTCTCAATATGTGTGAAAAGCTAAAAACAACATTTAAATTGGAATGGATGCAGTATCAAAAAAAGGTTATGAAAAACATTTAAGAAAAATCACTACAAAATATTGGCCAAAAGGCAACGGATTTTAGCAAGGGCAGTGTACCGTTGCCAATTCGCAACGGACAGAAAAAAGGCGACGGGAGTGGGTGCCCTTGCCTTTTGGCAACGGATAAGGCAACGGGAGTGGGCCCCGTTGCGAAAAGGCGGCGGATTATAACGCCCTTGCCTTTTGGCAACGGCAAAGGCAAGGGCGTGTTCTGCACTCGCCAAAGGCGACGGGAGTGGGCCCGTTGCGAAATGGCAACGGGACCCCACTCGCTAAAAGGCAACGACAGTGGGCCCGTCGCCTTTACCGTCGCCCTAATTGAATTAAAACCCAGCCCCTTTCTTCCAGAATTACAGAAGCGGCGCATACCCCTCCTCCATTGAAACCTTTACACCTCCAAACTCAACATCCACATTCGTTTGTAGATCGAACTTGGTTTTTGGCAATTTGTGTTCTACACTTCGACGGGAGCATTTCTACGGTAATTTTTTTCGTTTTCATTGGTTAAATTTGAAGTTATATGTATATATATAGTTTTAGTTTTTTTTTTGATCAGTAAATAAAAAATTTTATTGCAAAGAGACTCCTGCAGGTACAAGTTGTGTCTTACAGGGGCCAAAGTTACAAGGAAATAAAGAGGCCAGCCAGCAGGAATGCTAGTGCCAAGATATATAACACACGCAGAAGATAGAAACTCACAAGATACATCTAGATAGACCAAGCTTCTCTTAGCACCCCCCTAAATACAGCCCAGGATCAGAACACCACCCACGGAACGTGGAGCCTTGCGCTATCAGATTGGCCGTCGAGCACCAACTCCAACAACGCCCTATGATTTCGTTCGAGATATTTTTACTCTTCCATTCTCCGTTATCAAAGATGACTTTATTTCTCCAATTCCACAGGGTCCACACCACACAATTCCACAAACCAACCAAGAATTTGTTTCCAATTGAAGAATCGATGAGGCTAGTAAACTGTGTGAAGTGTCCGATAATCTGTGCTTGAAGGGCCGAAGACAGTTTCAGCCAGTTTAAAATAATATTAGACCATACCTGGCACGACATTTTGCAGCTGAAAAATAGGTGGCTTGCCGATTCCTCCGCTCCCCCACACACTGTATATATATGCATATATGTTGTATGTATATATAAAATTGTTGAAAATATATATATATAATTTTATTTTTAGAATTGTTTGAAATTAAATGTTAATTTTTATGCATGCATGTGTTAATTGTTAGAATTTAATTGTTAATTATATTGTGTTATGTATATATATGTATGTTTTAATTAAGTTATATGAATTTATTTGTTAATTAGGGTGTTAGAATAATTATTAGAATATATTTGGAATTAGATTAATTAATTTTAATAGAGTTGGAGGAATGAGATGTTTGTTGTTTGTGTGTTGTAGACGTCGATTGACATAAATTATTCAAGTCGTAGTTGGATGTATAGTCCAAGATTAGTGAATGGATTATGAACCCCAGATTTGTTAGTGGAGTAAATGGATTTATTGAAGCTGCCACTAGTAATCCGAATTCGATTTGGGAAGGAAAATTAGGTGTCCTTGTTCGAAAGCTAGATGTCGAAATCAAACTTATAGAGATCCTAATGAAGTGAAATTTCATTTATATCGAAATGGTTTTACACTGAATTATTATAATTTGATTTATCACGGGGAAGAGAGTTGGGGTCCACGTCCATTTCAAAACATTAATGAATTTGCGTCAACTTCAAACGACGTTGACCCAGCGGGACCTAGTTCGTACCACACTATGGTAGAAGAGTTAATGGGTGGCCCAAACATTGATTTTGGAATAGACGTGGAAGAAGAGACACTTAATGAAGAACCTCCTAACGAGAATGCGGCACAGTTTTACGGCATGCTTCGTGCAGCGGATCAAAACTTGTATCCTATGGTAAAAGAATTTTGTAGTGTCTAATCCTTAGATAATGTGATCACTTGATGATAATTGTTAAATGTTTTTTTGAGTTAAAAAATGATTAAAATACTAGCTCATTTAATATTCATTTGTATGTGAGTTAGGAACTCTTTTCCTTGTAAAATAAGAGAATACTCCGTATATGTTATGAATAAGGTTGTCTAATTATTTACTGTTTAAATAATACTCTCATTTAACAATTATTAGAAAATTAATTAATCTGTGTTTTTATTCACTGAAATGAATTTAAATGAGAAAGATTAAATGGCATGATAAAAAAAAAATGAGACTTATATATATATATATATATATATATATATATATAAATTCCAAATTATTTATGAAACTAATTTATCCAATTAATTTTCATCAAATATCCAAAACCCCAACCTAAAACTATCTAGATTTATAATTAATTTCCGCAGCAACTAAATAATTAAATTCAATCGCGCGCGACCAGAACACAATTTTGTCTAAAATTCAAAGTCTAAAATTAAAATATTTAGTGCATGCATTCACTGACAAATAATATTTGTATGAAAAAAAAGAATATATTTGTAAAGAATCCGAAAAAACACACACAAAAAAACATTAATAATAATAATAATAATAATAATAAAAAGAATAAGTAAATAGACTTAAATTCGCAGAAATGAGATGATTAAAAGTTCAGTGCTTAAAAAAGTAGCAGTAACTAATTGGAAGAAAAAAACATGTAGTAGTAATACTTTTTAAAACTCCATCGTCATCAACAGGGTTGCCATTAGTCGGGGCCTTGTCCTTCTTCTTGTCCTTGGGGTCCTCTGTTGGAATTTTTGAGCACCCAACAATGGCTTTACAAAATTGACAGAAATAAATAACAAAATTATAAATACAATTAAATAAATATTTACACAAAGTCTTCGATTTTCCTCTTTTAGCAGCTTTTCTTCTTTAGCAGCTTCCCAAAATAGGCAAGTTCTCGAAATCAGCAGCAACGACCCCATCTCACGAACAATGGAACAAAGTTAAAGTCGAGTCAAGGAAACCCTTTTCCCGCAAAACGAATACGTCCCGGCTAGTGCTCACGGTTTGACGTAACGTTTTAAAAGGTAAAACGACTTTCGCCTCTATACGAGCAGCACCACAACATATAGAGTTCCAACGAACTGAATCGACACGAAAACTGGACTACACTCTATATGCTTGATGCAAAATGTGTGATGCTATGATTTTTCTAGAAAATCTCAAGTGTTGTGTGTAAGAGTGTTTTTGCAACATAAAACATGCACCCTATTTATAAGCATGTTCCAACATGTGAGGGGTCTCCACATTCATTACGGCATTCATGTAATTTGTAACGTCTTGCGGTTACAAGATTTAAGTATGACATTCATGGTTTTGTAACTCCTCTGCGGTTACAAATTCATTACTAAAACGTCTACGAACCTGGACAACCGAACGTCCAAGTTCATCAAAATTTGTAACGTCAATGTACCAAGACATCCTCAACATCCAAATTCGTCATAGTTCAAATTCAACTTTAAATTTATTTGGGTTAACCCAATTTCGATGGGTCTGAAAGCCCAAATCTAAAACCCACGAGTCACGAGCCCAAGACTAGACCCAAACTCAACCGGACGAGCACACACGTGCATCCGTATAGACTATTGGATTGCTCTTTAGTCATTATTATTTGAACCATTGTAACATCCTCCTATTTATAAGGAGTAATTAGCCCCATTAAACTTTTAAAGTTTCAATGTGGGACAATTAACATGATATAACACTTTATCCCATAAAGTGTATTATTTGACGTTTCAACTTCGTGAATTAATTTCTCACTCACCGAAATTCGGTTTTGAGATTTTAAATACACTACGAACATATACTCCGAGAGTAGAACGATTATATGCCATTTAATTTTCTTGAAATTACATTTATAGCCCTCAATAAATTGGTCAAAGACGACTGTTCTCCACTCTCATTTTAAAATCAATTAATTAATTAAAATTAATCAATTTCTAACCAATTTCTCCAACATCCTCCTCTTCTTATCCTTCTTCCTCTTCCTCATCTTCTTCTTCATCTTTTTCTTCTTTCGATCTCATCCTCGTAGGACTCTCTTTTATTCTTAGAGTTAGAGCTGGAGTCGAAGTTAGGGTTAGCGAAAGGACTTCTGAAGAATTCTTCTTCCTCATCTTCTTCTTCAACTTCGTCTTCATTTGATGGATTGTCCAAATGAATTAAACTCGGGGTCATAAACCATTTTTCTTTCTTGGTTTCTTTAATATATTACATACTTACTCATGTGAATTAATTAGTAGCTTTATTTCTCCTTTAAAAAAAGTTTAATTCAAAATATACATTGTAACTAAATTAGATTAATTAGAATACTTAGATATTGAAATCTATTCATATATATTCTTGCAAAGATCAATATTTAAACGTATTTTTGCTAGCAATTAATCGATATATTCTCTCCTCACTACACGTACAGTCATATATATATATGCACGTAATGATGAAATATATCAAAAGTATGCTCACTTAATTTTTAGTATATATTTTAAAAATAATTCATATTTTAATTATAAAATAAATATGTAGGGCACTTAGTAAAAAGTATTATTCATAATTCATCAAATTTGTTAATAAAGTAAAAAAAAAAAAAAAAACTTAAAAATTAAGTAATGGAATATTTATTATACTCAACATAGCATTAATTTTCAATTCTCCCTCAATTCCATTTTTATTTGTGGTAGAATTATATGGCTGAAACTTAAGGGCACTTAGGTTTGCCCTTAGAATTTTTTAGGTCCCTATAACAAGGACATTCGTCTTTATTTCCGTAAGTCCCCGACGGAACACAATTATTACACTTCTCGCAACAAATTCCACAATATTCGAGACATCGGTCCTGTCGTGCTGCCTTTGAGCATCGAACGGCACATTTTGAGTCGCAAATGTTTGATCCATTAATAGCATCATTCGCTGCCACCGTTATAATGAGAAGAAGGGTAACCATACCAACAATGGTTTTTGTCATCATCGGCTTCATTCTTGAGCTAAAATAATTTTTTAAAAGTAATTAAGAAATTGAGATTGATAAACATCCAACTTCATTACAATTATATTGAATATTACACAATAATTAGCAAATAAAAAGACGAGATCGAGGTATATTAATTAGATCAAGAGGGATGCATATAAGTTTGAAAATTAATTCTACGAAATTTTAATGGCACGTACTAAATTACTTTTGCTAGCTTCAAAAAATATTGTGAAATCTCCTCATGGTTTAATTAAAAATTGTACGAATTTTTTATGTGGTTTATTAAAATTAAACAAATTATTCATTTTTCTTCAAAAATAAGTTAATGGTTTTTTTTGTTTTTTTTTTCCATTTCTAGGGAAAATAGGTAAAATAGTTAACTCATTTCTAAAAAGAGAGAGAATTTGCCAAGATTTCTTTGTTCAATTTTCAAAACACAAGAAGTTTTTGTGCGACATTTTCAAAACAGGGAGGGTTTCACGCAATTAACCCGCAAAAAAAGTGTTGAAATTAAGTTTGAGAAACAAAAAAAATAGAAATTGAACTCAGTCACATTGGACTCAACTTTAATTAATTGAAACCACCCAAACAAGAATCAATTCGATCGTTTGGATGCAACCCTAATTATAATCTTAAAATTAAACAACATTATATTATATGAAACGAAGAATTAAGTACCTGATGAAGTTTGTAATATTAAGAAAAATAAGCCTTAAAAACTGTCTTTAGCTTGGGAGAGGGAGAAAGAGAGGATTAATGGGAGAAGAATGGTGAAGAGGAAAGATGAGAGTTGTTTAATTTATAGAAGATTTTATAATTAATTATGGTTGGTAATTGCAACGTAAGCCTTAACTATATATGTTGCTTTCAGACAATAAATGGCCATACTTTTTTTCTTAATATTTGTTTAAAATTAAAAGCTACGAACTATTAACGTATGTTTTTTTTTTTGAACGGTAAAGAAAATGTATTTCATCACGAGTACTCGGGGTACTCAACCCATAGTTATACAAGTATATATACACTATTTTACATTATGAGAACACAATTTTGCCACTTGAGCCTCTAACATTTAATCGATGATACAAAGGAATGGATCATGATCATGAAACCATGCTGAAACTAATGAATTTGGGATCAGAAGATTTTTCCCCCCTAACCATGACCAAAGACTAATTTTAATATTCTCTAAGGTCTTCTTGAAGTCTTGACCTCCATCCTTAAATCTCTTGAGATTCCGAATTCTCCATAATTCTGAAATTACACAAAGCCAAAGGCTTGACAAAAACCATCTTTTGACTTTGCCACTGCCGCACACCTCTCTGTGCTGGAGAGAATGGATAATAGGATCAAAGTGAGGGACCATACATACAAACATTTAGCCATTGATAGCATTCCTGCCAAATTTTTGTAGCAAAATCACACCCTACAAAAAGATGTTGGATGCACTCTGGCTCTCTTTCACACAGGGGGCACCTCGCGTCAACATCTGAAATATGTATGCCTCTCTTAATTAGATTGTCCGTCGTTGCTAGTCTCCCCCGTAGCACCTTCCATCCGATCGTCTTCACTCTCCGAGGAGCGTAATTGTTCCACAAATTTTTGAACTCCTGTTTGTTCTCTGACGTGTCGCCATCTGAAGTCTCATTCACAAGCAGCTTCGAGTAGGCTGCACTAGTCGAGTACCTTCCAGCCGGCGCGAGCTCCCAACTCCAAGTGTCCTCAATGTTCTGGGAGAGCTTTGACATGTCCAAGAAAGAAAGAAGCTCAATTAGTAAATAAATTTCGCTATTACTCAAGACTCTCTCCCATGACCATTCCCACGTCCACCCATTATCTCCCCATGAACCCATGTTACCAACCGCCTCTTGTTTCTGCCTGCTAATGTTATACAAGCCTGGGAAAGTATCGCGTAATGGGCCGACACCGTCGACCCAAAGATCTTTCCAAAATTTTGTTTTGCAGCCATTGCCCACTATTCTGCGAATTTTACTCCTCGCCTCACTGCCGCCTATCTCTTTGTGTAGCTGTTTGAGTTCTTTCCACCAACTCGAAACACCAGTTATGCGGCCTCTCCTGCCTCGATTGTTCAGCACCTCATCTTCCAGACCACCGTATCTTGACTCTAAGATTCTCACCCATAAGTTCTCCTTCTCCGTAACAAAACGCCAAAGCCATTTACCAAGAAGTGCCTTGTTAAACTTATTCATATCTTTAATGCCTAGACCTCCTTTTTCTTTTTCTTTGCAAACATCAACCCAGCTAACCCACAAAATTTTTTTCCTATCTCCTGCCCCTCCTCCCCACAAGAAGTTCCTCGGTAATTTTGTTATTTCACTCAAAACCGTTTTAGGAATCTTGAAGAAGGATAAGTAATATGTTGGAACAGCTGTTAAGACAGCTTGCACGAGGCCGCCCATAGAAATGTTTTTGTCCTTCCAACAAGTGAGCTTACCCCGAATTTTCTTGAGCATCCCATCCCAAGATGTCGTTTTATGATGATTAAGGCCAATATTCATTCCCAAAAAATTCATCGGGGGACTGCCAATTGAGCAGCCCAAGAAATTGGCCATTTCCTGTTTTTCCTCCTGTCCCAAATGAATGCCAACAAGGCTGCATTTGCTGAAATTCACTCCTAGACCAGAGACTAACTCGAATAACTTCAAGATATATCTAATTGCGCGAATATCCTTCCAATTACCGTTACAAAGAAACAACGTGTCATCCGCATATTGCAGCAGTGGAACCTGCACTTTGTTTCTCCCCATAGTAATTGAGTCCAGAACTCCAACCTCCACCACCCTATTCACCATACAATTCAACCCTTCAGCAGCCAATAGAAATAAAAGCGGTGATAACAGGTCCCCTTGTGTGAGCCCCCTCTCTAGTTTAAATTATCCTGACGAACTTCCGTTTACGAGAACAGCTGCGCCGGCCGTGGACACACACTCTTTCATCCACAATCTCCATCTAGAAGCGAAATTCATTCCCTCCATCATGTTGTCTAGATACGTCCATTCAACCGAATCGAAAGCCTTAGCGAAGTCTACTTTGAAGAGAACCCTTTTCATTCGTTTCTTCTTAGCTTCATCAATAGCCTCATGAGCCACCAAAATTCCATCTAAGATTTGCCGCCCCCCTATAAATTCCGATTGACAATCGTAAATGATAGACTCCATAACCTTTGCTAATCGCCTAGCTAAGGTTTTGGCGATTATTTTATACAAACTCCCGATCAAAGAGATGGGTCTGAACTCCTCCAGGTTTTGAGCTCCTGTTTTTTTCGGAAGCAGAACTATGAACGAGGGATTCAAACCTTTCACCAGACGACCATGTTGATGAAATTCAGCCATCATCAAGATAATTTCAGGTTTCAGCAGCTCCCAATGTTCCTTGAAAAATCCCATTGAAAAGCCATCCGGCCCTGGGCTCTTTGATATTTCGCAATCCCATATAGCATCTTTTACCTCCCCTTCTCCAAAATCTGCTTTGAGAAAGGCATTGTCACACGAATCTAGCTTGAGTCTGATCATATCCGGCGGTATCTTCGGTCTGGCGAACCTCTCAGATTTGAAGTGTGAGCTAAAGTGTTTGTAAATCTCATGCTTGAACTGTTGAACCGATTCTGTCCATCGGCCCTCTACGAACAAGCCATTAATAGCATTCCTTGACTTTCTGCTGTTGATTACCCTATAAAAGAGTTTCGAATTCATATCTCCTTCATTCAACCAATTAATCTTTGCCATTTGGTGAAGCTGTTCTTCTTTGCTCCTGAGATCATTTTGAATACCTGCTAGTAGCTCCCTTCTTTTCGTTTCTTCGCTTTCTTCTAGCCCAAAGACGTCATCTATCGTGTCTAATCTGTCAATCTCCTTTCTCTTATCTTCAATTCTGGACTCTAAACACCCAAAAACAGTTCTGTTCCACATTCTAAGGTCACCTTTAAGTAACTTCAATTTCTCCTTCAATATAAAACCATTCCAGCCTGAATATTATACTCCTTCCACTTAGTTGACACAAACTCTTTGAAGCTTGGGTGCTTCATCCACACATTAAAAAATCTAAAAGGCTTTGGGCCCCAATCCTTCTTATGCGAGACCATATAAATCGGACAATGGTCAGAAATAGAACGACCGAAAGCTTTTAGCGAGGCTTCAGGCCAATTCTCAGCCCATTCACAATTCACCAGAATTCTGTCCAACTGGCTTTTACACGTCCCATCAGGCCTATACCAAGTAAACTTCCTCCCTGGGAGAGGAAGATCGATAAGATTTCCCTGGTTAATGAAATCCTCGAACGCAGCCATGTCTCGTCTATCTTCGCGATCGCCCCTCCCAATTCTCTCATCAGAGGATCTTATTGCATTGAAGTCACCAGCAATGCAGATGTATGCATCCAAGTTTTATTCCACAACTCCCAACAGAATGTCCCAAATTTCAGTTTTTTCTCTAGTGTTACAAGGGGCATACACATTTACCAAAACACAGCTTCGTCTGTTCTGGTTCCATATCCCATTAACAACTAAGAAACCTTTTCTATGCCACGAACTTGATTTTGTAAAAACTTCATCATCCCAAATAGTAATTATGCCTCCGGATCTGCCCTCCGCTGGTCTGCTATCCCATCCGAATTTAGTGTTTTCCCACAGTGACTTGCCAATAAAATTATTCATTCTTTCGATTTTCGATTCCTGTATGAAGCAAATCTCATAATTATTTTTCCTAATCAACTCCTTGATTTCTTTTCTTTTTTCCTTACCCCCCAGCCCTCGTACATTAAAACTCAGAAGCTTTATGTATCTACTCTGTTTTTGCCTCCTTTCAACATATCTGCTACTTTTTTAGCTTTCCTCTTTGCCTTTCTTTCAATTGGGCTTTGCCTAAAATAATTTTCTGACCCACTAACACTTCTAGAATATTTAGGCCCTAAATAAAAATCTCCTGGAGACTTTTCCCCTTCCATTGTTATTTTTGGAGAACTCTCCCGACATAAATGCTTCTTGGAAGTTACTTCAAGGGTCTTAACTACATCTAATGCTCCTTTGTCCGAGGTGCATGGAATCGCGTCAATTAATGAAGATTCTCTCTCTTCAATTAAGACCCCGTCGGAGGCGCACACCTTTTCGACTTCCTCAGCCGCCCTTGTCCTCGTGCCCATATCCTCAGTCAATTTTTTCGTCGACTCCCAATCTTCCCATGCGTCCTCTTCGTTCGCAGTAATGCCTTGATTCTCCGAAACCCAGTTATTCATTTCGCAATTGAAGTCCTTGTCCTCCTCTTTGATCCTAATGGCGTGAGTATGACCATCAATCTGCACTCGTAGCGGCACTCTAGGGATTTCCGAGACTGACGTTCTGATCAGGATCCTTGCGAACTGAAGATTATTTCTATTGATAGTATCTTCGTCGATCTTGACTATGTTACCGAACCTAGCCGTAATTAGCTTGAAGAAATTATAAGTCCAAGCATGAAGCGGGACGTCATACCAGTTTGTCCATAAGACTCTTCGGCCTGCTGAAAACTCCGGTGTCCATGGCACCACTTCTTCGAACCACCGCAAGACCCAATTCGACGCCATGAGATCGCTCGCTATTTGTTCTGAGCTGTTTATAGGTCTAATCAGAACCGAGTCTCCCCCCAGCGTAGTGACTTTCCAGCACATATCGCATTCGTTCATAATATCCTCACCGAATTCCGGCCAGGAGAACTGTTTTCGAATCTGGCCTAAGAAGCAACCTTCCAGCCGTTTCCGATCTTCCTCGGTTGAGGAATAACTGGAGCCTCTGAACCCTTCTGAAGCTTTAACATTGGGGATGTTATCTGCGGCTCCCTTCTTCTTAACGATGTCTCTGAATGAAGCCTCATCCCTCCAAGGGGAAGCTACTATTCTTTCAGCAGTAATGGCCCCTATAGGAATCTGAAATTCTTTCTTCGCCTGAAGTTTTCCTTCATCACGTGACCTTTCAAATCTTGGCTGATTAGCCCTAAGTTTATAAGATCCGAACCAAATATTGTTTAGTCTCTCTTCCACCGAGCTTCTGTCCACATGACCCCCGAACCTTACAAAACCGAATCTCAGACCTCTCTTGTCCCTTTTGCCCGCTATGAAACAATCCCATACCCGTTCAACCGTGTTTAGTTTCTTCACCAATTCGCTTTTGCTGCAATCTTCAGGAAAGTTGCAGACATAGAACGTCACATTCGCTTTGCCAGCCTGCCTCCTATCCCGATGAAGCTTCCGACTTGTCTGGTGCCCACTCCTGTCTCCTATTGAGAGGCGTCGCCTACCGACCCTCTGCCACTCTCCCTCACTCTCTCTACCCTCTCTCTCTAGCCATCCGTTTTTAACTAATAACGTATGTAGATGAGCACGAATTTAATTAACACCCATCTTCTATGTAGCTAGATACCCGTTTTGTTTAATGTTTCAATTTTTATTTTTCAAAAGATATTGATTTTTTTTCTTTCAATTTTGCTCTTTTCTTATTTTTCTTGTGATATGTAGGATAAATAATTAATAATTTGTTTTTCTTATAATTTTACTCTTTTCTTAATTTTTGTGATAGGTAGGTTAAATAATTATTAATGATTCATTAATAATTTATACGAGAATATATTTGTCACTACTTATAAAATAATAATAAGAATTAAATGAATTTCTCAATATGTGTGAAAAGCTAAAAAAAAAAAAAACATTTAAATTGGAATGCAGTTTCAAACGAAGTTATGAAAAACATTTAAGAAAAATAAATGTTTTACTATGGCATTAACCCTCTATTTATAAGGTTAAATCTGGATAATTAAAACTTAATTTTACTCTTCAATTTTATTATGGTTAGTTAGTTGAGTAATTAATTTAAGTAGTGTGAGGATGAAAAGTAAAAAAGAGAATTAATGTGTGTAAAAAATGTAGAAGATAAAATGAGCAATCAAAAGAAATTACATTATAGTAATATAATTCAACATTATAGCTAGCATAACATTATAACCATTACAAATAAATTTTGATTGTTCAGAGTTCAACAATTATATTACATTCGTATCTTTCAAATATGCAAAATAGGAACACCTTTTAACAAGTTACAAAATATGAATTACATTTGTATAGTAAAAGAACTTTGTAGTGTGTAATCCTTAGATAATGTGATCACTTGATTATAATTGTTAAATGTTTTTTTTAGTTTAAAAAATGATTAAAATACTAGCTCATTTAGCATTCCTATGTATGTGAGTTAGGAACTCTTTATGAAACTAATTTATCCAATTAATTTTCATCAGAACCCCAACCTGGATTTATAATTTCCTTAGCAACTAAATAATATAATTCAATCGTGTTAATGTTTATGGCATGAAATCTTGAAGAAGAAACAAAATTGAAGATTGATCAAAACAGAAATTGTGTTTTACATTCTTGAAATACAAGAGAATCAACTAACACATCTATATAGCTAATCAACAGTGATTAGTAACTAACTAACCACCTAACTTCCTAAATACTCAATAACTACCCTAATACAAAGGGGAGTGTATAAGAATGTAAACAATCAGGAAGTGAATCTACTAAAGCCTAATAATTGGGAGTGTATCTACTAATATCTTTAAAGCCTTAATACCCCCCTCAAAATGGGAGTGGATATCAATCAACCCCATTTTGGACTTGTGTAAGATGAAGGTAGAAGGAGGCAGTGGTTTGGTGAGCATGTCTGCCAGATTCTCCTCTGTTGGAATATGAATGAGTGTGAGTAATCCTTCATGGATCTTCTCCCTTGTGAAGTGAAAGTCCAAAGAAATGTGCTTTGTTCTTTGATGAAGGCAAGGATTGTGTGCAATGGAGAAGGCACTCTTGCTGTCAGTGTACATTGTTGAAGGTGTGGAATGCTCAATCTTTAGATCAGCAAGGATATAATGAATCCATTGTAGCTCACAGGTGGTTGCAGCCAGTGCCCTATATTCAGCTTCAGCTGAAGACCTGCTCACAGTGGATTGTTTCTTGGATTTCCAAGAGATTAGTGAGTTGCCAAAATAAATACTATAACTTGTAATGCTTTTCCTTGTTTGTACACATCTTGCCCAATCAGAATCAGAGAAAGCATGTAATTTAAAAGGAGTATGCTTGGGATAAAACACACCTGTGCCAGGATTACCTTTTATGTACCTCAAAACTCTATGTACAGCAGATAGATGGGCTTCAGTAGGAGCTTGCATAAACTGGGATGGGCTTCAGTAGGAGCTTGCATAAACTGGCTCAAGGTCTGAACTGCATAAGAAATGTCAGGCCTAGTGACAGTCAAGTAAAGAAGCTTACCAATGAGTTTCCTATACTGTTCAGGATGGGCAAGAGGAAGAGAATTAGTATCAGTGGTCCATTTAGGGTCCATAGGTGTGGAACATGGCTTACAACCCAAAAAACCAGAATCCTGAAGTAAGTCAAGAGCATATTTTCTTTGACATAAAGTCATGCCTTTGTTATTTCTGGCAATTTCAATGCCCAAAATGTATCTTAAAGAACCAAGGTCTTTGATAGTGAATGTGTTGTGCAAATGCAGTTTGATTGTGTTGATAATATCAAGGTTTGATCCTGTAACTATGAGATCATCAACATAACAAAGAATGGCAGTGAAATCAAGATTATTTTGTCTAGTGAAAAGAGAAGTGTCAGCCTTGGATTGAATAAAACCTAAGGACAAAAGACACTCAGTTAATTTTGTAAACCACTGTTTAGAAGCCTGTTTCAAACCATATATACTCTTATGTAACCTGCAAACTTTGTTCTCATTGTGAGAAACATAACCAGGAGGGGGTAACATATATAGTTCTTCATCCAAATCACCATGTAAGAAAGCATTATTAACATCCAATTGATGCACAAACCAATTTTTAGAAGTAGCAACAGCAAGCAAGATTCTGACAGTAGTGATTTTGGCCACAGGGGAGAAAGTATCAAAGTAATCTATTCCCTCTTGTTGAGTATAGCCTTTTGCAACTAATCTAGCCTTATACCTTTCTATAGAACCATCAGAATTGTATTTAATTTTATAAATCCATCTACAACCTATACAATGTTTCCCTAATGGAAGATCAACAAGAGTCCAAGTCTGATTCTTTTCTAAAGCAGCAATTTCATTATTCATAGCAATAACCCAATTATTATTTAATGCAGCTTGTTTATATGTCTTGGGCTCTTGTTGTTGGGATATAGATGATGTAAAGGATTTATACTTCTGAGATAGTTTATCAGTAGATAGGTATCTTTGAATAGGATACTGAACATCAGAAAAAGAAAGATTGAGTTTAGCATGATCTATAGAGGCAGGAAGATCAGTTTCATAGACTTGTAAATATGCAGGCTGAGATTTGGTTCTAGAGGGTCTAGTGTGAGGTTCCTCCCCTGTATTACCAACATGTGTGTTAGATCCACAGTATTGTGAGGGTCTGTGTGATTGTTAAACTGATGCACTAAATCAGTGTGAATATGAACATCATCATCATCATTATCATCAGAAATGGAAGGAGAGAACTCAGAAAAAGTGTTTTTGAGAGCAAAAGGGAAAACATTTTCAAAAAACTTAACATTTCTGGAGACTATAAACTTGCCAGTGTTGAGGTCTAAAATCTTGTAGCCTTTAGTACCAAAAGGATATCCAAGAAAAACACATTTAGTGGCCCTAGGATCAAATTTTTTTCTGTTAGCAACTAGGGTGTTAGCAAAACACAAACAACCAAAAATCTTAAAGCAAGAATAATCAGGTTTCACCCCATACAAAAGTTCAAAAGGAGATTTGTGTTTAAGAATAGAAGAAGGTATCCTATTGATAATAAAAGCAGCTGTTTTAATACTTTCACCCCAGAATTTTAAAGGAAGATGAGACTGAAACATGATAGCTCTAGCTACTTGAAGAAGATGTTGATGTTTTCTCTCTACAATCCCATTCTGCTGGGGAGTTTCAACACATGATGTTTGATGGATTATACTCAATTTATGGTAGAAGTCAGAAAGAATAAATTCTGTCCCATTATCACTTCTTATGGTTTGAATTTTAGTGGAAAACTGAGTGAGAACCATATTATAGAAATTTTCTAAAGAATGTTTAACATCATTCTTAACTTTCAAAAGGTAAATCAAGTGCATCTACTAAAATCATCTACTATAGTGAGAAAGTACTTATGGCCAGTGACAGAGCATAAAGAAAAATGCAGTTTATCAGGTGTCCAAATGAGAGAGGATGATCTATCTAAAATGGCTGAATTCTTGGGTTGCGTTCGGGGGAATTTGCTGCTGGAATTTCTGGGGCTAAAAATTGGAGCAAACCATCAGAAAGCTGCAGCGTGGAGGGAGTTAATTAAGAAGATCAGGGGACGAATGGATCGGTGGAAAAATAGACAAATTTCAATGGGAGGAAGAGTAACTTTGTTCAAGCGGTTTTGTCGGCTGTGCCTATTTACTACCTGTCCTTGTTCAAAATTCCAAAGTGTGTGCTGAATGAAATAACCAAAATTCAAAGGGACTTCCTCTGGGGAGGGAGTGAGAGTGTGAAAAAAATTCCTTGGGTGGCATGGTCGGATGTTTGTGAGGACAGATCAATTGGTGGCTTAGGAATTAAAGATTTACATTTTTTTAACAAAGCATTACTATGCAAATGGGTGTGGAGGTTTCTTGATGAGGAAGGGAGCTTGTGGGTGGAGGTAATTAAATCTAGGCATGGGGGGTTAGAAGAGATGCGAAATAGAGGGAATAGGAGAGGGAGGAGGGGGAGAGGGTCGTCTTGGTGGAAAGAGATAATAAAGCTTTACGAGGGAGAGAATGGGGAGGGGGTTAGAAAGAATATTTTTCGTGAGGTGGGAGGTGGAGAGAGCACGAAATTCTGGTATGAGAGATGGCTTGGGGAGAGGGAGGATAACTTGAGAGAGAGATTCCCAGAGCTGTTTGATCTTAGTGCACAAAAAGAAACTCTCATTTGTAATATGGGGAGGTGGGGTGATGCTGGGTGGAGTTGGGACCTGAAGTGGAGGAGGGAATTAAGTGAGAGGGAAATGAGGGATGCTAACACTCTTATGGCTGATCTTAACAGGTTCAAAATAAAGCAAGGAATGGAGGATATCTGGACTTGGAATTGTGCACCCCACGGCATTTTCTCCACAAGCCAGACTTATTCAGTCTTGAGGAAGCAACAAATTAATAATAACACCACTGTACAGACGGGGCAGGAGTATTCGGCTCTTTGGAGTTGTCTCGCACCAAGGAGAATACAAACCATTGTTTGGAAGGCATTGAGAGGCAGACTTGCGACTACCGAGAATTTGAAAAGGTGAGGCATGCAACTGTCGGATGAGAAAGCGAAATGCAGACTATGCAAAGAAGAGATGGAAGGGAACTCTCACCTTCTGCTAAGTTGTAACTTTGCTGCCCAATTGTGGGGGGAGTGCCTGAGATGGCTAAATATCAGCCATGCACCCCATAACAACATTGTGGCACACCTACTGCAATTTCAAGATTTACTCGGAGGAGACAAAAAGAGAAGAAAGATGGCCTCAAGCATATGGGTGGCGGTGATTTGGGAAATATGGAAAAGTAGAAATGAAACATTTTTTCAAGGGGAGAGCCCAAACATAAAGAAAGCAATGGAAAACATCAAGATTAACGTTTGGACTTGGCTAAGTGGAGAGAATATGGTAACTCCTAACTCTTCTATTGTAGCATGGTACCGGTGTAATGATCCTTATAGTTGTATGGTAGAGTAACTAGAGGTGAGAAACTTTATTAGCATTGTGTAATCATACGGGTTGAGTACCCCTTGTACTCAAGATAAATGAAATTTCTTTTACCGTTCAAAAAAAAAAAGAACATTTAAATTGGAATGAATGCAGTTTCAAACAAAGTTATGAAAAACATTTAAGAAAAATAAATGTTTTACTATGGCATTAACCCTCTATTTATAAGGTTAAATTTGGATAATTAAGACTTAATTTTACTTTTCAATTTTATTATGGTTAGTTAGTTGAGTAATTAATTTAAGTAGTGTGAGGATGAAAAGTAGAAAAGAGAATTAATGTGTGTAAAAAATGTAGAAGATAAAATGAGCAATCAAAAGAAATTACATTATAGCTAGTAATATAATTCAACATTATAGCTAGCATAACATTATAACCATTACAAATAAATTTTGATTGTTCAGAGTTCAACAATTATATTACATTCATATCATTCAAATATGCAAAATAGGAACACCTTTTAACAAGTTACAAAATATGAATTACATTTGTATAGTAAAAGAAGTGTCTAATCGTTAGATAATGTGATCACTTGATGATAATTGTTAAATGTCTTTTTTAGTTAAAAAAATGATTAAAATACTAGCTCATTTAATTTAGTATTCCTATGTATGTGAGTTAGGAACTCTTTATGGAACTAATTTATCCAATTAATTTTCATCAGAACCCCAACCTGGATTTATAATTTCCTTAGCAACTAAATAATATAATTCAATCGCGATAAGAATAAATTTTGTCTAAAATTCAAATATTTAGTGGATTGAATTTATCTTAACAGTATGCGTTCAACTTACAAATAAAATTTGCAGGGATGATTAAAAGTTCATTCAGTATTTACTGCTAGTAACTACCTTGATTAAAAAAACAATAACTAATTGGAAGAAAAAAACATTAAAAAAACAATAACTAATTGGAAGAAAAAAACATGTAGTAATACATTTTAAAAGTCGTCATTCATATTGTCCTTACCATTGTCGTCGCTGTCATCAGTAGGGTTGGCATTAGTCGGGGCCTTGTCCTTCTTCTTGTCCTTAGGGTCATCTGGAGGATTCTCCCCTTCTTCTTCCTCCTCCTCATCTTCTTCTTCATCATCTTCATCTTCATCTTCTTCCTCATCCTCATCCTCATCCTCGTTTTCATCAGAATCCTCGTATAACTCTCCTTTATTCTCACAGTTAGAGTCGGAGTCGGAGTCGGAGTTAGGGTTAGCGAAAGGACTTCTGAAGAATTCATCTTCTTCTTCTTCCTCATCTTCTTCTTCATCTTTGTCTTCATCTGATGAATCGTCCAAATCAAACTAGGGGTCATGAGCCATTTTTCTTTCTTGGTTTCTTTAATTTGTTGTGGGATTTTTATAGGGGTGATCGAGGAGGAGCATTTCTTTTCACCTAGTCGTATCATGCCATTTTTATGAGACATACATGCAATAAGCAATTCATTTCTCATGCAATTCCTATATGTCTTTTAACATTTCTGCATGAATAATTTGTACGAAGCAAATTAAAACCCCTCTCATCATTTATCGTATCAATTGTGCGAAGTTGCAGGTACAAACATATATTTCATACTATCAACAATATTATATGAAACGAAGAATTAAGTACCTAATGTCCAACTAACAATATATTAATATTACTATCGTTCCACTTTTTAATTTTTCAAAAGATATTGATTTTTTTTTCAATTTTAGTTTTTTTAATTTTTGTGATAGATAGGATAAATGATTAATTATGATTCATTAATAATTTGTATGAGAATATATTTGTCACTACATATAAAATAATAATAAAAATTAAATAAATTTCTCAATACGTGTGAAAAGCTAAAAACAACATTTAAATTGGAATGGATGCAGTATCAAAAAAAGGTTATGAAAAACATTTAAGAAAAATCACTACAAAATATTGGCCAAAAGGCAACGGATTTTAGCAAGGGCAGTGTACCGTTGCCAATTCGCAACGGACAGAAAAAAGGCGACGGGAGTGGGTGCCCTTGCCTTTTGGCAACGGATAAGGCAACGGGAGTGGGCCCCGTTGCGAAAAGGCGGCGGATTATAACGCCCTTGCCTTTTGGCAACGGCAAAGGCAAGGGCGTGTTCTGCACTCGCCAAAGGCGACGGGAGTGGGCCCGTTGCGAAATGGCAACGGGACCCCACTCGCTAAAAGGCAACGACAGTGGGCCCGTCGCCTTTACCGTCGCCCTAATTGAATTAAAACCCAGCCCCTTTCTTCCAGAATTACAGAAGCGGCGCATACCCCTCCTCCATTGAAACCTTTACACCTCCAAACTCAACATCCACATTCGTTTGTAGATCGAACTTGGTTTTTGGCAATTTGTGTTCTACACTTCGACGGGAGCATTTCTACGGTAATTTTTTTCGTTTTCATTGGTTAAATTTGAAGTTATATGTATATATATAGTTTTAGTTTTTTTTTTGATCAGTAAATAAAAAATTTTATTGCAAAGAGACTCCTGCAGGTACAAGTTGTGTCTTACAGGGGCCAAAGTTACAAGGAAATAAAGAGGCCAGCCAGCAGGAATGCTAGTGCCAAGATATATAACACACGCAGAAGATAGAAACTCACAAGATACATCTAGATAGACCAAGCTTCTCTTAGCACCCCCCTAAATACAGCCCAGGATCAGAACACCACCCACGGAACGTGGAGCCTTGCGCTATCAGATTGGCCGTCGAGCACCAACTCCAACAACGCCCTATGATTTCGTTCGAGATATTTTTACTCTTCCATTCTCCGTTATCAAAGATGACTTTATTTCTCCAATTCCACAGGGTCCACACCACACAATTCCACAAACCAACCAAGAATTTGTTTCCAATTGAAGAATCGATGAGGCTAGTAAACTGTGTGAAGTGTCCGATAATCTGTGCTTGAAGGGCCGAAGACAGTTTCAGCCAGTTTAAAATAATATTAGACCATACCTGGCACGACATTTTGCAGCTGAAAAATAGGTGGCTTGCCGATTCCTCCGCTCCCCCACACACTGTATATATATGCATATATGTTGTATGTATATATAAAATTGTTGAAAATATATATATATAATTTTATTTTTAGAATTGTTTGAAATTAAATGTTAATTTTTATGCATGCATGTGTTAATTGTTAGAATTTAATTGTTAATTATATTGTGTTATGTATATATATGTATGTTTTAATTAAGTTATATGAATTTATTTGTTAATTAGGGTGTTAGAATAATTATTAGAATATATTTGGAATTAGATTAATTAATTTTAATAGAGTTGGAGGAATGAGATGTTTGTTGTTTGTGTGTTGTAGACGTCGATTGACATAAATTATTCAAGTCGTAGTTGGATGTATAGTCCAAGATTAGTGAATGGATTATGAACCCCAGATTTGTTAGTGGAGTAAATGGATTTATTGAAGCTGCCACTAGTAATCCGAATTCGATTTGGGAAGGAAAATTAGGTGTCCTTGTTCGAAAGCTAGATGTCGAAATCAAACTTATAGAGATCCTAATGAAGTGAAATTTCATTTATATCGAAATGGTTTTACACTGAATTATTATAATTTGATTTATCACGGGGAAGAGAGTTGGGGTCCACGTCCATTTCAAAACATTAATGAATTTGCGTCAACTTCAAACGACGTTGACCCAGCGGGACCTAGTTCGTACCACACTATGGTAGAAGAGTTAATGGGTGGCCCAAACATTGATTTTGGAATAGACGTGGAAGAAGAGACACTTAATGAAGAACCTCCTAACGAGAATGCGGCACAGTTTTACGGCATGCTTCGTGCAGCGGATCAAAACTTGTATCCTATGGTAAAAGAATTTTGTAGTGTCTAATCCTTAGATAATGTGATCACTTGATGATAATTGTTAAATGTTTTTTTGAGTTAAAAAATGATTAAAATACTAGCTCATTTAATATTCATTTGTATGTGAGTTAGGAACTCTTTTCCTTGTAAAATAAGAGAATACTCCGTATATGTTATGAATAAGGTTGTCTAATTATTTACTGTTTAAATAATACTCTCATTTAACAATTATTAGAAAATTAATTAATCTGTGTTTTTATTCACTGAAATGAATTTAAATGAGAAAGATTAAATGGCATGATAAAAAAAAAATGAGACTTATATATATATATATATATATATATATATATATAAATTCCAAATTATTTATGAAACTAATTTATCCAATTAATTTTCATCAAATATCCAAAACCCCAACCTAAAACTATCTAGATTTATAATTAATTTCCGCAGCAACTAAATAATTAAATTCAATCGCGCGCGACCAGAACACAATTTTGTCTAAAATTCAAAGTCTAAAATTAAAATATTTAGTGCATGCATTCACTGACAAATAATATTTGTATGAAAAAAAAGAATATATTTGTAAAGAATCCGAAAAAACACACACAAAAAAACATTAATAATAATAATAAAAAGAATAAGTAAATAGACTTAAATTCGCAGAAATGAGATGATTAAAAGTTCAGTGCTTAAAAAAGTAGCAGTAACTAATTGGAAGAAAAAAACATGTAGTAGTAATACTTTTTAAAACTCCATCGTCATCAACAGGGTTGCCATTAGTCGGGGCCTTGTCCTTCTTCTTGTCCTTGGGGTCCTCTGTTGGAATTTTTGAGCACCCAACAATGGCTTTACAAAATTGACAGAAATAAATAACAAAAATTATAAATACAATTAAATAAATATTTACACAAAGTCTTCGATTTTCCTCTTTTAGCAGCTTTTCTTCTTTAGCAGCTTCCCAAAATAGGCAAGTTCTCGAAATCAGCAGCAACGACCCCATCTCACGAACAATGGAACAAAGTTAAAGTCGAGTCAAGGAAACCCTTTTCCCGCAAAACGAATACGTCCCGGCTAGTGCTCACGGTTTGACGTAACGTTTTAAAAGGTAAAACGACTTTCGCCTCTATACGAGCAGCACCACAACATATAGAGTTCCAACGAACTGAATCGACACGAAAACTGGACTACACTCTATATGCTTGATGCAAAATGTGTGATGCTATGATTTTTCTAGAAAATCTCAAGTGTTGTGTGTAAGAGTGTTTTTGCAACATAAAACATGCACCCTATTTATAAGCATGTTCCAACATGTGAGGGGTCTCCACATTCATTACGGCATTCATGTAATTTGTAACGTCTTGCGGTTACAAGATTTAAGTATGACATTCATGGTTTTGTAACTCCTCTGCGGTTACAAATTCATTACTAAAACGTCTACGAACCTGGACAACCGAACGTCCAAGTTCATCAAAATTTGTAACGTCAATGTACCAAGACATCCTCAACATCCAAATTCGTCATAGTTCAAATTCAACTTTAAATTTATTTGGGTTAACCCAATTTCGATGGGTCTGAAAGCCCAAATCTAAAACCCACGAGTCACGAGCCCAAGACTAGACCCAAACTCAACCGGACGAGCACACACGTGCATCCGTATAGACTATTGGATTGCTCTTTAGTCATTATTATTTGAACCATTGTAACATCCTCCTATTTATAAGGAGTAATTAGCCCCATTAAACTTTTAAAGTTTCAATGTGGGACAATTAACATGATATAACACTTTATCCCATAAAGTGTATTATTTGACGTTTCAACTTCGTGAATTAATTTCTCACTCACCGAAATTCGGTTTTGAGATTTTAAATACACTACGAACATATACTCCGAGAGTAGAACGATTATATGCCATTTAATTTTCTTGAAATTACATTTATAGCCCTCAATAAATTGGTCAAAGACGACTGTTCTCCACTCTCATTTTAAAATCAATTAATTAATTAAAATTAATCAATTTCTAACCAATTTCTCCAACATCCTCCTCTTCTTATCCTTCTTCCTCTTCCTCATCTTCTTCTTCATCTTTTTCTTCTTTCGATCTCATCCTCGTAGGACTCTCTTTTATTCTTAGAGTTAGAGCTGGAGTCGAAGTTAGGGTTAGCGAAAGGACTTCTGAAGAATTCTTCTTCCTCATCTTCTTCTTCAACTTCGTCTTCATTTGATGGATTGTCCAAATGAATTAAACTCGGGGTCATAAACCATTTTTCTTTCTTGGTTTCTTTAATATATTACATACTTACTCATGTGAATTAATTAGTAGCTTTATTTCTCCTTTAAAAAAAGTTTAATTCAAAATATACATTGTAACTAAATTAGATTAATTAGAATACTTAGATATTGAAATCTATTCATATATATTCTTGCAAAGATCAATATTTAAACGTATTTTTGCTAGCAATTAATCGATATATTCTCTCCTCACTACACGTACAGTCATATATATATATGCACGTAATGATGAAATATATCAAAAGTATGCTCACTTAATTTTTAGTATATATTTTAAAAATAATTCATATTTTAATTATAAAATAAATATGTAGGGCACTTAGTAAAAAGTATTATTCATAATTCATCAAATTTGTTAATAAAGTAAAAAAAAAAAAAAAAACTTAAAAATTAAGTAATGGAATATTTATTATACTCAACATAGCATTAATTTTCAATTCTCCCTCAATTCCATTTTTATTTGTGGTAGAATTATATGGCTGAAACTTAAGGGCACTTAGGTTTGCCCTTAGAATTTTTTAGGTCCCTATAACAAGGACATTCGTCTTTATTTCCGTAAGTCCCCGACGGAACACAATTATTACACTTCTCGCAACAAATTCCACAATATTCGAGACATCGGTCCTGTCGTGCTGCCTTTGAGCATCGAACGGCACATTTTGAGTCGCAAATGTTTGATCCATTAATAGCATCATTCGCTGCCACCGTTATAATGAGAAGAAGGGTAACCATACCAACAATGGTTTTTGTCATCATCGGCTTCATTCTTGAGCTAAAATAATTTTTTAAAAGTAATTAAGAAATTGAGATTGATAAACATCCAACTTCATTACAATTATATTGAATATTACACAATAATTAGCAAATAAAAAGACGAGATCGAGGTATATTAATTAGATCAAGAGGGATGCATATAAGTTTGAAAATTAATTCTACGAAATTTTAATGGCACGTACTAAATTACTTTTGCTAGCTTCAAAAAATATTGTGAAATCTCCTCATGGTTTAATTAAAAATTGTACGAATTTTTTATGTGGTTTATTAAAATTAAACAAATTATTCATTTTTCTTCAAAAATAAGTTAATGGTTTTTTTTGTTTTTTTTTTCCATTTCTAGGGAAAATAGGTAAAATAGTTAACTCATTTCTAAAAAGAGAGAGAATTTGCCAAGATTTCTTTGTTCAATTTTCAAAACACAAGAAGTTTTTGTGCGACATTTTCAAAACAGGGAGGGTTTCACGCAATTAACCCGCAAAAAAAGTGTTGAAATTAAGTTTGAGAAACAAAAAAAATAGAAATTGAACTCAGTCACATTGGACTCAACTTTAATTAATTGAAACCACCCAAACAAGAATCAATTCGATCGTTTGGATGCAACCCTAATTATAATCTTAAAATTAAACAACATTATATTATATGAAACGAAGAATTAAGTACCTGATGAAGTTTGTAATATTAAGAAAAATAAGCCTTAAAAACTGTCTTTAGCTTGGGAGAGGGAGAAAGAGAGGATTAATGGGAGAAGAATGGTGAAGAGGAAAGATGAGAGTTGTTTAATTTATAGAAGATTTTATAATTAATTATGGTTGGTAATTGCAACGTAAGCCTTAACTATATATGTTGCTTTCAGACAATAAATGGCCATACTTTTTTTCTTAATATTTGTTTAAAATTAAAAGCTACGAACTATTAACGTATGTTTTTTTTTTTGAACGGTAAAGAAAATGTATTTCATCACGAGTACTCGGGGTACTCAACCCATAGTTATACAAGTATATATACACTATTTTACATTATGAGAACACAATTTTGCCACTTGAGCCTCTAACATTTAATCGATGATACAAAGGAATGGATCATGATCATGAAACCATGCTGAAACTAATGAATTTGGGATCAGAAGATTTTTCCCCCCTAACCATGACCAAAGACTAATTTTAATATTCTCTAAGGTCTTCTTGAAGTCTTGACCTCCATCCTTAAATCTCTTGAGATTCCGAATTCTCCATAATTCTGAAATTACACAAAGCCAAAGGCTTGACAAAAACCATCTTTTGACTTTGCCACTGCCGCACACCTCTCTGTGCTGGAGAGAATGGATAATAGGATCAAAGTGAGGGACCATACATACAAACATTTAGCCATTGATAGCATTCCTGCCAAATTTTTGTAGCAAAATCACACCCTACAAAAAGATGTTGGATGCACTCTGGCTCTCTTTCACACAGGGGGCACCTCGCGTCAACATCTGAAATATGTATGCCTCTCTTAATTAGATTGTCCGTCGTTGCTAGTCTCCCCCGTAGCACCTTCCATCCGATCGTCTTCACTCTCCGAGGAGCGTAATTGTTCCACAAATTTTTGAACTCCTGTTTGTTCTCTGACGTGTCGCCATCTGAAGTCTCATTCACAAGCAGCTTCGAGTAGGCTGCACTAGTCGAGTACCTTCCAGCCGGCGCGAGCTCCCAACTCCAAGTGTCCTCAATGTTCTGGGAGAGCTTTGACATGTCCAAGAAAGAAAGAAGCTCAATTAGTAAATAAATTTCGCTATTACTCAAGACTCTCTCCCATGACCATTCCCACGTCCACCCATTATCTCCCCATGAACCCATGTTACCAACCGCCTCTTGTTTCTGCCTGCTAATGTTATACAAGCCTGGGAAAGTATCGCGTAATGGGCCGACACCGTCGACCCAAAGATCTTTCCAAAATTTTGTTTTGCAGCCATTGCCCACTATTCTGCGAATTTTACTCCTCGCCTCACTGCCGCCTATCTCTTTGTGTAGCTGTTTGAGTTCTTTCCACCAACTCGAAACACCAGTTATGCGGCCTCTCCTGCCTCGATTGTTCAGCACCTCATCTTCCAGACCACCGTATCTTGACTCTAAGATTCTCACCCATAAGTTCTCCTTCTCCGTAACAAAACGCCAAAGCCATTTACCAAGAAGTGCCTTGTTAAACTTATTCATATCTTTAATGCCTAGACCTCCTTTTTCTTTTTCTTTGCAAACATCAACCCAGCTAACCCACAAAATTTTTTTCCTATCTCCTGCCCCTCCTCCCCACAAGAAGTTCCTCGGTAATTTTGTTATTTCACTCAAAACCGTTTTAGGAATCTTGAAGAAGGATAAGTAATATGTTGGAACAGCTGTTAAGACAGCTTGCACGAGGCCGCCCATAGAAATGTTTTTGTCCTTCCAACAAGTGAGCTTACCCCGAATTTTCTTGAGCATCCCATCCCAAGATGTCGTTTTATGATGATTAAGGCCAATATTCATTCCCAAAAAATTCATCGGGGGACTGCCAATTGAGCAGCCCAAGAAATTGGCCATTTCCTGTTTTTCCTCCTGTCCCAAATGAATGCCAACAAGGCTGCATTTGCTGAAATTCACTCCTAGACCAGAGACTAACTCGAATAACTTCAAGATATATCTAATTGCGCGAATATCCTTCCAATTACCGTTACAAAGAAACAACGTGTCATCCGCATATTGCAGCAGTGGAACCTGCACTTTGTTTCTCCCCATAGTAATTGAGTCCAGAACTCCAACCTCCACCACCCTATTCACCATACAATTCAACCCTTCAGCAGCCAATAGAAATAAAAGCGGTGATAACAGGTCCCCTTGTGTGAGCCCCCTCTCTAGTTTAAATTATCCTGACGAACTTCCGTTTACGAGAACAGCTGCGCCGGCCGTGGACACACACTCTTTCATCCACAATCTCCATCTAGAAGCGAAATTCATTCCCTCCATCATGTTGTCTAGATACGTCCATTCAACCGAATCGAAAGCCTTAGCGAAGTCTACTTTGAAGAGAACCCTTTTCATTCGTTTCTTCTTAGCTTCATCAATAGCCTCATGAGCCACCAAAATTCCATCTAAGATTTGCCGCCCCCCTATAAATTCCGATTGACAATCGTAAATGATAGACTCCATAACCTTTGCTAATCGCCTAGCTAAGGTTTTGGCGATTATTTTATACAAACTCCCGATCAAAGAGATGGGTCTGAACTCCTCCAGGTTTTGAGCTCCTGTTTTTTTCGGAAGCAGAACTATGAACGAGGGATTCAAACCTTTCACCAGACGACCATGTTGATGAAATTCAGCCATCATCAAGATAATTTCAGGTTTCAGCAGCTCCCAATGTTCCTTGAAAAATCCCATTGAAAAGCCATCCGGCCCTGGGCTCTTTGATATTTCGCAATCCCATATAGCATCTTTTACCTCCCCTTCTCCAAAATCTGCTTTGAGAAAGGCATTGTCACACGAATCTAGCTTGAGTCTGATCATATCCGGCGGTATCTTCGGTCTGGCGAACCTCTCAGATTTGAAGTGTGAGCTAAAGTGTTTGTAAATCTCATGCTTGAACTGTTGAACCGATTCTGTCCATCGGCCCTCTACGAACAAGCCATTAATAGCATTCCTTGACTTTCTGCTGTTGATTACCCTATAAAAGAGTTTCGAATTCATATCTCCTTCATTCAACCAATTAATCTTTGCCATTTGGTGAAGCTGTTCTTCTTTGCTCCTGAGATCATTTTGAATACCTGCTAGTAGCTCCCTTCTTTTCGTTTCTTCGCTTTCTTCTAGCCCAAAGACGTCATCTATCGTGTCTAATCTGTCAATCTCCTTTCTCTTATCTTCAATTCTGGACTCTAAACACCCAAAAACAGTTCTGTTCCACATTCTAAGGTCACCTTTAAGTAACTTCAATTTCTCCTTCAATATAAAACCATTCCAGCCTGAATATTATACTCCTTCCACTTAGTTGACACAAACTCTTTGAAGCTTGGGTGCTTCATCCACACATTAAAAAATCTAAAAGGCTTTGGGCCCCAATCCTTCTTATGCGAGACCATATAAATCGGACAATGGTCAGAAATAGAACGACCGAAAGCTTTTAGCGAGGCTTCAGGCCAATTCTCAGCCCATTCACAATTCACCAGAATTCTGTCCAACTGGCTTTTACACGTCCCATCAGGCCTATACCAAGTAAACTTCCTCCCTGGGAGAGGAAGATCGATAAGATTTCCCTGGTTAATGAAATCCTCGAACGCAGCCATGTCTCGTCTATCTTCGCGATCGCCCCTCCCAATTCTCTCATCAGAGGATCTTATTGCATTGAAGTCACCAGCAATGCAGATGTATGCATCCAAGTTTTATTCCACAACTCCCAACAGAATGTCCCAAATTTCAGTTTTTTCTCTAGTGTTACAAGGGGCATACACATTTACCAAAACACAGCTTCGTCTGTTCTGGTTCCATATCCCATTAACAACTAAGAAACCTTTTCTATGCCACGAACTTGATTTTGTAAAAACTTCATCATCCCAAATAGTAATTATGCCTCCGGATCTGCCCTCCGCTGGTCTGCTATCCCATCCGAATTTAGTGTTTTCCCACAGTGACTTGCCAATAAAATTATTCATTCTTTCGATTTTCGATTCCTGTATGAAGCAAATCTCATAATTATTTTTCCTAATCAACTCCTTGATTTCTTTTCTTTTTTCCTTACCCCCCAGCCCTCGTACATTAAAACTCAGAAGCTTTATGTATCTACTCTGTTTTTGCCTCCTTTCAACATATCTGCTACTTTTTTAGCTTTCCTCTTTGCCTTTCTTTCAATTGGGCTTTGCCTAAAATAATTTTCTGACCCACTAACACTTCTAGAATATTTAGGCCCTAAATAAAAATCTCCTGGAGACTTTTCCCCTTCCATTGTTATTTTTGGAGAACTCTCCCGACATAAATGCTTCTTGGAAGTTACTTCAAGGGTCTTAACTACATCTAATGCTCCTTTGTCCGAGGTGCATGGAATCGCGTCAATTAATGAAGATTCTCTCTCTTCAATTAAGACCCCGTCGGAGGCGCACACCTTTTCGACTTCCTCAGCCGCCCTTGTCCTCGTGCCCATATCCTCAGTCAATTTTTTCGTCGACTCCCAATCTTCCCATGCGTCCTCTTCGTTCGCAGTAATGCCTTGATTCTCCGAAACCCAGTTATTCATTTCGCAATTGAAGTCCTTGTCCTCCTCTTTGATCCTAATGGCGTGAGTATGACCATCAATCTGCACTCGTAGCGGCACTCTAGGGATTTCCGAGACTGACGTTCTGATCAGGATCCTTGCGAACTGAAGATTATTTCTATTGATAGTATCTTCGTCGATCTTGACTATGTTACCGAACCTAGCCGTAATTAGCTTGAAGAAATTATAAGTCCAAGCATGAAGCGGGACGTCATACCAGTTTGTCCATAAGACTCTTCGGCCTGCTGAAAACTCCGGTGTCCATGGCACCACTTCTTCGAACCACCGCAAGACCCAATTCGACGCCATGAGATCGCTCGCTATTTGTTCTGAGCTGTTTATAGGTCTAATCAGAACCGAGTCTCCCCCCAGCGTAGTGACTTTCCAGCACATATCGCATTCGTTCATAATATCCTCACCGAATTCCGGCCAGGAGAACTGTTTTCGAATCTGGCCTAAGAAGCAACCTTCCAGCCGTTTCCGATCTTCCTCGGTTGAGGAATAACTGGAGCCTCTGAACCCTTCTGAAGCTTTAACATTGGGGATGTTATCTGCGGCTCCCTTCTTCTTAACGATGTCTCTGAATGAAGCCTCATCCCTCCAAGGGGAAGCTACTATTCTTTCAGCAGTAATGGCCCCTATAGGAATCTGAAATTCTTTCTTCGCCTGAAGTTTTCCTTCATCACGTGACCTTTCAAATCTTGGCTGATTAGCCCTAAGTTTATAAGATCCGAACCAAATATTGTTTAGTCTCTCTTCCACCGAGCTTCTGTCCACATGACCCCCGAACCTTACAAAACCGAATCTCAGACCTCTCTTGTCCCTTTTGCCCGCTATGAAACAATCCCATACCCGTTCAACCGTGTTTAGTTTCTTCACCAATTCGCTTTTGCTGCAATCTTCAGGAAAGTTGCAGACATAGAACGTCACATTCGCTTTGCCAGCCTGCCTCCTATCCCGATGAAGCTTCCGACTTGTCTGGTGCCCACTCCTGTCTCCTATTGAGAGGCGTCGCCTACCGACCCTCTGCCACTCTCCCTCACTCTCTCTACCCTCTCTCTCTAGCCATCCGTTTTTAACTAATAACGTATGTAGATGAGCACGAATTTAATTAACACCCATCTTCTATGTAGCTAGATACCCGTTTTGTTTAATGTTTCAATTTTTATTTTTCAAAAGATATTGATTTTTTTTCTTTCAATTTTGCTCTTTTCTTATTTTTCTTGTGATATGTAGGATAAATAATTAATAATTTGTTTTTCTTATAATTTTACTCTTTTCTTAATTTTTGTGATAGGTAGGTTAAATAATTATTAATGATTCATTAATAATTTATACGAGAATATATTTGTCACTACTTATAAAATAATAATAAGAATTAAATGAATTTCTCAATATGTGTGAAAAGCTAAAAAAAAAAAAAAACATTTAAATTGGAATGCAGTTTCAAACGAAGTTATGAAAAACATTTAAGAAAAATAAATGTTTTACTATGGCATTAACCCTCTATTTATAAGGTTAAATCTGGATAATTAAAACTTAATTTTACTCTTCAATTTTATTATGGTTAGTTAGTTGAGTAATTAATTTAAGTAGTGTGAGGATGAAAAGTAAAAAAGAGAATTAATGTGTGTAAAAAATGTAGAAGATAAAATGAGCAATCAAAAGAAATTACATTATAGTAATATAATTCAACATTATAGCTAGCATAACATTATAACCATTACAAATAAATTTTGATTGTTCAGAGTTCAACAATTATATTACATTCGTATCTTTCAAATATGCAAAATAGGAACACCTTTTAACAAGTTACAAAATATGAATTACATTTGTATAGTAAAAGAACTTTGTAGTGTGTAATCCTTAGATAATGTGATCACTTGATTATAATTGTTAAATGTTTTTTTTAGTTTAAAAAATGATTAAAATACTAGCTCATTTAGCATTCCTATGTATGTGAGTTAGGAACTCTTTATGAAACTAATTTATCCAATTAATTTTCATCAGAACCCCAACCTGGATTTATAATTTCCTTAGCAACTAAATAATATAATTCAATCGTGTTAATGTTTATGGCATGAAATCTTGAAGAAGAAACAAAATTGAAGATTGATCAAAACAGAAATTGTGTTTTACATTCTTGAAATACAAGAGAATCAACTAACACATCTATATAGCTAATCAACAGTGATTAGTAACTAACTAACCACCTAACTTCCTAAATACTCAATAACTACCCTAATACAAAGGGGAGTGTATAAGAATGTAAACAATCAGGAAGTGAATCTACTAAAGCCTAATAATTGGGAGTGTATCTACTAATATCTTTAAAGCCTTAATACCCCCCTCAAAATGGGAGTGGATATCAATCAACCCCATTTTGGACTTGTGTAAGATGAAGGTAGAAGGAGGCAGTGGTTTGGTGAGCATGTCTGCCAGATTCTCCTCTGTTGGAATATGAATGAGTGTGAGTAATCCTTCATGGATCTTCTCCCTTGTGAAGTGAAAGTCCAAAGAAATGTGCTTTGTTCTTTGATGAAGGCAAGGATTGTGTGCAATGGAGAAGGCACTCTTGCTGTCAGTGTACATTGTTGAAGGTGTGGAATGCTCAATCTTTAGATCAGCAAGGATATAATGAATCCATTGTAGCTCACAGGTGGTTGCAGCCAGTGCCCTATATTCAGCTTCAGCTGAAGACCTGCTCACAGTGGATTGTTTCTTGGATTTCCAAGAGATTAGTGAGTTGCCAAAATAAATACTATAACTTGTAATGCTTTTCCTTGTTTGTACACATCTTGCCCAATCAGAATCAGAGAAAGCATGTAATTTAAAAGGAGTATGCTTGGGATAAAACACACCTGTGCCAGGATTACCTTTTATGTACCTCAAAACTCTATGTACAGCAGATAGATGGGCTTCAGTAGGAGCTTGCATAAACTGGGATGGGCTTCAGTAGGAGCTTGCATAAACTGGCTCAAGGTCTGAACTGCATAAGAAATGTCAGGCCTAGTGACAGTCAAGTAAAGAAGCTTACCAATGAGTTTCCTATACTGTTCAGGATGGGCAAGAGGAAGAGAATTAGTATCAGTGGTCCATTTAGGGTCCATAGGTGTGGAACATGGCTTACAACCCAAAAAACCAGAATCCTGAAGTAAGTCAAGAGCATATTTTCTTTGACATAAAGTCATGCCTTTGTTATTTCTGGCAATTTCAATGCCCAAAATGTATCTTAAAGAACCAAGGTCTTTGATAGTGAATGTGTTGTGCAAATGCAGTTTGATTGTGTTGATAATATCAAGGTTTGATCCTGTAACTATGAGATCATCAACATAACAAAGAATGGCAGTGAAATCAAGATTATTTTGTCTAGTGAAAAGAGAAGTGTCAGCCTTGGATTGAATAAAACCTAAGGACAAAAGACACTCAGTTAATTTTGTAAACCACTGTTTAGAAGCCTGTTTCAAACCATATATACTCTTATGTAACCTGCAAACTTTGTTCTCATTGTGAGAAACATAACCAGGAGGGGGTAACATATATAGTTCTTCATCCAAATCACCATGTAAGAAAGCATTATTAACATCCAATTGATGCACAAACCAATTTTTAGAAGTAGCAACAGCAAGCAAGATTCTGACAGTAGTGATTTTGGCCACAGGGGAGAAAGTATCAAAGTAATCTATTCCCTCTTGTTGAGTATAGCCTTTTGCAACTAATCTAGCCTTATACCTTTCTATAGAACCATCAGAATTGTATTTAATTTTATAAATCCATCTACAACCTATACAATGTTTCCCTAATGGAAGATCAACAAGAGTCCAAGTCTGATTCTTTTCTAAAGCAGCAATTTCATTATTCATAGCAATAACCCAATTATTATTTAATGCAGCTTGTTTATATGTCTTGGGCTCTTGTTGTTGGGATATAGATGATGTAAAGGATTTATACTTCTGAGATAGTTTATCAGTAGATAGGTATCTTTGAATAGGATACTGAACATCAGAAAAAGAAAGATTGAGTTTAGCATGATCTATAGAGGCAGGAAGATCAGTTTCATAGACTTGTAAATATGCAGGCTGAGATTTGGTTCTAGAGGGTCTAGTGTGAGGTTCCTCCCCTGTATTACCAACATGTGTGTTAGATCCACAGTATTGTGAGGGTCTGTGTGATTGTTAAACTGATGCACTAAATCAGTGTGAATATGAACATCATCATCATCATTATCATCAGAAATGGAAGGAGAGAACTCAGAAAAAGTGTTTTTGAGAGCAAAAGGGAAAACATTTTCAAAAAACTTAACATTTCTGGAGACTATAAACTTGCCAGTGTTGAGGTCTAAAATCTTGTAGCCTTTAGTACCAAAAGGATATCCAAGAAAAACACATTTAGTGGCCCTAGGATCAAATTTTTTTCTGTTAGCAACTAGGGTGTTAGCAAAACACAAACAACCAAAAATCTTAAAGCAAGAATAATCAGGTTTCACCCCATACAAAAGTTCAAAAGGAGATTTGTGTTTAAGAATAGAAGAAGGTATCCTATTGATAATAAAAGCAGCTGTTTTAATACTTTCACCCCAGAATTTTAAAGGAAGATGAGACTGAAACATGATAGCTCTAGCTACTTGAAGAAGATGTTGATGTTTTCTCTCTACAATCCCATTCTGCTGGGGAGTTTCAACACATGATGTTTGATGGATTATACTCAATTTATGGTAGAAGTCAGAAAGAATAAATTATGTCCCATTATCACTTCTTATGGTTTGAATTTTAGTGGAAAACTGAGTGAGAACCATATTATAGAAATTTTCTAAAGAATGTTTAACATCATTCTTAACTTTCAAAAGGTAAATCAAGTGCATCTACTAAAATCATCTACTATAGTGAGAAAATACTTATGGCCAGTGACAGAGCATAAAGAAAAGGGGCCCCAAACATCACAATGAATTAATTGAAAAGCATAAGATGAAACAGAGGTGCTTAAAGGAAATGATCTTTTCTTTTGCTTAGCCAATGGACAAATCAAACAGTCACTATGCAACTCAGTAGCTTTTACATTCAAATCAGGAATGTGCAACATGCATTTTCTAGATGTGTGGCCTAATCTTTTATGCCACAAATCAAACATACAAGGATCAGTCTTAGAACTACCAGAAAAGACAGAATTCTCTAAAGCACAGCAGTTATAAGGATGAGGGGTGTGTAAGAGGTACAGTCCTCTCACTTGCTCAGCAGTACCAATCACCTTCTTGGTCAAATTGTCCTGTAAAGTGCAATGTGAGGAAAGGAAACTAACAAAGCAATTAGAGTATCTAGTTAGTTGGCTTATGGATAAGAGATTGAAAGTAAACTCTGGGACATATAAGACATTATACAGAATAAGGTGTTCATTTATTGTGATGTTTCCCATGTGTGTAGCAGTGGATACAGCATTATTTGGAAGAGATATTCTGATATTAGCAACACATGGAGGTGTAGAGAACATGGAAATGTCAGAGACCATGTGATCAGTGGCTCCAGTGTCTAATATCCAAGTGGAAGCAGTGGTGGAATTAAAACTAGTAGTGAAAGACATACCAGAAGTGGAGGGGTGTTGTGGATCCTCAGGTGGAGTAGTGGAAGCACCAGCCACAGAGTGTGAGGATTCCTTGGTATCATTATGATGCTGCATCTTAGAGGAGCTCACAAACTTGTTAAAAACATCCGGTTGAATAAGGGGATTAGAAATGTCTTTCCCAGGAATAGATCTAAGGGTATTGTTGGCAGATTTATTGGTATCTCTATTTGGAAGCACTCCAGGTCCTTTCCAGCCATGGGGAAAGCCAATTATGTAAAAACACCTATCAATTGTATGGCCTAAACCATCACAATGGCTGCATTTGAGAGGTTTTCTCTTATCTCTATAAAATCTGGGATTCTTTGCATTCATGGCAATGGTGTCAAGATGGATGGGTTCAGGGGTAATGGTTAGAGTTCTTTGGGACTCTTCTTGGAGTAGGAGGCCATAGACTTTGGATAAAGGAGGAAAGGGTGATTGTAACAAGAATTGGCTCCTAATGGTTGAATAAGAATCATGTAGGCCAACTAAAAATTTCATGACAGCATCTTGCTGTTGAGTTTGGGTCATTAGTTTAGGCAAATCACATGTACAAGAATCCATGACACCACAAGTACATCTAAGAACAGGCCTAAAACTAAGGTATTCGTCCCATAAGGCCTTGAATTGATTATAGTAACAAACCAGGGATTGAGAACCTTGGGTGATGGAACTTAATGATTTTTCTAGGTGATAAACTCTAGTGCCATCAGATAGGGCATACCTAAGTTTCAATTCATCCCAAACATCCTTAGCTACAGAAAAATACTCCAAGGTTCGTTTAATTTCAGGCACAATTGAATTTAAAATCCACATAAGGACGAGATCATTAGCCCTTACCCATGCGGCATATACGGCCGGTTCTGCATCCTCGTCGGGAATGGTCAGGGATCCGTCAATAAGGCGCGCCTTGTTCTTCACACTTAGACCTCGCTTGATGGCATTGCTCCAAGAAACGAAGTTTGTGCCGTCAAGGGGCTCCAGAACAATAGAAATTGTTGGGTTGGCGTTTTGATGAAGTGCCAACGGTGAGAATGGGTTCAGCGCCGGATCAAGAGAGTCGGGATCGGTGACAATGGTCGTCATGGAGGAGATTTTGATCGGAGAAGAAAAGAGGGAAAATATGAGACCAAAAACGCAGTGGAGGATTGAATCGGAAACCGTGAATTGAATGTGATTTCACCCGGAAACTGATACCATGTTAATGTTTATGGCATGAAATCTTGAAGAAGAAACAAAATTGAAGATTGATCAAAACAGAAATTGTGTTTTACATTCTTGAAATACAAGAGAATCAACTAACACATCTATATAGCTAATCAACAGTGATTAGTAACTAACTAACCACCTAACTTCCTAAATACTCAATAACTATCCTAATACAAAGGGGAGTGTATAAGAATGTAAACAATCAGGAAGTGAATCTACTAAAGCCTAATAACTGGGAGTGTATCTACTAATATCTTTAAAGCCTTAATAAATCGCGATAAGAATAAATTTTGTCTAAAATTCAAATATTTAGTGGATTGAATTTATCTTAACGTTCAACTTACAAATAAAATGTGCAGAGATTATTAAAAGTTCATTCAGTATTTACTACTAGTAACTACCTTGCTTAAAAAAGCAATAACTAATTGGAAGAAAAAAAACAATAACTAATTGGAAGAAAAAAACATGTAGTAATAAATTTTAAAATTAACTCGTCATTCATTCTCCTTATCATTGTTGTCGCTGTCATCAGTAGGGTTGGCATTAGTCGGGGCCTTGTCCTTAGGGTCATCTGGAGGATTCTCCCCTTCTTCTTCCTCCTCATCTTCTTCTTCTTCATCATCTTCATCTTCTTCCTCCTCCTCATCCTCATCCTCATCCTCGTTTTCATCAGAATCCTCGTATAACTCTCCTTTATTCTCACAGTTAGAGTCAGAGTCGGAGTCGGAGTTAGGGTTAGTGAAAGGACTTTTGAAGAATTCTTCTTCTTCCTCCTCATCTTCTTCTTCTTCATCTTTGTCTTCATCCGATGAATCGTCCAAATCAAACTCGGGGTCATGAGCCATTTTTCTTTCTTGGTTTCTTTAATTTGTTGTGGGATTTTTATGGGGGTGATCGAGGAGGAGCATTTCTTTTCACCTAGTCGTATCATGCCATTTTTATGAGACATACAATAAGCAATTCATTTCTCATGCAATTCCTATATGTCTTTTAACATTTCTGCATGAATAATTTGTACGAAGCAAATTAAAACCCCTCTCATCATTTATCGTATCAATTGTGCGAAGTTGCAGGTACAAACATATATTTCATACTATCAACACAAGTAGTTTTGGTGCGACTCACTCGACTTTAATTAATTGAAACCAAACAATTAATTGTTTCATGAGAAATTAAATATATAATTTCAACGAGAAATATATATGTTGATCATGAACTCGAATCAATTCGATCGTTTGCAACTTTGCATGTGTTGTATGCACTTAATTCGGGTTGACTTGGATGTGAACTGTTCTTAGTACAATACAAACATATATAATTTATACGGGGTTATTACGCGTTTATATGGATTAATATGATGATTTATGATGATCTTGATGAAGAACAATGAAGAACACCAAAAGTAGCTTCTTAGAGAAGCTAAAGCTTTGAGCTTGGGAGTGTTTATTGCTTTGGGTTGGGGTGATTGTGTGGAAAATCTAACTTGTGTTACAAATGAGCCCAAATGGGCATTATATACTGTCTTTCAAGGGCTGCCCGCCCTTTACACGTGGAGCCTCCAGACTGGACCTTCATTCTGCCCGAAAAGGTGATTTGATGGCGCATTTAATGCTAAACCGCCTTAGGTGCTCGTCCTCGCCGAGCTGCCGAGGAGCTGGGCCATGGTGGTCGCCGGAGGGCCTTCGAGGAGTGTGGTCGCCACGCTCCATGCTGTCTCCCAAGACTTCAATACTTAAACTTCTTAACTAAGAATAGGCACGTGCTCGCCACACATTTGGGCGAGCAGCTAACTAAGACAGGTGCTCGCCAACATCTTTGGACGAGCACTTAAATATATTAAATACATTAAATCTATTACATTTTCTTGGTCTTGTTGACTAGTCGTCGCACGACTTTGTTGACTGGTCCTCGCCACGTAAGCTGGTGACTAGGATTGACTTGTCAAAGATTGACCTCTTTGACTAGGTATAACATTTGCCCCCTGGTCGCCTTACTTCGTATTCGTAGAATGGTAAGGCGAGCAGTTCGATCGTTTTTTCCGATGGTGAAAATGGTTCTCGACAACACAATCAAATTTGAGATCTTGATGACGTGAGATAGAGGTGGTCGCCTCGTTTCCTACGCCGAGCACGCTTTCCGAGGCACTTTGATGACGTATGATGTGACTTGTGTCAGGCGCGTGGACGGCGCTCGAAATTTGAAATGCGCGCGTGGGGCGCGTGCCGACCTCAAAGGTCGCGCGTGAGGGCCACTCTCCGAACTCAATTTCGGAAATGGCCCCAAATTTTTGGGAAAATTACGGATTTTACCCCGTTTTTTGCACTTTAGTCCCTGCACGAATTTCGCCTATAAATATGACTTCCTTCCTCACAAAAATACTTTCTTCACTCTGCAATTTTTCGAATTTCTTGAGCCTCCTTCCAAGCAACTCCTTCAAGCTTTTCCGGCGACTTTTGGGTGGTTTACGATCGGCAAAAAGGTAAAACAAAACATATTTTCTTCTTAAAAACTCCTTTTTCCCCCTTTTCTTTAGAAAAAATGGGTGTTATTGGTGGTTCCGGTGGTGGTTCGCCGCCGTTAGATGGTGGTGCCGCAAGTTCCGGCGAGGCTGGTCGTCTGGCCTTAGTTTTGGCGGAGAGGGCGTCTTCTTCGGACTCTAGGATCCACTCCCCCGAACCCATAAATTACAGTGTCCGCAATCTCAGGAAAGCGGTGGTCGTCGATGTCGACGAGCTCGATGACTCTGATAGGGATGATGCCGGCAATGATGCCGAGGAGGGTGATGTCGAGGGGAGTGGCAGTGAGACGGACTCTGATTTGCATGATCAGGGTTTGGATCGAGAGATGGGCGACCAGATAGAAGTCGCCCAAGTCGAGGAGACCTTGACGAGGAGTCTCCGCGAGGACTATGAAGAAGTTGTTCAATATGCGGAGAGCATAAAGGACATCTTGAGTGGTAGGGAGAATTTAGATGGCGACGAGGTCTCGAGGGAGGCCTATTATAAATATTTCAGCGAATACCTTCCTCGAGAGGTTCCTCGCCCGCATCGAGAAGCTTTCCAAATGATGTATGAAGCAAGCAAATATGCGAGCAAAGTCTCCTCGGCGCAGCTAGAGAACTCCCGAAAGAGATATCAACTGTCGGCCGACGTCTGCTTTTTCGTTCCTCGCGAGGATGAGAGGGCCGACCAGCCGCCAGAGGGCATGGTCGCCGTCAACATCGGCATGATGGAGGCAGGGCTTAGGTTCCCCCTGCACCCCAGTATCTCAAATTTCTTACACTTTTTGAATGTGGCCCCTTCTCAAATACTTCCGAACGGTTGGTCGAACCTGATCGGCATTCTTACTCTGTTCTGCCTGGTGGCGGCCGAGAATGGATGTCGGAACACGTGGCTTAGCCCGAAGGAGATTAACTATCTCCTTCAAGCGGCCGAGACCGGAGAGAAAGTAGGCCATGGGTACTACTATGTAAGAGGCCGTGATAATTTCAAGTTGGTTGAAGGGGTTCCCAACAAGATTAGGGATTGGAAGACCAACTGGTGGTGGGTAGCCGGGGACTGGATGAGTTCAGTGAGGCCGGATGGATCTTCTGATCGCATTCCCATCGAGACCGAATATCAAAGAATTCGTGGTAAGTCTTTTAATTTCTGCTTGTTCTTGTCTATACTGAATAACTCCTCGCTTTTTGTAGGTGAAACTGTTCGCAAGAAGACTGCCGACCACCGTCTCACTCCTCTCTTCCAATACCACGTTTGTTGCGTTCTCAATCGTCGCTACTTGGAGAGGTCCTGCCGATTTCTGAACAGGGAGTGTGCGTGAGCGAGCAGGTCTCAGAGTACCTCCTCATCACTTCACTCCAGAGTTCCCTCCAGGTAAAATATTTCTTCAAAAATTTTTTTTAAAATTACTCTTCGAAGATACTGACTTCTCGCTTCTCTTTCTAGTAGTGGTTCCTCAAAGGGTTGTCGCCTATCTCCCTCCCACCGTTGAAGTCGATCGCCTAAAATCGAACAGGATGCTTCGACAGGCACAACTGCTCCGCGAGCGCAAGATAGTTGATGGCGCTGGCAAGAAAAGGAGAGGGGCGGAGAGCTCGGGGGCTCCACCAAAAAAGGTCGCTAGACCGACCAGAGGGGGTACTTCTCGCCCACCTGCTGCCGAAAGGAGGATCTCGCCGAGGAGATCTCCTCCGCCGAGGGGTGACTCGCCCCCCCCCCCCCCCAAACCTGTTGTATCCCCTCCTCCCCGAAGCACTCGGTCGCGAGAGACCGCGACGAGCTCGTCGGCCGGGGAGAGGGCTCCGGGAGACAACACCCTTCTCGGCTGGGAAGCCGCAAGGGTTGCCAAGTAAGCTTTTTTATCGAAAAGATTCACAAAAAATTTTCAAGTACCTTTTTTCTAATTCTTTCCTTTTTTTAATAGAGTTGCCGATTATCCGGTCGCCCAACCCTTCAGCGAGAATCTTCTCGGCTTCTACCGGTCGCGAGACCCGGTCAATAGGGAGCCTCTGAACCCGATCGCGCTGAGGGCGGTGAAGCACCTTCCTCGATCGTTGACGACCACTCTGGTCGACGAGGTCAATAACCACAATGCAGCAGAAAATGCGCGCCTGGTCGCCATTGACTTGAGTCGAGCCTCTTACACCATAGAGAAGCTCGCCACCCAGATCGCTGAAGGTCGCAAGCTCAGCGAGGACAGGGCTGCGAAACTTGCCCAAATGGCCAAGGCAAAGACTGTTGTTGAGGGGCAGCTGCTCGCCTCCGAGGAGAAAGTGGTCGACCTCGAGACCAAGCTGGCCGATGCTAAGGCAAAGTTGGCCGATTCTGAGGCCCAACTTGAGACGGTTCGAAAGAAGGATCAAGAAGATCTTCAAGAGATCGAACGTCTCCGTGCTCGCCTCAAGACTGCCGAGGACGAGGTAAGAAATCTTGCAGACAAAACTGCAGATGATGAGGAAGAGTTGGCCACTCTTCGGCAGCAACTGCTCGACCTGACGGATGAGAAGGACGAGATCACTGAACTCGCTGGGAGTGTGGCCTGTGTAACTGTGGTACACACTGCCCACGGGCTTATTCATAAATTACTGGAAGCTCATCCTGAGGTGGACATGACTCCGCTCGGCGGACTTTTGGACGACCTTCTCATGAAGGAAAACCCTAAGCCGGAATCGGAACTCCCTCTGCTTCCTCTAATGAAATTGGGACTTCAGTTCCCTAGGCTCTTAGGTGTGCCGGTATTTTTCACAGATCCTCCGAAGGAAGGCGAGAAGGATGTTGCCACTCAAGGGGAAGTTGCCGGCGAGCATGATGCTGCTGGCGAGGATGAAGTTGCCGGCGAGCACGATGCTGCTGGCGAGGAGACTACTACAGGGACTTAGTCTCTTTCCACTTTTTTTTTTGTTTTAGAACTGCTCGGCCATTAAGGCCTTTTTTGTAATTCCAGCCTTTTAAGGCTTTTTAATGAATGGAAGTTTTTGCTTATGATGTGTTCGTTTTTCCACTTGTTTTATGATAATTTTTTGCAAGTACTTTTAATAAATACTTCTCATTTTTCTTTCATTGGTTTGTGTTTAACGTTGTTATTTTGCGAGCATCTTTAAAAAAGAGTGCTCGTCTTTCCTTTGCGAGCATCTTTTTAAAAAAGAGTGCTCGTCTTTCCTTTGCGAGCATCTTTTAAGAAAGAGTGCTCGTCTTTCCTTTGCGAGCATCTTTAAGAAAGAGTGCTCGTCTTTCCTTTTGCGAGACTCTAAGAAAGAGTGCTCGTCTTTCCTTTTGCGAGACTCTAAAAAAGAGTGCTCGTCTTTCCTTTTGTGAGACTCTAAGAAAGAGTGCTCGTCTTTCCTTTTGCGAGACTCTAAGAAAGAGTGCTCGTCTTTCCTTTTGCGAGACTCTAAGAAAGAGTGCTCGTCTTTTAGAGTTAACCATTCGTCGGTTGAACTCTTAGTTTGGTAGGTAGTGATCGTCTTTGCCACTACCTTGCGAGTATCTTTTAAGAAAGAGTGCTCGTCTTTTGTTTCCTAGATGGCTACGCAGAGCCTTGTCTAATATTTCAAACTTATCTAAAATTTGATGGAAATTTAAAACTTTGCTTGAATTGAAATGATGATTAGATACATACTACAAATATGAAAAAAAATTAAAAACTTACTGGTAATACTTCTTCAGCTTGACCGCGTTCCATGGGTACTTGCTCGGCTTGCCCTCTAGATCTTCTAGCTCGTACGATCCGTTTAGGAGTGTGCGCGTTATTCGGTACGGACCCTCCCAAGTCGGGCCAAGTATGCCGATGGACTGCTCCGTCGCCCTCCGAAGTACGAGCTGGCCGATAGTGAACTGGCGAGCACGTACTTTGGTGTTGTAGTAGCGTTCTGACCTTTGCTTGTAGACCACATTCTTCTCGTCCGCTGTTAGCCTTCGTTCTTCTAGGAAGTCTAAATCGGAGAGCTATGCATCGTTATTCAACTGCTCGTCATAATTTGCTACTCGAAAAGTTGGGACTTGCCCCTCTGCTGGTATGACAGCTTCGGTTCCGAACGCGAGCGCGAACGGAGTTTCACCAGTAGAATTTCTCGTGGTCGTCCGATATGCCCACAGAACCATGTGCAGCTCGTCCGCCCATTTGCCCTTCAACCCAACCAGCTTAGCTTTCAAGGTGTGCTTGATGATTTTGTTGATCGCCTCTACTTGACCGTTTGATTGTGGATGGTAGGGTGTTGAAAAAAATTTCTTGATGTTCCACTCTGAGCAGAAATTTAGCATGTCTTGACTTGTGAATTGACGTCCGTTGTCGGTCACTATTGCTCGTGGTAGGCCGAACCTGCAAATTATGTTCTTCCAAATGAAGCTTGTCATTTGGCCCGTTGTGATGGTCTTCAATGCCTTTGCCTCTGTCCATTTGGTGAAGTAATCGACTGCTACGACGACGAAAGTTACTCCCCCAGCAGCTGGTGGGAAAGGTCCGATGATGTCGATCCCCTACTTCGCGAAAGGCCATGAACTGTACACCGAGATGAGCTCGTCTGGTGGTGAGTGAATGGCGGGAGCGAAGGCTTGACATCTCTTGCACGTCTGCGCGTAATGGATTACATCTTTCTTCAGTGTTAGCCAAAAATAGCCTTGTCTTATGATTTTTAAAGCGAGCGCTTGCCCCCCTGTATGATTTCCACAAGATCCATCGTGGATTTCGTGCATGACGATCTTCGCTTCGTCTTCTCCGAGGCATTTCAACAAAGGCATTGAAAAACCCCGTTTGTACAGCTGGTCGCCCACAATTGTGTACCTTGCGGACCTGAGTTGCAATCTGGTTGCTTTCACTTTGTCTGTTGGGAGCTCGCCGGTCTTGATGTACTTGGTGATCGGCGATCTCCAGTCCTCGTCGCTGGTCGCTTCAACCTGCAAAACTTGACCTCTGTTCACCGAAGGGGAAGAAATTTTGGTGATGGTTGCTTCTGAAAATATTGCCTCCCCCTCTGAAGTGGCCAGCCGAGCTAACGCATCTGCTTGCGCATTTTCCTCCCTAGGGATTTGCTCGATGTGGAATTGATCAAATTGCTCGAGTAATCCTTTCACTAGGTCTTGATACTTTATCATTTGATCGCCGCGAGCCTCGTATTCGCCCGTGATTTGACATACAACCAGCTGAGAGTCAGAAAAAATTTTCAGTTTTCTAGCGCCCACGGCCATAGCCATCTTGATTCCTGCAACCAGAGCCTCGTACTCTGCTTCGTTGTTGGTCGCCCGATACTCGAACTCGATCGCCGAAGCAAACGTCTGTCCGGTTGGGCTAGTGAGGACAACTCCTGCCCCTGCTTTGGTGCTCGTCGACGAGCCATCGACGAACAGTGTCCAAGGAAGTTCAATTCCCTCGTCCAATTTCTCTGGGAAAGTGAGCTCTACGATGAATTCTGCCAGCACTTGTCCCTTGATTGCCGTTCTAGGTGCGTAGGTGAGACCAAATTGCCCGATCTCCACCGACCATTTCAGAAGTCTTCCCGTGGTATCCGGACGATGCAGTGCTCGTCGGAGAGGAAAAGTGGTGAGGACGACCACCTCGTGGTGGAACAGATATTGCCTTAATTTTCTAACACTCATAACTAGTGCGTACGCCAATTTTTCCATTGGAGTGTATCTCAACTCCGCTTCTCGCAGTGTTTGACTTACGTAGTAGATAGGCAGATGTGTGCTTCCCTCAGCTCGGACGAGCACTGAACTGATCGCACAGTTAGTGGCCGCCAAGTATAGATATAAAATTTCGCCGGGGACTGTCTTTGATAGGACCTTCGGATCCGATAGATACTCCTTCAATTTCTCGAAAGCTTTCTCGCACTCGTCGGTCCACTCGAACTTTCCTTTTTTCAGAGCGTCGAAAAAAGGTTTGCAACGATCGCCCGTTCGTGCAATGAATCTATTCAGCGATGCAAGGCATCCTGTCAACCTCTGAACTTCTTTCACGTTCCTTGGGCTTTGCATATTGATTACTGCTTGAATTTTACTCGGATTCGCCTCGATGCCCCGCTGGCTAACCAAGTGCCCCAGAAATTTTCCTGAGCTAACTCCAAAACTGCATTTCTTTGGATTTAACTTCATGTTGTACTCTCTTAGGATATCGAAAGTCATGGCAAGGTGGTGTAGGTGATCTTCTTTTCGTAAGCTTTTGACGACGATGTCGTCGATATAGACCTCCACCATCTCGTCGATGTGTTTCTCAAACATCTTGTTTACCAGTCTTTGGTACGTCGCCCCCGCGTTTTTTAAACCGAAAGGCATTCTCTTCCAGCTATACATATCAAGCGCAGTCATGAAGGCCGTATGTCGCTGGTCGTCGGGATGCATTGCAATCTGATGGTACCCTGCGAAGGCATCCATGAAAGTTAACATCTCGTGCCCCGCTGTATTATCTACAAGGTGATCAATGTGGGGCATCGGAAAATGATCTTTTGGACAGGCGTCGTTTAAATCTGTGAAGTCTATGCACAATCTCCACGACCCGGTCGTTTTCTTGACGAGCACTGGATTTGCCAACCACTCGGGATCAGTTCCAGTTTTCTCAATTAATTTGTTGTCGATCAATTTCTTGATTTCGACTGCCAAAGCCGCACTTTTATCAGGCCCAAATTTTCTTCGTTTTTGGGTGATGGGTCTCTTTGTTGGATCAATATTTAGTCTGTGGCAGGCATGATTCGTGGGAATGCCCACCATATCTTCGTGCGACCAGGCGAACGCACCGACGTTTTCTTTCAAAAATGCGACCATGTCCGATCGCAGATGTTCTGGTAAATTCGAACCTATGAATACTTCGAGTTCGGGACGAGCTTCATTTAAATGGATGGTTTCAAGGTCCTCCGCTGAAGTTGCCCGTTCTTTAGGCTCCTTCCAACGAGGGTCCTCAATTCCGAATTTTGGCTCAAAGCCTAACCTAGGCTCCAAATCTGGAAAGTTCTCTGGAGACTGGTCGTCGGGGAGCTGGTCGCCCGAATCTGTCTGCTCGTCGACTTCCATTGGGGTGTGGTCGTCCACTTCCATGGAGGCGTGCTCGTTCGCCTCCACTTGGTGGTCGTCGAAACTACGACTGCACTCCCCAACTTCAATCTTTCGGTACTTGCTAGGAAGACCTTCCAAGTAGTTCATTTGTTCTGTTTGAGTTTGACACTTAATATACTTTCCAACCATGGCACTTTCTTTAGAATGACGTTTCGCAAAACGGACGAGACACTCCCTCGCCCGCGTCTGATCGCCCTTAACGGTTATAGCTCCCGCCGGGGTTGGAAATTTTACACAGTAATAAAAAGTTGAAACGGCCGCCTTGAACTCGTTGAAGAAAGGTCGGCCTAGGAACGCATTGTAGGATGATGGCATGTCGATGATCAAGAAGTCGAGCTACCTAGCATGGTGCATTTCAGGCTCTTTTGACGATGCCAACTCCAAAGACAGTCTGATTTTCCCAATGGGAAGGTTGCGCGTGTCCCCGAACCCTACGATTATATCATCGCAAGGCTCGATATAATCTGCATATCCACCAAGAGCATCCAAAGTATGCTTGAAAAGGATGTTGGTGTATGACCCAGTGTCGACCATCATTCGATGGACGATGGTTCCCATTATTTTTCCCGTGATGACCAAAGCATCATTGTTTGGCTGCACCACGCCGTTCACGTCGTCGTCCGTGAAACGGATTTGATGAGAAGGAGGCTTCTCGGCAGTTGGAGCGACGCACACCTGGTGTACGTTGTTGAGTGCTCGCTGTTCGCCCTGAGCCCGGCGAACAGACAGAGCGATTCCGTATTGAGTCCCCCCCAAAGGACCTTCTATCACAAGGCAGTCTTCGCCCAGATTGTCGATGTCGCCAATAGCATTCTTTGGCATGGGAGGAGTTAGCTTGGGACGACTCAGTTGTTGGCGCAGGTCGTCGCTGTCGTCGCGATGTTTCTTTCCCCTGTTGTCGCCGTTTCCACCTCCGGACTTGATGAATTGGGTGAGCTTGCCCTCATTGTAAAGTTTGAAAAGATTTCTCACCAAGTCTCGGCACCCATTGGTGTGGTGGCCGACAGAGTTGTGGTAGTTGCAAAACTTACTACCATCTAGATTTGCATCGCTCGTATGCATGGGCTTTGCTTGGGGAAGCAGATACTTTCCCCTGATTGCGTCGTAGATGCCCCTAGGATCCACAGTGAGGGCTTCCCTGAATTGGATGATCTCAGGTGCCTCCTCGAACGGCCTGAAGTTCGCTGGGCGAGCACTGCCAGCTTGAGTGGTCGCCTTCTTGGGCTGGGAAGATTCCCCAGTGTTAGTGTTTTTATTGGGCCACACTCTCTTGGACGTGTCAGGCTGCTCGTTAGCCTTGGCAGCGTCCATTATTTCCTCCATTTGGATGAAGTTCCCAGCCCTCGTGCGGAAGTCCGCATAAGAAACTGGGAAAGTAAGATGGATAGATTCCCACAGCTTGGTACCTATCCTTAGACCGGAAACGGCCGAGATCAGCTTTGTCTCATCGTTTACGGCCTCTCCATCGATCACCAGCCTATCGAAGCGCTCGATGAAGTCTTTTCCCGACTCATTCAATGATTGGCGAACGTTAGCCAAACGTTGCTTTGATGCCGGGCGAGCAGCAATGGACCCGTAGTAGGTCAGAAAGTATTGTCCCAGCTCGTGGAATAATGTAATTGATCCGGCACTCAAAGTTGTGTACCAACGATGAGCCCGATCTCCCAATGTTAGGGAGAAGTTTCTGCATTGTGTGGCGTCCGTTGCCCCGATTGAGGCCATATAGTTGGAGTACTTGGACAAGTGTACTCTGGGGTCGGACATCCCATCATATGCCGCCATGGAGGGCATTTGGATCTTCCTTTGAATGGGGGCGGTAAGGATTGCAACACTTAGTGGAGGTGCGGGCAGACTGATCGGCGGTGTGGTCCCTTGCTTCGAGGCGACCACCTCTGCTCGCAGAGCGTCCATCTCTTGTTTCATCAATTTTTGTGTCTCGAGGAACTGGGCGATTTGCCCCTCCTCGGCTGTTTGTGCTCGGGGAACGACGTTCTCGTCACGTCGACTCCCATGGGATATGGCCGGGCGATCATCATGACGTGATCGCCTGGGAGAGTGCCTGTTAGAATGGTGGCCGCAATAACTCTTGGCCGAAGCTCGCGAACCCTTCGCCGGTCCCACCCTGTCTAGAGCTGAGACCCTGTCGCCCTGATCTCTCCTATCAGCGCGATGGTGGCGGTCGGCCTTATCTGGTCGGCCGTCCACGTTGAAAGGTACTCGGCGAGGAGCCCTTCCATCATTGTCGTTCATTCGGTTGAAAACCGAATTTCTTTGTCGTGAGTCTCCCGTGTGGCTATTGTGGGAGTGCTCGTCGACTTTGTCTTTGCCTCTATCTCGGGGGCGAGCAGAATGTGAGTGATAGGAGCGTTCATCCTCATGCCCCCTATTTTTGCGAGCTTCTTCGAAGGCCCGATCTTTGGCCTTTTCCAGCTCTTCCATCTCGTTCAACCTCCTCTTCTCCAGGAGGTAGTCCGAAAGGTCTTTCAAGTGCTGGGGATCATTGAGAATATCCCCCATATTTAAGTTGGCAAAAGGGTTTGCCACTGGAACCACCGGCGGCGGAAGGTGCTCGTTCCCTCCGCGTGGTGGGATTCCGTTCAGATTCGTATTCTGAGACATCGTTTAAAGAGTGTTTCTTCTTAGATTACAAGGAAATGATCTAAAAAACGGAAGATTAAAGTTCTTACGCAGAAGAACGTGCTATTACAACTACTAGTCTTAGCAAAGTAACAACAAAAGAAACTTGAAAACACAAAAACAAGGAGATCAAACTCCAAAATATGCTACGAAAACTGAAAATGTTCAAGAACACGAAGAAACACTAAAGATCGTAGATGATGCTCTAAACGGTAGATATACCGATTACATCTTGAAACAGGGAGTTTGCTAACCGATCGCTCGTTGATCGGACGAAACTTTGATGATTAAACACGTAAAAGGTCCCCTCCTTCTAGCGCCAAATGTTGTATGCACTTAATTTGGGTTGACTTGGATGTGGACTGTTCTTAGTACAATACAAACATATATAATTTATACGGGGGTTATTACGCGTTTATATGGATTAATATGATGATTTATGATGATCTTGATGAAGAACAATGAAGAACACCAAAAGTAGCTTCTTAGAGAAGCTAAAGCTTTGAGCTTGGGAGTGTTTATTGCTTTGGGTTGGGGTGATTGTGTGGAAAATCTAACTTGTGTTACAAATGAGCCCAAATGGGCATTATATACTGTCTTTCAAGGGTTGCCCGCCCTTTACACGTGGAGCCTCCAGACTGGACCTTCATTTTGCCCGAAAAGGTGATTTGATGGCGCATTTAATGCTAAACCGCCTTAGGTGCTCGTCCTCGCCGAGCTGCCGAGGAGCTGGGCCATGGTGGTCGCCGGAGGGCCTTCGAGGAGTGTGGTCGCCACGCTCCATGCTGTCTCCCAAGACTTCAATACTTAAACTTCTTAACTAAGAATAGGCACGTGCTCGCCACACATTTGGGCGAGCAGCTAACTAAGACAGGTGCTCACCAACATCTTTGGACGAGCACTTAAATATATTAAATACATTAAATCTATTACATTTTCTTGGTCTTGTTGACTAGTCGTCGCACGACTTTGTTGACTGGTCCTCGCCACGTAAGCTGGTGACTAGGATTGACTTGTCAAAGATTGACCTCTTTGACTGGGTATAACAGCATGCAACCCTAATTATAATCTTAACTGCATTAAACGAAGAATTAAGTACCTAATGTCCAACTAACAATATATTAATATTACTATCGTTCCACTTTTTAATTTTTCAAAAGATATTGATTTTTTTTTTCAATTTTAGTTTTTTTAATTTTTGTGATAGATAGGATAAATGATTAATTATGATTCATTAATAATTTGTATGAGAATATATTTGTCACTACATATAAAATAATAATAAAAATTAAATAAATTTCTCAATATGTGTGAAAAGCTAAAAACAACATTTAAATTGGAATGGATGCAGTATCAAAAAAAGTTATGAAAAACATTTAAGAAAAATCACTACAAAATATTGGCCAAAAGGCAACGGAATTTAGCAAGGGTAGTGTACCGTTGCCAATTGGCAACGGATTTGGCAACGGACAGAAAAAAGGCGACGGGGTGGGTGCCCTTGCCTTTTGGCAACGGATAAGGCAACGGGAGTGGGCCCCGTTGCGAAAAGGCGACGGATTATAACGCCCTTGCCTTTTGGCAAAGGCAAGGGCGTGTTCTGCACTCGCCAAAGGCGACGGGAGTGGGCCCGTTGCGAAATGGCAACGCGACCCCACTCGCTAAAAGGCAACGACAGTGGGCCCGTCCCCTTTACCGTCGCCCTAATTGAATTAAAACCCAGCCCCTTTCTTCCAGAATTACAGAAGCGGCGCATACCCCTCCTCCATTGAAACCTTTACACCTCCAAACTCGACATCCACATTCGTTTGCAGATCGAACTTGATTTTTGGCAATTTGTGTTCTACACTTCGACGGGAGCATTTCTACGGTAATTTTTTTCGTTTTCATTGGTTAAATTTGAAGTTATATGTATATATATAGTTTAAAGTTTTTTTTTTTGATCAGTAAATAAAATTTATTGTTGCAAAGAGACTCCTGCAGGTACAAGTTGTGCCTTACAGGGGCCAAAGTTACAAGGAAATAAAGAGGCCAGCCAGCAGGAATGCTAGTGCCAAGATAACACACGCAGAAGATAGAAACTCACAAGATACATCTAGAGAGACCAAGCTTCTCCTAGCACCCCCCTAAATACAGCCCAGGATCAGAACACCACCCACGGAACGTGGAGCCTTGCGCCATTAGATTGGCTGCCGAGCACCAACTCCAACAACGCCCTATGATTTCGTCCGAGATGTTTTTACTCTTCCATTCTCCGTTATCAAAGATGACTTTATTTCTCCAATTCCACAAGGTCCACACCACACAATTCCACAAACCAACCAAGAATTTGTTTCCAATTGAAGAATCGATGAGGTTAGTAAACTGTGTGAAGTGTCCGATAATCTGTGCTTGAAGGGCCGAAGACAGTTTCAGCCAGTTTAAAATATTATACCATACCTGGCACGACATTTTGCAGTTGAAAAATAGGTGGCTTGCCGATTCCTCCGCTCCCCCACACACTGTATATATATATATATGCATATATGTTGTATGTATATATAAAATTGTTGAAAATATATATATATAATTTTATTTTTAGAATTGTTTGAAATTAAATGTTAATTTTTATGCATGCATGTGTTAATTGTTAGAATTTAATTGTTAATTATATTGTGTTATGTATATATATGTATGTTTTAATTAAGTTATATGAATTTATTTGTTAATTAGGGTGTTAGAATAATTATTAGAATATATTTGGAATTAGATTAATTAATTTTAATAGAGTTGGAGGAATGAGACGTTTGTTGTTTGTGTGTTGTAGACGTCGATTGACATAAATTATTCAAGTCGTAGTTGGATGTATAGTCCAAGATTAGTGAATGGGATTATGAACCCCAGATTTGTTAGTGGAGTAAATGGATTTATTGAAGCTGTCACTAGTAATCCGAATTCGATTTGGGAAGAAAAAATTAGGTGTCCTTGTTCGAAAGCTAGATGTCGAAATCAAACTTATAGAGATCCTAATGAAGTGAAATATCATTTATATAGAAATGGTTTTACACTGAATTATTATAATTGGATTTATCACAGGGAAGAGAGTTGGGGTCCACGTCCATTTCAAAACACTAATAAATTTGCGTCAACTTCAAACGACGTTGACCCAGCGGGACCTAGTTCGTACCACACTATGGTAGAAGAGTTAATGGGTGGCCCAAACATTGATTTTGGAATAGACGTGGAAGAGGAGACACTTAATGAAGAACCCCCTAACGAGAATGCGGCACAGTTTTACGGCATGCTTCGTGCAGCGGACCAAGACTTGTATCCTGGTTGTGAATCTCATTCGCAGTTGTCATTCAATTCCAGATTGTTGAACATTAAAACGGAAAACAGATTTTCTGAAAGGGGATACAATCAGGTCATTGAGTTGATTCGTGAGATTTGTCCTCCCGAAAATAAGGTTCCCAAGAAATTTAACGACACCAAACATTTGATTAGTGGGATGGGTCTTCCGGTAGAAAGGATTGATTGTTGTGCATAGAATTGCATGTTATTCTGGGGTGCAGACAGCGAACTAGATTTTTGTAAGATTTGAGGTCGATCACGGTATAAGCCGAGTAGGGTTGATGCAGATGGTCGGTTGAAAAAGAAACGCCTGATTAAGGAGATGTTCTACTTTCCGATAATTCCTCGTTTGCAAAGATTGTAAATGTCCAAGGCCACTGCGAAGGATATGACATGGCATGCCTCGTGCGCTTCTGATGACTCTGGTATTTTGCGTCACCCGGTAGACTCGTTGGCTTGGAAGCATTTGGACCGTTCGTATCCTGATTTTGCATCTGAAATTAGGAATGTTAGGTTGGGCTTGAGCACAGACGATTTTGCACCGTTTGGAATGACGGGAAAACAATATTCGTCATGGTCAGTTATACTTACTCCGTACAATCTACCCCCGTGGTTATGCATGAAGGATCAATTCATGTTTCTTTCAATTCTCGTGCCCGGGCCTAAAAGTCCGAAGGACAAACTTGATGTGTTTTTGCAACCACTGATAGCAGATTTGAGATTTTTATGGGAAAATGGGGTGCAAACTTACGATGTTGCTAGAAAGCAAAACTTTTTTATGCGAGCTGCACTTTTCTGGACCATTAGTGACTTCCCAGCATACTCAATGTTGTCTAGTTGGAGTACAGCCGGAGGGCTTGCTTGTCCATATTGTGGAGAGTACACTGATGCATTATATTTGAAGCTCAGTCGAAAGCAGTCGTGGTTCGACAACCACCGAAAGTTCTTACCACTGAATCACACGTGGCGAACGAATAAAACTGCATTCATGGTCGGAGTAGTAGTCACAGATGATCCACCGCCTATTCGAACGGGTGCATGTCTCCTGCACGAAATTAATCATTTGGGATATAGAAAGGTTACAGAGGAGGGTGCTGAGGCCCACAACAAAAAACTTTCTGGAGGGTGGAAGTGGAAAAGCATTTTCTGGGAGTTGCCGTATTGGAGTACCTTGTTGATACGACACAATTTAGACGTGATGCATATTGAGAAAAATGTGTTTGATAACGTATTCAACACGGTGATGAATGTGGAGGGGAAAACAAAGGACACGTCTAAATCAAGAGATGAGTTGAATGATTATTGTCGTCGTCCCTCTCTCAAGAAATGTCCACGTACATCAAAGTATCCTAAGGCTTCTTTTTCGCTTGATAAGAAGCAAAAGGATGTCATTTGTAAGTGGATAAGTGAGTTGAAGTTTCCAGATGGATATGTGTCTAACATGTCCCGTTGCATTGACTGGTCGAAATTGAAATTGTATGGGATGAAGAGTCATGATTGTCACGTGTTTATGCAGGTCTACCGATTGCTTTTTACAAAATTCTGTCGCTCAATGTGTGGAAAGCAATCACTGAGCTTTGTCTATTATTTAAGGACTTGACTTCTACAACCATCACAATTGACAACATGACTCGACTGGAAACAGATATCTCAGTCATCTTGTGCAAGTTGGAACGTATCTTTCCACCCAGCTTCTTCAACTCTATGGAACATCTATCTGTGCACCTTGCATATGAAGCAAAAGTGTGTGGTCTAGTTCAATACAGATGGATGTATCCATACGAGAGGTAATTTAATTAATTTCTTATACGATTATTCAAATTATCTGAACTTACGATTCTTAAAATTTAATCAAGTATCTTCGCACCTTTAAATTAAGCGTGGGTAACAAAGCATGTGTTGAAGCTTCGATTGCAAATGCATATTTAACTAAAGAGGTGTCAATGTTTTGTTCTCACTATTTCGAGGACCATGTTACGACGAGGATACACAATGTACCTCGTAATTACGATGGTCGGGACGAAGTACACGAGTATGTTGAGGGCATATTTTCCATATTTAAGGCATCTGGCAAACGATTAGGAAAGCCTAAGAAAAGATGGATTTTAGACGAGGAGAAAAAAGTTGCTCATACGTACGTGTTGTTGAATTGTGATGAGGTGCAGCCATATGTTCAGTAAGTCAATCTGACCAAAATGTTTTTTAATCCAATACTTAGTGTTGACATGTCTTATTAATCTTATATCGTACGTAGGCTATCCAATATTGGGAGATAGTTGAATATTACCACCGTTACGAAAACGGCACATACACTTATGGTTTTTGGGTGATATTATTGTAAGTGTGTACATATATGTATACGTACATATAAAATTATATAATAAATGCCTTATTAATTGTACTTTAAAATGTATTAAACCGCTTTAAATATGCACGTATAGGACCAAGTACAGGAGGAGTTGTCACATCTCTCAGGTGAACCGTCGACAGATGGACATACTTCAGAGGATGGTTCAATCCATACCCCATCTATACCCGACATGTCTGAATTGTACTTGAAGAAGGTCGGCAGGTCTCATGGACGTGTTAAGGGCCTTGGATAAGTAGGCAAGAACATACGGGTCTCCTCCGATCCTGGCGAGACGACACGTGGTACGGCTTATGGACGATTCACCCAGGCCGACATTGATCGTGCTATTTCTGAAGAACAGAGAATCAACGAGGAAAGAGAGCAACGCTTACTACTACAAATGCAACAGGCGGAGGAGCGCTTGCTCAAACATTTTCAGGAACAAATGCAAGCGATGATGGGTCAGATGGGTGGGGCGCCGAGACCGTCGGGGGTGTCGAGGTTCAGGATGGTAACCAGGTTCCGGATCAGGGTGACGATGTTGAGGATGATGGTGGTGATGAGGTTGAAGATTGTTTAATTATATTAGTTTGACGTTGAAGATTGTTTATTTTAATGTTGTGTGTGATGTTATTTTAATTGACGTGAAAATGCTAATGATTATAATTAATGTTGTTTGTTATGTTATTTTAATTGAAAATCATGAACTTGATAATGATATTAATTAAGATGAAAATTGTTTTAATTAAATGGATAAGTGAATTGATATTTTTAAATGGATAAGTGAAAATAATTATATTTAATGTTGTATGTCATTATATTGTTGTGAATTGAAAATTAGATTAATGAATTTAAATGTTGAAAATTGAAGATTATAATAAATTTAAATGTATAAATGAATTGATATTTTTTAATGTATTAGTTAATTGATAATATTTAATTTTTAATCACCGTAATTAAATTATTTAATTTAAAACACATAATTTAGTAATTAAATTCTCATTTAGAAATAAATATGATATGATTTGACAATTCAATATACAACAATTAAAGTTAAAATGGATTGAATTAAAGAATTGAAACTAAAATTAAATTGGATATATATTAATTAAGATGAAAATTGTTTTAATTAAATGGATAAGTGAAAATAATTATATTTAATGTTGTATGTCATTATATTGCTGTGAATTGAAGATTAGATTAGTGAATTTAAATGTTGAAAATTGAAGATTAGAATAAATTTAAATGTATAAATGAATTGATATTTTAAATGTATAAGTGAATTGATAATATTTAATTTTTAATCACCGTAATTAAATTATTTAATTTGAAACACATAATTTAGTAAATTCTTATTTAGAAATAAATATGATATGCTTTGACAATTTAATAAACAACAATTAAAGTTAAAATTGATTGAATTAAAGAATTGAAACTAAAATTAAATTGGATATATATTAATTGCGTTCACAACAGGTCAACTAAAGCTCCTAGCCTAAACGGCACACAGGGGGCGCCCAAAACTCTTCGTGACCGAGGCAACGGATGTGGGCCAGTTGCGAAAAGGCAACGACAGTGGGCCCGTTGTGAAAAGGCGATGGGAGATGATTAGTGAGGGGGAATCAGTTGCCTTCCCCCTCGCCATTTAGCCAATATTTTGTGGTGAATAAATGTTCAAATGCTTTACTATGTGTGACAATTAGGGTTTGATCACCGTAACTTTGGTGAGTGGGATGACTTTGTATATATAGTGTGATTTACAAAAGTAACTGATTACATGAATGTAGGCAAGAAATATGCACAATTAAATATAAACCCTATATACAAGGAATGTGGAGATAATCATGGAATTATTCCTTAATATCCCCCGTCAAGCTTTGCGTGGGATGCGGAAAGACACAAAGCTTGGGACGCAGGAACTCGAACGCCGGGAGAGGAAGGCTCTTTGTGAACATGTCCGCGAGCTGGAGATGAGAAGGCACAAAGTCGGTGAGTAATTTTCCAGAAGTGACCATTTCTCGTACAAAATGGCAGTCGATGTCTATGTGTTTCACCCGTTTATGGGCGACCGAATTTTGGCTGAGGAAAATAGCACTTCGATTATCAGTCAGAAGGACCGGGCGAGCAAGTGGAAGCTGACGAAGTTCCCACAAAAGGTTCGTCAGCCAGATTATGACTACAGCAGTGTTCGCCATCGCCCTATATTCAGACTCACAGCTCGAGCGAGCAACGGTTGGTTGCTTCTTGGGACTCCAAGAGACAAGGTTGCCTCCCAAGAAGATAGAATAACCGTAAGTTGAACTACGAGTTTCAAGGCACCTGGCCCAATCAGCATCAGAATAGCCCACAATTGATCGATCAGGTCGGCGAGCAAAGGAGAGGCCATAGTGAATTGTCCATTTGACATAGCGGATAATGCGTTTGACCATAGAGAAGTGGTCAACAGTGGGCGCCTGAAGAAACTGACTTACATGATTTACCGCGAATGAGAGGTTTGGGCGAGTGATCGTAAGATATTGAAGAGCTCCAACAAGCGAGCGGTAGAGTGTAGGATCTGAGAACGAGGCACCTGTGCTCGTAAGAGATTCACCGGCGACCAATGGTGTAGAAATTGGGCGGGAGTCAACCAGGGATGCTCGGTCGAGGATGTCGCGAGCATACTTGGACTGACCAATGAACAAGCCATCTTGAGTGTAGGAGATCTCAAGGCCCAGAAAATAGTTTAGGCGACCTAAATCCTTCAGGCCGAACTCCTTGTGTGCCTGCGAGATGAAGCGAGCAAGGAGAGGAGGATCATTGCCAGTAATGATGATGTCGTCCACATAGAGGAGCAAGTAGATAACGGACTTGCCCTTATGGAGGTAGAACAGCGAGGAGTCGGATTTGCAAGCGGAGAAACTAAGTCCGAACAAAAAGGTACTGAACCGTTGAAACCAAGCGAGTGGAGCTTGTCGAAGACCGTACAATGCCTTTGTGAGACGACAAACGTGATCCGGGAAGCGAGCATCAACATAGTCAGGGGGTTGGGCCATGAAGACGGGCTTGTCCAGGACACCATTGAGAAACGCATTTTTTACGTCGAGCTGATGAAGAGGCCAGGTCGACTGAATAGCAATGGCTAGAATGATTCGAATATTCGCAGCCTTAACTACTGGACTGGAGGTGTGGGAGAAGTCATCGCCAGGAATCTGAGTGACCTGGGCGACCAGTCGGGCTTTATGGCGTTCTACCGAGCCATCGGAGTGATACTTGGTCTGAAATACCCATTTGGACCCAACAATATTTACGCTAGAAGGGCGAGGAACCAGCTCCCAGGTGTGATTATTGCGAAGAGCATCAATTTCTTCTTGCATAGCTGCCAATCAGAGAGGAGACTTGGCAGCTGATTTGAACCCCCGTGCTTCAGAGGAGAGAGCCAAGGTGGAGATAAGTGCCGAGGAGGTTGAGCTAAGTGGGTATTTAGCTTTTAAGATACATGCCTTACCCCGAGTGACCATTGGATGCGAAGATGTTGGTAGGGGCAAGATGCGAGCAGGTGGCGGTGGTTGGGCGACCACCGGTGTGACAACTGGATCTGGATCAGAGGAGCATAGCGAGCAAGGTGCAGGAGTGTCTGGAGGAGACTGGGCGACAGATTGAGGCGAGCAATCAGGCTCCAAAAATACTGAGACATCCAATAGTGGCATAGGAGATGACCGAGGTGATGCCGAAAAGGGGAAGCAGTGCTCGTCAAATTTGGCATGACGAGTGACGAACACCCTACTTGATTCTGGATCAAGGCAGCGAAAACCCTTGTGAGTGCTGCTGTAGCCCAAGAAAATACAAGGGCGACTGCGGGGGGCCAGTTTGTGCAAAGCATAATCTCGGAGAAAAGGATGTACTCAGCAGCCAAAGGGCTTGAAGTTCTCATAGTTAGGTGATTCAGAGAAGACGACCTGAAATGGAGAGGTGCCACTCAAAATGGTAGATGGCAGACGATTGATGACATAAACAACCGTCGCAAATGCATCAAACCAGAAAGGAGCAGGAAGATTGGCATGAAACATCATAGAGAGCCCTGTCTCGGTGATGCGTCAGTGTTTACGCTCAGCCCTGCCATTTTGCTCGGGAGTTTACGGACAAGATAGTCTATGGAGAACCCCATGTGTTCGCAGAAAGCTGGAAACCCTGTTATTGACGAACTCCGTCCCTCCATCACTTTGGAACACTTTCATAGATGCGGAGAACTAGTTGCATACAAATGTGTGAAATGTCTCCAAGATGGTAGGGAATTCACTCTTAGCCCGCATAGGATATATCCAAGAGAAGTGCGAAAAATCATCAACAAACACAACATAATACCGATAACCATTTGTGGACAAAACAGGAGCAGGGCCCTACAAATCACAGTGCACCAAATTTAAAACAGATAAAGCTCGCTTTTCATTTATTTTAAAGGATAGACGTTTGCTCTTGGCTAACTGACAGGAAGAACAAACTCCAGGAGTGGGTAATAAAGACGTAACTGAAATAGCTCCTAACTTATGTAAAAGTTTCAAAACATCAAACGGGACATGCCCCAATCTCAAATGCCATAAATTAAAAGAGGTCTTGGACACAGTTGATCGAACAGCTGCAACAAAGGCTAGAAGCGATGACTCCAACACATAAAGGCCTTGCTCACATCTGCCCCGAGCGACCACCTTCCTGGTGTTCCGCTTCTGAATCGTAAATGTCTTGTCAGAAAAGATAACATCAACAGATAAATCAGAGGTTAATTTGTTGATAGACAGAAGGTTCTTTGTAATGTTAGGCACAACTAGCACATCACGAAGTTGAACTGTACTAGAAATAGAACGAGAACCAACATGGGAGATAGGTAAGGCAGAACCGTTACCAACTATGACCGAACCATTACCAGAGTACGGCAAGTAGGAGTCCAGGTCGGTTGGGCGAGCTATCATATGTGTGCTAAAGCCCCGGAGTCAATGTACCACTCATATGAAGAGGGCGGATTGAGCGAGCAAGCTGAGTGAAAAGTTTGTGCCAAATTAGCACTGGAGTGGTCGGGCTGACGAGCGTACGATGGAGCAGGTGGGTGCTCGGGTGGACGAGCATAGCAACCAGGACACTTGTCAGCATAGTGATCGCCCCGACAAATCTGACAACGAGGAACATAAGGCCAACGGTCACCTCGGCCAGAACCATGGTGACCACCCCGAAATGAGGACGAACTGCCGTTGCGACAGGAGGCCTGACCGCGAGAGTGCGTCGAGGAGTCAGAGGTTGGGCGAGGAAGACCCTGAGCAACAAAAGCAGCCTGGGGAGGAGGAGCATCGGAGGGTTTGTTCATGATCTCGAAGGTTGTGGCCTGATGAACGAGATCCCGAAAAGGTGGAACAGGAGTCAAGAACATGCGAGTGTCGGAGAAGCCCCCAAAGTGAGCCCCTAAGCCACGTAGGAACCAATGAGATTTGTTCGAGTCATCGACGGGCTTGCCAATGGCGGCCAGTTGGTCGCACAACAGTTTGAATTTACGGACGTAATCAGCAACAGGCATGTCATTGCGCTTGATGAGAAAGAGTTCCTCGCGGAGTTGTGTGATGCGAGACTGAGATGAGTGACTGAAGGCGACCTCAAAGGCGAGCCAAGCGTCTCAAGAGGTGTCACAGTCGATCACTTCGGAGAGTGATTCCTCGGTGAGAGAGGAGAGGAGAAGGCCAAGGACTTTCTGATCTTTAGCACGCTAGATGGTGTATGCCGGATTGGCGGCGTTGTTGGTGGTGGTGGGAGGGGCGACAGTGGTCCCATCAACAAAACCGAACAGATCGGCACAGAGAAGCATCGGAAGAACCTGTTTCTTCCGTAGAAGGAAGTTGGTGGAGGTCAATTTGACCGTGACCATATGTATCAAGACATTCATGGGGTTCGAAGAATCGGCCATTGGAATGCAAATCGAGGGGGACAAGCTCGATATGAGAGAGGACGAGGGAGACTGGCTCGTCGGAGTGGGAAGAGTTCGCCGTGAGGGCGGGGGGAGAGAGGTGTTTAGGATCGAGAGAAGGCTGATACCATGTGATAATTAGGGTTTGATCATCGTAACTTTGGTGAGTGGGATGACTTTGTATATATAGTGTGATTTACAAAAGTAACTGATTACATGAATGTAGGCAAGAAATATGCACAATTAAATATAAACCCTATATACAAGGAATGTGGAGATAATCATAGAATTATTCCTTAATACTATGGCATTAACCTCTATGGGTAAAATTTGGATAATTAATATCTTTCAATTTTATTATTGTTAGTTAGTTGAGTAATTAAATAGTGTGAAAAGTAGAGCCGGCAATTTGGGCCCGACCCGATGGGCCGGCCCGGCCAACCCGAAGCCTAGTATGGGCTGGGCTCTAAAATTATAGGCCCATAAAAATCTGGGTCTATTTGGCCCGACCCGATAGGTCCGATGGGCCTAATGGGCTAGGCTGATTTTGACCCGACGGCCCATGGGCAGCCCATTTGGCCCGATTAATTTTTTTTAAGGTAAATAAACAATTAAAATTATTACAATACTATATATACTTTAATATTAGTATTATGTTTTTAATTTTATTTTTATTTTAAAATTTGAACTTATGAATTATTTATAATTCTATTTGAACTTGATAGATAGTGTAATGTTATACTCCGTACTAGTTATGTCCGTTTATAAATTATGTAAAATTAATATATTAGTAATGTATATTTTTAATTATAATTATTTGTATAAATAAAAAAAAATATATGAGAATGTGACCATTACCTAATAAGTTTATACTCCCTCCATCCCAGCTTAACTTTCACACTTACTGTTCACCCTTTTTAAAAAATATTATAATAAATAGAATTTTGAGATATAATTTTATAAAAAAATAAATAAGTGAGTTGACTTGTGTGTATATATGTATGTACCATACAAATAATGACATTAAATATAATATTTTAGATATTGTATGGGTAGAGTTTCTAAAGGACCGAAAAAGTAGGTATAAAAGTTAAGCTGGGACGGAGGGAGTATATATACAAAGTACACTTTTTGCTAGAAATAATTTTTTTATCTCATGGGGTGGGACTTGCAATGTACATTAATGCAATAATGGTTATGGTCGTTTATAAATTATGTGTAGTTACTAGTTAATATATAATTTTTGCAAGAAATATTTTTTTTTAAAAAAATTATGTAATGGGCTGGGCTGGCCCGCTAGCCCAGTAGCCCAGATGGGCTAGGCTGGACTCCAATTTTATAAGCCCGACCAGTTCATGGGCCGGCCCGGCCTAGCCCACGAACATCACTTGGCCCGATGGGCTGGGTTGGGCTGGGCCGGCCGGCCCGATTTGCCAGCTCTAGTGAAAAGGAAGAGTAAAAAGAGAATTAATGTGTAAAAAAAATAGAAGAAAAAATGATTTATTGAAAGAAATTACTTTATACATAATTCACCATTTTTATAGCATAATTAATTATAGTTATTACAAATAAATTTTGAGTTTGAACAAAAGATCTTGTTCAAACAATTACATTCATATAATTCAATATGTGTTTTCATTCACTGAAATGATTTTAAATTAAACGTGAGAGATTATATGGCATGGTAAATAAGAAAAATCAAATAAAAATGAGATTCTTATATGTATATATGAATTCGAAAATTCTTTATGAAACTAATTTTTCCAATTAATTTTCATCAAATATTTAGTGGATTGAATTTATTTTAACCGTATGCATTCAACTGACAAATAATATTTATATGAAAAAGAGAATAGTCAAATAATATTTATATGAAAAAGAGAATAGGTATTATACTAAAAATGCAAAACACACCAAAAAAAACAATAAAAAGGATATATAACTAGATTTAGATTAGCAGAACTACTTTTGCCTAAAAAAAGCAATAACTAATTAGAAGAAAAAAACATGCAATAATACTAGTTTCTTTTTAAAACATTCCGTAATACTTTTTAAAACTCCATCATCATTCATTGTCCTTTATCATTGTCGTTGTTGTCATCAGCAGCAGCAGGGTTGACATTAGTCGGGGCCTTGTCCTTGGGGTCATCGGGAGAATTCCCTTCTTCTTCATCATCATATTCTTCTTCTTCCTCCTCCTCTTCTTCCTCTTCTTCCTCTTCCTCCTCTTTCTCATTCCAGTCCTCGTGTGACTCTCTTTTATCACCAGGGTGAAAGTATTCGATATCATCATGATCATCATAAGTATAAAGATCGTCTTCATTTCCGTCTTCATCTGATTCTGGATCTGGGTCGTCCAAATCATACTCGATGTGATGATCATCAGACATTTTTCTTTGTTGGTTTAATTCTTTAATTTGTTATGGGGTTTAATTGGGGGATTTAATTTATAGAGATGTGGAGGAGCATTTGTTTTCACCCAGTCAAATCATGCCATTTGTATGAGACGTACAATAACCAATTCATTTCTCTCATGCAATTCCTATGGGCATGTTTGTTTTGGGATGGGAAATCCGGATTTGAGATTTCGAAACTCCATTCCCGTTACAGTTTGGGATTTTGATTCAAGATTTCAAAATCCTACCCTATAAAAGTCAACCCTATAAATACCTACAAACCCTATATTAGAATTTTAAAATCCACTAGATTTTGAAATCCCATGCCCATATATGTCTTTCACAGGAAAATTAATTTGTACGAATTAAGCAAATCCTCTCTCATCATTTATCTCGTGAGGTTGCAGGTACACATATTTCATATCAATATTGCCTACCCATTCCAACAAGTGCGGATCCACTTTAGTTTTAATTTTTTATTTTTTTTTTAGGATGAATCGAAATGAATGAAATATAAAAAATAAAAAGTATATTCTTTTTTACGTACATCATACAATTTTTTACTTATAGAATTCATTAATAATAAAATCAGAATCAATATCTTTAAAGAATTCTCTTTCAATATTGACAAGCATATAATCTGATAAATTAACATGTCTCCATTTTATTTGGAACTAGTGTAAGACCCGCGTTTTACGAGGGGTTAAATAAAATTTATAAATTAATTAATAAATATACATAGATTTTAAATTTTTTTATTCTATTAAAAGATGAAAAATAAAATGTTGCAGGAATATAGATTATATCATTTATATAAAAAACAATAACAGAAAAAGAGAATTAGCTCAAGTGAGCACCACTACCTAGGCCTTAGGTCCTGGGTTAAAATGAATTTATAAAAGAGACTAATTCAATACATTACAAATTTCGTAGACAAAAAAAATTCAATCCACCTCTGCTCTTGACTCTAAAGGCTGCAATATACAACTGTCTGTGTGAACACGGGTTTCGGAAGGTAGAAACCTACCATGGAAAGAGACCGGCCTTGACTTTTGTTTATCGTCATTGCAAAAGACAATAGAATAGGAAATTGCTCCTTCGAAACTTTACGAGAGCAGTGGCATCCGAAACAGTCAATGTCATTCTCAGGATAAAAACTTTACTACCAACCGAAACAGTCAATGTCATTCTCAGGATAAAAACTTTACTACCAACATTCCTTCCCAAAAGAATTTGTGCTTCAATGATATGTTTTCCTAGTCTTGTAACAATCAGTCTATTTCCATTACATAAACCGGACTTCGAATCAATGTTCCCAATCAACATTATAAGGACACCTATTTTAAGAACCAATCTATGATGTGGTAGACCATAACACTTTAAAGAATTAAGAAAGTCAATAGAAAAGACATGTCCCATACCACCAGGTCTAAACTCGGACGGACAAACACTGTCTGAACTCAAATATTCTCTTGTATCACCAGGTATCATTGCCAACACAGTCTCGTTAATGCTTTCAACTTCTTTATGTGTTGGAGCAAGTATGTTCCCAATCAACATTATAAGGACACCTATTTTAAGAACCAATCTATGATGTGGTAGACCATAACACTTTAAAGAATTAAGAAAGTCAATAGAAAAGACATGTCCCATACCACCAGGTCTAAACTCGGACGGACAAACACTGTCTGAACTCAAATATTCTCTTGTATCACCAGGTATCATTGCCAACACAGTCTCGTTAATGCTTTCAACTTCTTTATGTGTTGGAGCAAGTATATCTTTATCTTCAAAATACTTATCCGTACCAAAGTTAACAGAGACAGATGGGTAAATGTTGTCAACTATAGCAGCAACAGGATCACATGCATCTAAGATCAAATTCTCTTCAGGAATATTAATATCAGCAAAACCCTCATCACTATCTCCAATCTCTCCATCTCCAACTTTCAAAATCCAATCTGAGAATTGAGCTATCTCATCAGATGAATCCGTGTCGTTAGAATTTCCAATCTGCAACCTCATATTTCTTGTCAGCCTCAATACCTTGCAATGTTCCTAGATTGAAAGTTAAAATAAAATAAAAACAACTATTATAAATATATTAAGAGAAATAATGTAAATCTAATTTGAATAATAATTTAAATAAGTATTACCCGTTTCTAAAATCATCCACTTCATGAATATCAGGATTGATTGATAGTCAGCTCGCAAACATTGAATTCAAAATATATTTCTCTAAAAAAAAATGAAGCATAAGATTAATTATAATATCGCATTTGCATGAAAATTACTGTAAATTATTGAAAATAAAACTACCTCTATATTGGTGTTGGACCTTAGTGTAATCCAAGATGAAAATAATGGGATTGTTTGGATTATTTTTGTTGTATTCCAACAAATGTTCAAAGTGTCCCTAGCTCCCATACAGTTAACGTCATCCTTGTACAACTGTATAATATTTTTTAATATTTATTTAATAATGTTAAAGTATAAAGTTAAATTTAACATCTTATTAAGTTTATTAATAAAATAGATAAAAGATAAAGTTACCCTTCGTCCTCAACTTCAACTTTAACCTTTTGAACGTCTCTTACATAAACATCAACAGTTTCAATACCGTGTATACGTACGACAAAAGCAATGATATTTTTTAAAAAATAGAGTATTATTATTTAAAATAAACTTACAAAAATAAATAGTGTAAAAATACAAACATTTTTATTTATTTTACCTATAAGATATTTTGCTTCATCTTAACGGAACAGTTTAATTTCCTCAAAACTGTTAAAAGAATAAGGAGATTTTAACAACCTTATATCCGAACAGCATTGGATATCCGTATTATTCTGGAATAGAAGTTTGTAAAGGTTATTGGTTGGCAATAATTTTCCGTTATTATTAAGGCCGGCTGAAAAGTTTTGTACAATATAACTTGAGCCTTCTTGAATTTTTTTCTCAAATTTCCAAATTAGAAATTTTCGAATAGTAGCCTAAATTTTGTAGCCCTGTTCAAAATTAAATTTTAATAAATAATTAATTTATATCACGCGTCAAAATTAGATTTCTAGAATAAGATAAAATGAAGAGATTCTAATAAAAAATGTTATGAAAAAAATACATCTTCGTCCATAAGAATAAACTCAAAAAAATATATTACTTAATAGTTATAAGTCTATAACCGTTTCCAAATTATTTTGACATGTGTATAAATTATTTATACTTTATAATGGCTATAACCGCCTGCTAAATTATTTTGACATGTGTATAAATTATTTTGACATGTTTAAATTGGAGAAAAATTTATTAAATAATATAAAAAAATAAAAATATATAATTATGCATATTTAATAGAATAAATTATATCATTCCCTAAAAATAGCTATAACCGCCTGCTAAATTATTTTGACATGTGTTTAAATTGTTTATACTTAATAATGGTTATAGCACTATAACCGTTCCTTAATTAGTGTTTATGAAATGTTAAAATAGATTTCATGAAACTTTGACTAATAAGTAACAATAAATATGTTTTAATTGGAGTCTTTTTATAATTGGGTATTAATAAGTAGTAAAGACTTTTAAAAAAAATAGAAATAATATTCATTTAAAATTTAATTCTAAATATATTTAAATGTGTTTAACTTAAATTTAAATTGGAGAGCAATTTATTAATAATTAAATTTTAATTATGTAATTATAAATTAAGAATTGTTATGAAATCCCTTAAAATAGCTTTAACCATGTTAAATTTGTGAATTGTTATAATTAAAGTTTGACATTTGTTTAATTAAATATAAAATAATGAAATTCTTTAAAAGAAATATGAAATATAAATTAGTCCATTGTCTTCAAATATAGTAAATATTTACATTATCTCCTTATTAATATCATATTAATAATATAACGCTATTTGAAGTATTAATTTAAAATTAAAATTTTAATCTTGTAATCTATTTATGAAAATTATTAATTTGATTTTAGTTATGAAACACGTTTTTCCTTAATTAGTGTGTATGATAAAGAGAAATTCGATTTCTTTAATTTTAGGAAACAATACAATTGACTAAATTAATTTTATATTTGACAATCGGATGGTAATAGCACAAAGATTTAAGCAAGTTTAATGATCAAGAAACGATACTTATGTTAATAGATAAAATTAAGATTTTATCAAGTTCATTAATTGTAATAAATAATTAACATATTTACATAAATATAGACTTAGTCCAGGAGTGTTAGATAATAAAACAAATTTTAATTAGAATTAAAAACGTGCCTATAAAGGTGGAATTAAGTTTGCAAAATTAACTCAATGTATTTTTATATACACTTAAAAACATGGAATCAAACATATTTTATGAAAGAAATTAAATACCATAGTCATACATACCTTTTTTATTTTTTAAATTTATGTACTAATCAATTTGTATTTACTATAAATTAATGCGGTTATAATAACCATTTAAACACATTTAAAAGACAAAATAATTTCGAGTCAATATGATTTAATTAACTATTTTTTATATAAATGTGAATTACGATCTCAATAGATTAAGTTTAAAAAACATAGAATCAAAGATAATAATAATTGTAGAAGTGAATATAGAATTATTCAAACCTTTTTAACTTAATTTTATCTTAATTAATTAATTATTTTCATTGTATTGATATGAATTACCGTACTTATACAAAGTTGAAAACTATTTTGTTTACTTGTTTATAAAAAGATTGATAATAATTTTGATCAACTTGAACATAATATTCTACATTAAATAAGGTATATATTTCATTCTTTTATTTATAAATATATTAAATTATCTTGCATTAGAAAAGACAACAACAAATTATAACAAAGCCCTAAAAAGTGTATATATACAAACACTGAATCCAATAATAATACATCAACAATGAATCGATTTATCTACATATATTCAATCAATTGTAAACAATTGATCAAAAATCACATCTTTTCGTGGTGCCGAAAAATCGTGTTTAAAAAATAACTACAACTTATGAACTGCATATTATATTCAAATTATACATGCGATCGTTAGAATCTGCAAAACAAAAATAATTGGAAAAAAATTATTAGCCACAAAGAGAAAAATAAATATTGTAGGTTGAATGAAAAAAAAAAAACTCAGCGAATCACATTAAACATAAATGAAAAATAATCGAATAAGAAAATATATTCCTTAACACAACAATTGGTTCAAGATCCATGAAAAAATCTGGACAAAGAAAAAGAAAACAAAAGAATGAATAGAAGATGATAGTGAAGGAGAAAATGTAATGAACGAAAATAAGAAATGGTTAGCGATACAAAATTTAAAATTACCTTGTGAATGATCGAAAAAAAATCTGGACAGAAGATGATAGTGAAGGAAAAAAGGTAGTGAACGAAAATAAGAAATGGTTAGCAATCGAAAAAATTTAACGGCGAATTTCGGAGAGGACAAACAAATTTAAGAGTTGAGTGATGGACAAACCCTAAAGATAAAAGTTGAGTGATTGAAATGAGAAGAAGGGTGTTGAAATGGGTACCACTAATAACACCCCAAAACATGTTATACACACCCCATCAATTTAAAAATAAAAATAGATAATTGTAAAATGACTAAGTAACCCTTATACAAATTAAAGATAATTTTTTTTTAAAAATTGAAAAAATCTTAAAAAATGTAATTAAAATCTGAAAATTATTTTAAAAGATAAATAAAATCTTAAAAAATAATTAATTTAAATAAATTAAATATTTTTTAAAAATAATCTGAAAAAATTAAATATTTTTAAAAAGAAAATAAAAAAATTATCCAAATAAAAAAAAATTCAAAAATCAATTAAAAATAAATAAATTTGTAAATATTTTAATAAATCGTAAAAAAAAAAATTTAATTAAGAATTTGAATAATGATAAATAAAATCTAAAAAATTAAAAATCACCGAAATCTTACGAATTAATTAAATTAATTATAAATATTAAAAATATAATTTATTTAATTATTTTTAAAAATTTAATTGAAAATTTTAATTTTTATTTAGCTTTATTTTATTTTTAAAGATTTTATTTTTTTAATTTAATATTGAGTTGATTTTTCTTTATTTTTAAAAAAAATTGTTAATCCTTAATTTTTTTTATTTAATTTATTTTTCAAATTTTATTTAAATTTAATTATTATTATTATTATTATTTTCATTTTTTTTATTTTCTTAATTTTTTAATTGACTGTTCCATTTTTAAATGATTTTTAAAATTTAGCTGATTTTATAAAATATTTTGGATATTTTTGGCATTTACACGTATTGTATTATAAATTTGTTTTTATGTTAATTAAATTTTAAATTTTATATGTTTTTAAAGATTTAGTTAGTTTTTATTAGTTATGAGGGTTGAAGGGTAAATAGGAAATAATTGGGGTGTGTATAGTAATAAAAAATGAATTTTAAATTTTAATGGGGTGTGTTTAACATTTGGGGTGGGTATAACATTTTATGGGGTGTTATTAGCCCCACCCTGTTGAAATTTATAAGAGTAAATATAAGGATGAAGGGTTGTGATTAAAAGTTATAATGAAAGGTTGAGATTAAAAGATAAAGTTAAAATGAATGAGAATGAAAGGATTTTGAAATGGTGTGAAATGAGAAGAGAGAGATTGAGGGAGATGAATAGAATTGTGACACATGTCACTAAAAAGTTTACAAATATATAAGATTAAGATAACACTTTTAACATGCTTCATTGTTAAAAATGTTCGTTCGAAGTGGTAACAAGAGGCCAGTATCAAAACAAGGTGAACAAGGCTCGTAATCAGAGCATACGATTACACCTTACTTGTCTCGACTAACTTTTTAAATAATTTAAAAATAGTTAATAAATTATGAACTTTAGTAGGTTATTTAATTAAAAATTTAAATTATGTAAAGAGTTAATTAAATATGTACTCCCTCCGTCTCATAGGAATTTGTACACTTTTCATATAGGGATGTCTCGTACAAATTTGCATAATCAATAAAAAGAAATATCTACATAACCCCCCACCCTCAAAATATACACATATTTACCCATATGTCATTATTTTTTCACACCCAATCTACTTTTTACTTTACTTTATTCATAAAAGTTTACAAAACTATCCCTCAAAATATCACTCATTACACATTTTTTTACATATTAATTAAAATGTGTGTAATCCCAACGGTGCAAATTCTCTTGGGACGGAGGGAGTATATTTTACAAATAGTTTAATAAGAACTAATTCGAGTTGTATAAGTTGCATGTTTTTTTTTTTCTGTATTAATTTTGTGGGGGATATTTTCATATTGAGAGTGTTCAACAATTAAAGTAATCTTGAAAAGTTCTAATAAAAAGTGTAGAAATAATCACAAAATTAGGATGGGCTGGAGCCCTCCTTAGCCAAATTTAAATTGGACTTGAAATATATATATATCGGACTCAAACTGATTTTTTTAATAATTACACCCTCCGTTCAATTTCATTATTCTAAATTTTCTTTTTTCATTTGTTCAATTTCAGTATTCTCATTCTCTTTTTACAAATAATATTATTTACATTATTTTAGTTTCATCGTTCAACCGTTCATAACTTAATTATTTAAATTGTCAATCACTTTGTTTATAAATAATTATTTTATTCATAAATGAACTCACAACATATCATCATATTTCAAACATATTTACTTTATACATAAATTAATTAATATTCATCAACGAGATTTGAAGTAGTGGAAATTTGGAAATGGAATTAGGCTCAAGTTCATTCATCATCTTTCACTTACACTTCATTTATTCTTCTTCAACAATTTACATAACAAGACTTCATCCCAGGCCACACAGTCGCTCGCCTTTGCAACAGTCCTTGCCGTTCTCTATTTTCGCCACGATTGTTGACACATTCGCCACACCACGCTACCATCCCTGTAGATATTTATCTGGACCGAGTTAAATGGATTGGACTAATTAATCCTAAAAATATAGGATTATGATTTATAGATGGCCACGGATAAATGCCCCCCTATTTATTATATGTTCATCCTCCAGGTGAGTTCACCCCCAAAAAATATGAGTTCACTCCCCATAAAATACCACATATAACCTTTACCCCTTCCCCTACAATTAATATACAATAAAAAATGTTTTGAGTTCACCCACAATTTAGAAAAATCCCTCTCAGAGCGAAATCGTGCAATTCCCGTTGTTATTGGAAATGATTTAGACTTTTAGTTGTTGAAGAAACTTGGTTTTTGCATAAAATGGGGCATTAGGAGACGAAACGTAGAAAATGGATTTTTCTATTCCTTCTCGAGTCTGGTTCGTCGAGTTAGGTGACAAAACTCGGCCAAGACTTCCACATTTTTGCATAAAACTCGGTGACAAACTTCCACATTGTTGCGCAAAACTCGGTGACAAACTTCCACATTTTTGCACAAAACTCGGTGACAAACTTCCACATTTTCACACAAAACTCGGTGACAAACTTCCACATTTTCACACAAAACTCGGTGACTAACTTCCACATTCGCAGATTTGCCATGCTCATCTTTATCATATTCTTCCTCTATGTAATCTTCCTTACCATCAACCAACCTCTGTTAAACAAAAACAACACAAAAATCTTAATTCGCTACTGTTTGAAAAAAATTCAGAAAAGTGATACATAATGTGGAACTATTGTTCGAAAATTGACACATAGTGTGAAAGTTTTTTTCGAAAATTTAGATATTATGTGGAAGTGTTTTTCGAAATTTGAGACATTATGTGGAAATTTGTTACGACATTTGGTACATTATGTGGAAAGGGAGGATTGCAAAGCCTTTTTTGTTTAAAGTGGTGAACTCAACACCTATGGGGTAAAATGGTCATTATATCCATTAATTCAAAAACTAAATTGAAGTGGAGGGTGAACACATAATAAATAGGGGGGGGCAATTTATCCGTGGCCTTTATAGATTATAGACTCGTTTAAATCAGATTTTTTTTATTTGAATCGGTTAGCCCGCGGGCTAAAGAGCCAACTCGTCGATTAAACGGGCCAGCCCGCCAACCTGTTATGATTTTTTTTTGGGTCTGACTATTTACACCTCCATTTCGGAGAGATGCACTCCCCCGATTTATACACACCCAAAAATTTAGGTCACACCCCCCTCAAATGTCATAAATACCCCTCCCTTCATAACATACATATTACTACCCACACCCCCCAACCCTAAATTCTTCATCTTCCCCAAACCAACCTCCATCTTCCCCCTCCCCCACCTTCATCCCGTCACCGGCCACCCCCTCCTTCACCACGTCGCCAGCCACCCCTGCCTCGCCTCGCCGCGGCCGCCCCTACCTCCGCCTCGCCACGGCTGCGGCCGCCCCGCCTTAAAAAAAATGCAGATTGGCGGTCGCGCGGAAGCCCCGTCCATCGAGCGCCGCGACCGCCCCCTCCCGTCCGACGCCGACCCCCAGGTTTGCCCCCTCCCCCTCCTCCCTCCGCCCCTCCCTTGTCTGTTAAAAAAAAACTCTACAGCCGCGCGGCCGCCCCGTCCATCGGTCGCCCCCTCCCGTCCGACGCCGACCCCCAGGTTTGCCCCCCTCCCCCGTCTGTAAAAAAATAATAATAGGAAGCTCTACGTCCGCCCCTTCCCCACCCCCTCTCCGACGCCGAACCACCCCCACACCACCCCAGATTTGCCCCCTCTCAATGTTAGGGTTTTCTGCAAAAATGCAGAAAACCCTAATTTTTTTTCATTTTTGACAATTTAATGTCGATCAAACACACTCTCGTCGACAAATTGTTGTCGACGAGGGTGTATTTGATCGACATAACATAGTCGAAAATGGAAACAAAATTTTTTTTATCTTTTTTCGACGAAACCGTGTCGACCATATACACTCCAGTCGACAACGATTTGTCGACGAGAGAGTATATGGTCGACACTGGTTGATCGAAAATTATAAAAAAAAATTGTAATTTTTTTGAGTATATGTTGATTTCTGTATTTTTTTTTTTTTTTTGAGTTTGATGGTCGCCGACAACCGGAAGTTGTGGGTTAGAGAAAGGTGAAAGAAATGAAGGTGGGGGCGCATTCAGTAGGGAGGGTGCATCTAGTATACTGTATATTTAAGGAAGGGTATTTTGGGTTTTTTATCCTATTATTATATTAAAAAACTGAAGGGGGAGTGCATCTCTCCGAAATGGAGGTGCATATAGTCAAACCCTTTTTTTTATGCTATTTAGGATTTGGGCCATTTAAATTAAATAATTCTAATTTTAAAAATGGGCTCATAAGCCCAACCAAATTAACCAATTTTGCAACCCAACTCCCACCCCAAGGTCGTCCATTAGTCATTAATCATTAAGTTTACCCAGAAGTCAAAATCCACATATTAGCAAATAGTCTTATCAATTTAGCTTTATTACGTTATATAAGAAATAATGAGTTTTAGAATTATATTTAAATTAGGAGTACTCTTGTTTTCTCATTTATATCTTTTAACTATTTATTTATTTTGATATTTCATTTGCTTGTTGGACATGTGATCATATGTAATTTTAAATTTTAAAATTTAAATAAAAATATTATTGTAATCTATTAGTGGTCCGTTTAATACGTGGTCCGCTAGAATTAGAGTTAAATCTCAACTATTGTAGAACCGTTAAGAATGAACCAGTGAAGACCCTATCCTATTTAATCCACGACCCTATATAGGGCAAATGTCAGTCCCATAGATATCTCTAATTGTACAGTTTAGTAATTTTACTTTGTTGTGCACTTCTCAATTAAATGAGTAGTGAGTAAAGCTGGCAAATCGAGCCGTCGATCCACCCCAATCCATCGAATCAAGCGATGTTCGTGGAATGGGTCGGACCTACACATAAACTAGTCGGACCTACAAAATGGGAGCCTAGTCCATGAGATAATGTTTTAAAAAATATACATCTAACAAAAAATTATACTCCATATATTACTAATATAATCTGTATTAACTATATATAATTCATAAACGGTCATAACTATTATAACATTACTCTGTAGCAAGTTCAAATTTCAAAGTCAAACGAAAAAAAAAAAAAAACAATAATATTTAAGTATACAACACTTTACTAATTTTAATTGTTTATTTGTCTTAAAAAATGATCGGGTCAAACAGCTCGCCCACTGCCCGTTGAGCCAAATTCAGCCCAACCCATTAAACTTGGTTCTATATGAACCTTTAACTTTAGAGCTAAGTCCATACTGGAATTTGGGTTGATCGAGCCAAAATTGTTGGCTCTAGTAATTATTACTCCCTCCGTCCACCAAAAGTGTGCTCAGTTCTATTTTTTAGTCCACAAAGAATATGTTTATTCTATTTAAATAGTTAACTTTTGAGTATTTTTTCTACATTATTAGCAAGATTGAGTATCTACGAATAATATTATTTACTCGTTATTCCACATATCTTTTTTATAATTAAAATATAATATTTTTTAAAAAATATGTATAAAAAAAAGTAAACACACTATTGGTGATTAGAAGAGTACAAAATTAGGGATTCGCTAGTCTTTGGGTCTGTGTATAATGTATGGGCGCGGCTAAAGGCACCCGGGTTTCCTATGAGTACACCCAGGAGAATTTTTTTTTTGTCACAAGGTTATGCGAAATGACGTATTTACCCCTCTTGTACTTAAAAAAAAACGCCAGGATGAGTACACCCACCGCTCCTATTTCACGACAGATTCATGTCCACCACCACCAAAATAAACGGCATTCTTCAACAAAACACAAAAAATCAACAAAAATAATTAAAAAAAATCTTAAGATGTTCGAAAATATTAACCGAATAAAATTAAGATGTACAAAAAATTTTACCCAACAAACTCAATGTATTCGAAAAAAATTCATGAACAACTTTCATTTGTCCAAAAAAAAATTGGGCATCTTGTTCGAAAATTTTTACCCAACAAACTCAAGTTGTTCGAAATTTTTTAATGAACAAACTCAATGTGTTCGAAAAAATATTCAAAACAACTTAAATTTGTCCGAAAAAAAAAATAGAACAAGATGTTCGAAATTTTTTCCAAAACAAAAACAGAATGTTCGAATTTTTTTTCAAAACAAACATAGATTGTTCGAAAATGTTTCCAAAACATACTCAATATGTTCGAAAATAATTCACGAACATCTAAAAACCCTAATTTTCATACAAAAACCTACCTTGAAACGATGGCGGCGAGGGCAGGGGCGGTGGCGGTGGCGGTGGCGGACGAGGGCAAGGGCAAGGGCGGTGGCGTAGGATTCGCCCTGTAGATGTTGTTAACTCTTAAATGCTTTAACATTATCAACAACATCTTAATTTGACCTTCCTTGATTTATTCTAAGTCTTTTCTGAAATGTTACATTAAATGTTGTACTAAATGCTCTCACATTCAGGAACGATTCTAGAAGCTTCTACAAGAGTCTGGAACCTGGAAGATTCCAGAAGGTTGGAGAAGGTGCTAGAAGGCTTTGGAGCATTGTAGAACGACCTGGAAGATGGCAGAATGATCTAGAAAGATCATGGAGGTTGAGGTCCTAAAAAATAGGATCTCATAATGGAAGGATCTAGAAGCTGTGTATTTCTCTATAAATACCGCCAGAACCTCTCATTTCAAAGCATGCACTATTCGAGTAACACCTCCTTGAGCGTTCAACCCTAGTTAGGAGTTATGGTCAGTAGTTGTATCTTTTAACGTACGCCGAGGGATACCGCCTTCCAATGTACTTTGTTCTAGTCTTGAATCGAGTGAGAGTGAATCACAAGATTAGATTAGTTCTTTAGACAGTGTTTTACACTTAAGTCTGTTTGCGGATTCAGGCACCTGCCTCGATTGTAGTTTCCGTTTGTGGAATGTTGAAGTAATTGCTGAGACATTTCACACGACATTTTTGTATAACTTAGGAACTAAGTTACTTTTCGCCGTAAGGCTTAGCATAGGTTTTGTTATTAATAAAATCTATGTTAAAAATTATTCCATTGTGTTCATATTGTGTTTTAGTGTTTTAGACTTCCGCTGTGTACTGTGTTTACTTATTCACATTCTGTTAGAGTTAATGCTACACTAATTGTCACAACATTCAGTGTAACACTGTTCTGTTTTTTTACTTAAACACTAGATACCACACCCACACACTTTCAGTTGGTATCAGAGCCGATACCTGACGACACTAGGTTAGATCCTTGCTTAAAGTGTGTTTTAGTTTATGTTAGCAATGGAAACACATCACATATCCACAGCACTTAGGCCACCCGTTTTAGATGGTTCAAATTATGCTTATTGGAAGCCTAAGATGCGTATGTACATCAAGTCAATTGATGAACGTGCTTGGAGGACTATTCTTACAGGTTGGGACGTACCAAAGAATCCAGCAGATGCCGATGGTGAAATTCAACTTAAGAAAGAAGTTGATTGGACAGCCGATGAGATAACAACAGCAGGATATAATTCTAAAGCCTTAAATGCTATTTTTACTTCTGTTGATACCTCTATGTTTAAAATTATATCTAACTGTTCTACTTCTAAGGATGCATGGGACAGGTTACAAGAGCATTGTGAAGGTTCCGATAGTGTTCGAAGGACAAAGCTTCGAATGTTGGGGACAAAGTTTGAGAATCTCCGAATGAGGGAAGATGAAACCATTTCATCCTACAACGAAAGGTTAAGTGAGATTATTAATGAATCACATTCTCTTGGTGACCCTATTTCAAATGTTAGAGTAGTACATAAGATATTAAGGTCTGTTCCTAAAAGATTTGATGCTAAAATTTGTGCTATTGAAGAGGCAAAAGATACTGATAAGTTGAGTCAAAATGAATTAGTGAGTATTCTTAGAACCTATGAAATAAACACTAATCAAACTGATGAAGCTAAAGATGATAAAAAAGTTGTTGTTTTTAAAGGAGAGACATCAAACAAATCTGAGATTCAGCCTATCATTACTGAGGTTGATTCGGATGAGGAATTGCTTGATGAATGCCTTAACAATCCTGACAGCATTGCTCTTCTTACAAAGCATTTTAATAAATTTCTTAAGAAATCTATGCATAAATCTAAAGGAAACATTCAGCCTAAGATCCAAATCAACACATCAACACCACAACCAGAAAGGAGGAAGAGTCAATTCACACCAAGACCATCAAAGAGTGAAGGTAAACCAAGGTATGATCCTGAATTTAGAAAATCAGTTCAATGCAATGCATGTTCTGGTTATGGACACTATGCAAATGAGTGTGCCAATACCAGACTAAAGCAAAAACTGAATTTTAGTGCTACCTTGAGTGATGAATCTGATAATGATGATCTTGATGAGTTTAATGAAAATGAAAGTGCTCATTTTACCAGAATTGATTATAATGATTCCTCAGATGATGATCTGGATGATACAGATTCTGATGTTGCACCTGATGTCTTCACATCTACAGTAACATCAAAACAGAGTCACCCAGATTTGAACTGTTTTAATGGCTTTGTTGATGATGCAGGAAAAAGGATTGATGATGAGACATATCAGAAATTGTTAGATGATTGGAACTCTCAGAAACTCTCTCTGAATTCTTTGAATAAAGAGAATGAGGATCTAAAAGACACAATCACTAAGCTAGAAGTCTTACTTACCAGAAGAGATCTTGAAGTTTGTAAACTGAAGGAGAAATTGATCAACTCTACTTTAAGTTTCAAAAAGTTTTCCAAGAGTGCTTCTACAGTGAATGATGCTATAGCTACTGGTAAATCTAATAATTATGGTTTAGGTTATGATGGTGAAACTGCTTTTATTTCTGAAAATTTTAGAAAACCTGTGAAATTTGTGAAGGCAAATGCTAGCACATCTGGTGTAACATCTGCACAAACAGATTCTCACAAGGTTAAAAGGAAGTATATTTGTCATTATTGCTTTAAATATGGTCATATTCGTCCCTTCTGCTTGAAAATGTTTAAAGATTTGAGAGCTGAATTTAAGTCATTCAGAATGTCTTCACATCCTAGGAAACATTCTGTGAAATCTGCATGGAAATCAAAAGTTACCTGTAATGTTGTTCACACATCCTTGAAAGCATGTTTACCTGGTCTATGGTATTTTGATAGTGGTTGTTCTAGACATATGACAGGACAAATAGACTACTTATCTGATTATGTGACCTTGAATGGTGGTAATGTTACATATGGTAGTGGATCAAAAGGAAAGATAATAGGAAAAGGAACTTTGAATGTTAAAGGTTTTCCTAAGCTTAAAAATGTTTTGCATGTTGATGGCTTACTTGCTAATCTGATTAGTATTAGTCAACTTTGTGATGATAATTTGCATGTAAAATTTGACAAAGAGTCTTGCTATGTTCTTAATGAAGATGATGATTGTGTAATGACTGGTATTAGGTCTGCAGATAACTGTTATCTTATTGGAACTAATGTATGCAATTTGTCAAAACATGATGAGAATGTCTTATGGCACCAAAGATTAGGACATGTAAATTACAGGTCAATGAAGAAACTAATCACATCAGATGCAATCAAAGGACTACCTAAACTGAGTTTCCAGAATACCACTGTATGTGGATCATGCCAGAAAGGTAAACAGGTAAGAGTGCCGCATAGAATGCTGTCACATTGTTCTACACATCGATGTTTTGAATTGTTGCACATGGATTTGATGGGTCCTATGGAAACTGAAAGCATTGGAGGTAAGAGATATTCCTTAGTTGTGGTAGATGATTTTTCTAGATATACTTGGATTGAGTTTTTAAGAGATAAATCTGAAACATTTGCTGCTTTTAAAGTTCTCTATAAAAGGTTCAAAAATGTGTTTAACTTAAAAGTTGGCCGTATTAGAACTGATCATGGTAGGGAATTTGAGAATAGCATGTTTAATGATTTTTGTGATAAGAAAGGTATCTTGCAAGAATATTCATCTCCTAAAACTCCACAACAAAATGGAATTGTTGAAAGAAAGAATAGAACTTTACAAGAAATGGCAAGAGTCATGCTTTTATCTAAAAGTCTTTCTAAAAGATTTTGGGCTGAAGCATTGAATACAGCATGTCATATCATTAATAGAGTTTATATTCGATCTGGTACTAATCAAACACCTTATGAGATTCTGAATGTTAGAAAACCAAGTGTGAAATATTTTCATGTATTTGGTTGTGTGTGTTATATTCTGAATGATAGGGATCAACTTCACAAGTTTGATTCTAAAAGTGATAAAGGTTTCTTTTTAGGCTATTCTAGAAATAGTAAAGCTTATAGAGTTTATAACCTTAGGACTAACACTGTTCAAGAATCTGTTAATGTTGTGTTTGATGATGATAAAGGTCTTACAGATGATAAAGATGAAGAGGATATATCACAAGTCACTGACAATTCTGAGAATACACTGAAGTCTGATAATGCTGCACCAAATGCTAACACATCTGGAGCAACATCTACAGAACAGACAGTTGTAATTCCACAGAATGATCAGTATGTTCCCAAAACGAATCCTTCTTCAAGAATGGGGAAAAGTCATCCTTCTGACCAGATCATAGGCGATGCTGCAGTTGGAGTGCAAACAAGAGGAAGAATAAGATCGAATAAGGTAGATGTGGTAAGAACAATATGCATGTCTTCTATTTGCAATGTTGTGAATGCTGAGTGTTACTATTCTGAAATTGAACCTAAAAATGTAAATGAAGCATTAACTGATGAAAATTGGATAAATGCTATGCATGAGGAACTTAATCAGTTTGAAAGAAATGAAGTTTGGACACTTGTTCCAAGACCTAGTCATACTAATGTCATTGGAACAAAGTGGATTTATAAGAATAAAACTGATGAGTCTGGAAACATTGTTAGGAACAAAGCTAGGTTAGTTGCACAAGGTTACACCCAAGTTGAAGGAGTTGATTTTGATGAAACTTTTGCACCCGTTGCTAGGATAGAATCTATTAGATTATTGCTAGCAATTGCATGTTTTATTGATATTAAACTAAATCAAATGGATGTAAAAGCTGCATTCTTAAATGGCATATTAAATGAAGAAGCATATGTAGAACAGCCTAAAGGTTTTGAAGATCCACAATACCCGGATCATGTGTACAAACTAAAGAAAGCATTGTATGGTCTAAAACAAGCTCCTAGAGCATGGTATGGTAGGCTTACGGACTTTCTTTTAGAGTATGGATTTATTAGAGGAGAAGCCGATAGAACTTTGTTTATTAAGCACACTGGAGAAGGTTTACTAATTGCTCAAATATATGTTGATGACATTGTGTTTGGTTCAACCTGTGATACAATGCTGAACAGATTTGTTGAAGCAATGACAGCCACATTTGAGATGAGTATGGTTGGAGACTTGAATTATTTTTTAGGTCTTCAAATCAAGCAATGTAAGGATGGTATTTTCTTCTCTCAAGGTAAGTATGCTAAAAACTTGGTCAAACGGTTTGGTCTTGAAAACTCAAAAGTAATGAAAACACCTATGGGTTCTACTGTGAAACTTTGCAAAGACAATGGTGGAAAGGATGTTGATCCAACATTGTATAGATCCATGATAGGTAGTTTACTTTATCTAACCTCTAGTAGACCTGACATTATGTATAGTGTGTGTGTTTGTGATAGGTACCAAGCTAATCCAAAGGAATCTCACCTGAATGCAGTGAAAAGAATTATCAGATATGTTTCAGGTACAAGTGAACTAGGGATATGGTACACTAAGGACACCAACAACACATTGATTGGATACAGTGATGCGGATTGGGCTGGAGATATTGATGACAGAAAGAGTACGAGTGGAGGATGTTTCTACATGGGGAACAATCTTGTGTCTTGGCATAGCAAGAAACAAAATTGTGTTTCTCAATCCACTGCCGAGTCTGAATACATAGCTGCAGGAAGTTGTTGCACACAGCTATTGTGGTTAAGTAAGATGTTTCATGACTATGGAATTGAAAACAATATCCTCACAATTTTCTGTGATAACACAAGTGCTATTAACATATCTAAGAATCCGGTACAACACTCACTCACTAAGCACATTAGCATTAGACATCATTTTATGAGAGATTTAGTGGAGAAGAACATAGTTAAGTTGGAATATGTGCCTACTGAAAATCAAAATGCTGATATATTTACTAAGGCTCTTGACCATGAGAGATTCTCATTTTTGAGGAAATCTCTTGGTATGTGTAATATCTGAATAATTCTTGAGAGGATGTTGTCACAAATGCGGTAGCATTTGGGACAACAGCCTAAGGTGGTATAGTTATTATAGATTTGATTTATTTCTTATTTTCGTTGAATAATTCCTTTGTAAAATATTCTTGAATCTGAAATTTGTTTGTGCAAAAATAGACATTTACTACACCTCTCAAAAGCCTGAAAAATTGAGAATGTTACAGCATACTAAAAGATGTACCAATTCACTGAGTAACTATGGAGCACGGAGTTCGCTACTACGATGCCTTCTTTTCAAAAGGTGAATTTGGTAAAAACATCAAGAGGTTCGTAATCCATTAAGTAAGTATGGGGCACGGAGTTCGCTACTACGATGTACTCTACAGGAACAATGGATCAATACGAATTAGATGCTGTAGCACAAAAAGAAGAAATGCAATGAAGAGAAAAATGCTGAAAAAATTGGCTACATTGGATAGGTAAAACCTGTGAAAAACCAATGTTGAGGTGTATGTCAAATCCTTGAGCACAACATTACATGATTCAATTATATTTTTATAAGTTGTAATTATTTAATTAATTGTGGGAATATATTTTATTTATTTATAATTATACTAACCACGTTCCTTTTATTATTTCAGATTATACATTTTTTATTTTTAATTAATTCTAGAATATTCTTAATTTAATTAATTTATTAATTAAGATTTTACCCCACTAACTCACCCATGATTTACTTGTGGCTGAATTTGTGGAGCATTATCCATTCAATCTAGAATTTTCTTTAAGTCAAGCCTTAATCACACGTACATTATTCCAACTACTAAGCTCTCTCTATATAAATACTCCCATTTCATGTTTTTCTAAGCTTTGTAATTAATTGAGTAAGTTGAGTATTAGTTTTGCAGATTTTGTTATAAGATATTTTGTGTTTATCTCGATTCTTGTGTTGGTTCTTTTCGAATTCTTGGTTTAAATGGCAGGAAACAAGAAATTAAACTCACAGAAACCAAACTCTCCCAACTCACAACCATCATCTTCATCCCTCTCTAATCTGCATACTCTAGCTTCCATGGCTGCTTCACACGAAAATTCACCCCCAACTGCCACAACCGTCACACCCACTCCAGCTACTCCGACAACCATCCACATCCCAAACCAAGCTACACTCTCCGAGCTGAGCCAGGCGGTTGAGAATTTTTCTCAATCGATGAGATCACCTAATCCACCCATCCTCACGATTGGTGATATGTCCATTGACATCTCTCACTACTTGCGCACCCAAGAAGTGATCACTACTGCACCTTCTTCATCCACAGCCGAAAAGCCCCAAATTCCGAGCCCTAACGCTGAAACAGAGGCCCCGACTGCTGCCTCTATGGGGGAGACTGAAAAGGAGATTGAAGAATCCCCTGTTGCTGAGTCAAAGGAGCCGTCGAATGCGGAGACATCCGACAATGAGGACGCTCAAATGGAGGATGCTGAAGAATCCGACAAAACCGACTCTGACATCTCGAAATCCGACTCTGAACCGATTCCTTTCAAGAGGAATGCTGAAGAGAAGAAGAGAAAGAGGAGCCCAGTTCCAAGAAGACGATCAGGTCGAGTTTTTACTCGAGTTGATTACTCAGACTCGTTGAGGAAGAAGAAGAAGCTAGGTGGTGATGTTGCTGAACCAATTCAGGTCTTCTCTGAATCTGAAGAAGAAGTGGTGATTGAGAAGCCAACTAAGAAGAAAGCTAATCCTAAGGGGAAGGGAAAGGCAAAGGTTGATGCTGTTCGAACAATGCATGAAGAACCAGAACATGATTCTGATTCTGAAATGGAGATTTGTCTCAGGGATATACAACAAGCCCTGAAGAAGAATGCTGCCTCACATGCTGAATCAAGTGCTCCAGCACCAGAACCTGATGATGGAGGTGATTCAAGCAGTGCAGCTTCTGACAAAAGCTCTGAAAAGGAAGGGGAATCAAGCTCTGAATCAAGCTCTGAAGAGGTGAAAGAACCAAGCTCAAAGGACACTACTTCTGAGGAAGGTAATTCTGAAACTGAAGTAGATTCTGATATTGATGGATTGGTTGATAAGATAACTAGGTTGTCTAGGAGGAAATTGTTGATGGAAAGGAGAATTCATATTTCTGATTTTGAGAGTAAGAATTTGATTCAATTCTTAGAGGATAGAAAGTTGATGAAAGCTCTGAACTTGTGTGATACTTTTGTTTCTGATTGGGTGTATGAGTTTTATGCTTGTCTGAGGAAGAGTAATGGTAGGAGGAGTTCCCGTTGGTATGGGAATGTACAGTTTAGGGGGAGTATAGTTCCATTTACACCAGAATTGATCAATGATTTCTTAGGCATAGAACCAGTTCTTGATGATGATGAACCTGATTTGGATGTTGTTACTGCTTCTATGACTGGTGGTTTATTGACTAGATGGAGGAATGGAATGTTGGCCAAAGACCTTACTTCTCTTTATTCTGTGTTGCACAAATTGATTGTTTATAACTGGATACCTTCCACCAACTCTACCAAAGTGACAAAGGATCAAGCAATCTTGCTTTATAGGATAGTGGTTTTGAGGAAGTTTAATTTGGGATTGACCATTTTCCACCACATGATGAAGTTTAGTGGTGATATTTCTGATAAAGGAAACCTTCCATACCCTGTGCTTATATGTTCATACTTGAAGATGCATGGTTTTAGCCCTAAGAAGACTGAAGTTCTTAGAGGTAAGGTTCCTTTATACACCATTTCACCTGCTTTGCTCATTGGTGAAAGAGTGAAAGATCTGCCCTTGCACAATCCTGGAAGTTCTTCTCAAAGACCAGCTCCTGCTCAACCACAACCTCAACCTCAACCAGCACAGAGACCTGAACAGAACACAGCTGCATCTAATGCTGCACCAGATGCTGAGAACATTGGTGGTAACACTGACACCACTTTTTTCTGTTCCCAGATCTTTTATATTACTGCAGTTACAGCACTTACAGGACCAGGTTGATGAGCTCCAGTTCATCAAAGACAAGTGGACCAGGCTACTTTCCACTACAACAGGGGGAGTACCACCTTCCACTTCAGCAAGAGCTTCTGGAGTTGTTATTGAAGAACTGAATCCTGAAGATGTTGAAGGTGTACCTGATGCTGCTCCTGCTACAGAGAATGGAGGAACTGCTGCTGCTAACAATGTTGTTGCACTCTTTGCATCAACTTGTTTCATTGAGGAACCAGAGGAGGCTGATGAAGACAAGTTTGCAGATGCTGCTGAAGATGATGAGGATATGGAAATCCTCTATGCTGATATCTAGAACAGATGATGCAAGACAGGGGGAGTACTGAAGTACAGATGGCACATGTGCAGGACCTTGATGCTGCTGCTATTGTTATAGCAATTCATGCCATTTTTAGTCCTACTTTTGTTTTTGATATTCTGTTATGTTTAAGTTAAATTCTGTTTATTCTGATACAATATTTACTATTTCTAGTTGATAGGTTGTCTATATTTATCTTGCTTAATTTAGTTTGCACTAATGATATCTGATTACTGCTTATTGCTTAATTTGTTTTCCTATCATTAATTGCTTACTGCATGATGAATATGCCTTGTTTAGTTTATTTATGTTTCATAGTTTTTGCTCTGTTTATATTGTTTAGTCCTTGTTTGTTTTTTGTTTGTTTGTTTTTTTGAGTCTTACATAAGTCTTAGAACTAATCTGGAATATACCCTTATATGCTCTGATTTAATCTTTGATTTTTGTAAATGTTATATGTTTGTAAACAAGTGTACTGTTTATACTTGTTTTGGTTTTGAATAAGATTACTTTGATCTTATGGCACGGATCTTAGTAAAATTATTCTTGATCTTCTTTTGATTTGATCAAACGGTTACAACAGGTATTGTCTTGACTAGTATTTAGCTTTGATGTTCAACATACCTAAATACATAATACTGAGTATGTATAGAAATATATGTGCATCAGGTGTGTTGTAGTCGAAAGGTCAAATTGGGGGAGATTGTAGATGTTGTTAAATCTTAAATGCTTTAACATTATCAACAACATCTTAATTTGACCTTCCTTGATTTATTCTAAGTATTTTCTGAAATGTTACATTAAATGTTGTACTAAATGCTCTCACATTCAGGAACGATTCTAGAAGCTTCTACAAGAGTCTGGAACCTGGAAGATTCCAGAAGGTTGGAGAAGGTGCTAGAAGGCTTTGGAGCATTGTAGAACGACCTGGAAGATGGCAGAATGATCTAGAAAGATCATGGAGGTTGAGGTCCTAAAAAATAGGATCTCATAATGGAAGGATCTAGAAGCTGTGTATTTCTCTATAAATACCGCCAGAACCTCTCATTTCAAAGCATGCACTATTCGAGTAACACCTCCTTGAGCGTTCAACCCTAGTTAGGAGTTATGGTCAGTAGTTGTATCTTTTAACGTACGCCGAGGGATACCGCCTTCCAGTGTACTTTGTTCTAGTCTTGAATCGAGTGAGAGTGAATCACAAGATTAGATTAGTTCTTTAGACAGTGTTTTACACTTAAGTCTATTTGCGGATTCAGGCACCTGCCTCGATTGTAGTTTCCGTTTGTGGAATGTTGAAGTAATTGCTGAGACATTTCACACGACATTTTTGTATAACTTAGGAACTAAGTTACTTTTCGCCGTAAGGCTTAGCATAGGTTTTGTTATTAATAAAATCTATGTTAAAAATTATTCCATTGTGTTCGTATTGTGTTTTAGTGTTTTAGACTTCCGCTGTGTACTGTGTTTACTTATTCACATTCTGTTAGAGTTAATGCTACACTAATTGTCACAACATTCAGTGTAACAGTGTTCTGTTTTTTTTACTTAAACACTAGATACCACACCCACACACTTTCACGCCCTTCTCCAGCGGCGGCGGCGTTCGAAGAAAAAAACGCAGCAACAGGAGACAGGGGCGGTGGCGTACGAGGGAAGGGGCGGTGGCCTCCTCCAACGGCGGCGGCGGTTCGACGAAGAAAGTGGGCGTTCGCCGCGTGGGGAGGGGAGGAGAGGATCGGCGCTGTCGCCGCGTGGGGAGGGGAGGGGAAGAGCGGCGCTGTCGCCGCGTGGGGAGGGGAGGGGAAGAGCGGCGCTGTCGCCGCGTGGGGAGGGGAGGAGCGGCGCCGCTAGGGATGGAGGGTGGTGGGCGGCGGCGCCGCTAGGGATGGAGGGTGGTGGGCGGCGGCGCCGATTGGGAGGGAGTGGTGGTGGGCGGCGGGCCGATTGGGAGGGAGGGGGAGGGGAGGTGGGTGCACTTTTTGTGTGAGAAAGAGAGGGAGATAAGATTTAATTAGGGTTTGAAATGAGGAGGTTATTTTTGAGATTTCCAGGTGGGTGTACTCATCCGTTTTGCGTGTGTCCTCATCGCGTGGGTGTACTCATAGGAAACCCGGGTGCCTTTAGCCGCGCCCATAATGTATTGGATCAGTCTAATAGACCTGATTTTTTTGGCCCATATTATTGGGTTAATTACCTAAAATAAAAAGTTAGATCGATGAAAAATGTTCGACTATCAATTTTCGATTTCTAAAACATTGATTTTAAATTTTCAAATTTGGTTTGAAAAGCTTATTCTCTAATTAATTTAAATTTTAAAAGAATTAGTCTTAAATAGACTCAGTTCTTATAAGGACTCGAGTTGACCACTTGACTTTTTTGTTTCTTTTCTTAAACGTGTATTTTGAAAAATATAAGTTATTATAACTAAAAAAATGTAATACAATATTAATGAAAAGTGCAACACAATTTTTTTTATTAAAAAGATTAAGTCGCTATACAGTAATTGAAAAGTGCAACACAATATTTTAATGAAAAGCGTAAGTCATTGTAACTAAAAAGTGCAACACAATATTATTAAAAAGTGTAAGCCAGTATAACTGAAAAGTGCAACACAATATTTTAATGAAAAGTGTAAGTTATTATAACGGAAAAGTGCAACACAATATTACTGAAAAATATAAGGTCATATAACTAAAAGGTGCAATATAACATTACCAAAAAATGTAGATCAATATAAATGAAGACAATAAAAAGGTTTTGAATTAAAAGAAAGAAAGAAGAGATAAATGTCATAAGTTCACAAGTCGAACCAAAGGTCATGGTGCCATCGAAAAATGGTACACCCCTAAATACGACCTAGCAATAAAAGCGATTAAAAATTTCGAAGAAAAACCGATCAATCTAGAAATTTGAAGTCGGTTGAAGGACTATGGAGGGTCATATGCATCGCCCCCACTGCCCTTGAACTTGAAGACACGGGTGAAATCACTATCAAGCTCTGGCGGTTGACTGATAGTGTAGTTCGTGCAGGTTTGAGGCTCGAATTCATTGATAGCGCTGCCCGGAATTTGGTGATGGGATAGGCTCCCCATAGGCCTCCTAGGGCTACTACGTTTTTTCGTGGAATGAGTCGAGGCTGTCCGAGTAGGGGTAGGAACGTCGTTGGCAGTAGCTTCTAAATTTGGACTGTTGTTGGCCGCTGCAGCCACATAATCCTCTGAGGGATCATCCGTGTTGAGACCGGAGAAGGAGTTATTCAATGGGACTGAATTGGCTTCGATATCCGAGGAGGGGTTCCGCGGGGGCGCTCGGGGCTGAAGGTCTGAGGGAGAAGGTCTCTACCGTCTTCTGTGCTGAGTCCTACCACGAGAGTCGTCGCAAAATATTATTAAAAAGTGTAAGTTATTACAATTAAAAAGTACGAACACAATAATAATTAATAAATAAAAAAAGTTGACTGGTCAACTTGAATTTTTATATGAGCTCGAGTCTACCCAAAAATAACTCATTTTAAAATAGAGAATAGGTTGGAGATGATTTTTATTGGAGCATATTTGATTATAATTTTTTTTTTTTTTTTTTTGAGAAAATAAAATCTTAATCCAACTCGACAAGGACATTTTAAATTAAAAAAAAAAAAGCAACTCGACCTTATTTGAAGTTAAAAAATTAATTAAATAATTTCATACTCATTTAAATTTGTGTTGAATACTTGAATATTGAATCCATGAAAGATCTTGCCGTTGCACAAAAGTAGTAACCATAAAAAAAAGGAATAGAAAAAGGAAAAAATAATTGGAAGATGCTTGATGTTAACGCAGAGTGTTGGCTGGCCCAGTTCCATAATTTGTTATTCCAGATCAATATCGTACATGCAACCATTATCCACAACCAATACAAATTCCCACATAAATCACACAATCATTTCCCACCTTTGATCCGAAAATCAATCTTCTATTAACCCTGCTGAGATTTGCCTCACATTGTTTTCCGATTCGATTCGATTCTCCAATGGCGGAAATCGAGAGATCGGTCGGAACAGTAAAGTGGTTCAGCGGCCAAAAGGGCTTCGGTTTCGTCTCGCCGGACGACGGCGGCGAGGATCTCTTCGTTCACCAAACGGAGATCCAATCGGAGGGCTTTCGGACCCTCCGGGAGGGCCAACGGGTCGAGTTCAAGGTGGGTAGTAGGGACGATGGGCGTAGCAAAGCCGTCGACGTCGTCATTCTCGTCAGAAATTATAACTCCTCCGGCCGCGGCACCCGCGGCGGAGGCGTTAGAGGAGGTAGGTTCGGCGGTGGTGGCCGTGGGGGAGATGGAGTGGAGTGCTACAATTGCGGGAGAATAGGCCACTTGGCTAGGGATTGTTATCGACGTAGCGGCGGAGATGGTGATTATCCGGCCTATCCACGAGGCGGAGGCAGCGGAGGCAGAGGCAGACGCGGTAGGGGCCGCGGCGGCGGTGGTGGCGGCAGAGAGTGTTACAACTGTGGAGAAGAAGGGCACTTCGCGAGGGATTGCCCTGTTGCTGAGCAAATTTGATTTTTATTATTTATTTAATGTGCATTTTTTTAATGGGTGGAAACTAAGCAATTTGCTTACAATTACATACAGTAATATTTAATTTGGTTATGGTTTTTTTTTTTTTTTCTCACTTCTATTATTTTTTAATGTCTTTTGAAGCATGAATTTGTGTGTTCTTGTATCAATATCAATGAATTAATTACTATTAGGTAGTAGTTTGTTTCTATTAAAAGTAAAATCCTCAACTTTCAAATTCTTGAATCCAACCAAATAAACTCTCTGAAATCTTGCATAAAAATAACTATCATTAAGCAAAAAATAAAAGAGAAAAATACTTTGTACATGAGTTTCCCAAAACGAAAAAAGAAATGAAAACTATACAGATTTTTGTAAATGCATAATCGCGCGTAGAGTGCATGAGTTATCTTGGGCCAGAAACTTGTTGTGAAGAGATGTAAGAGTATGCATTAGTCACACTCGCATTGCTACTAACTTGTGAAACATTTGCATCTGGATATGCAATGACACTATTGAATCTCCCATTTTCTTCATCAGCCATCGAAGCCTCGGTGAATCGTCGCCCGTAAAATCGCAAAAAGTTGAGCGACCCGATTCTCGGATCCCCGACTGGTACCTCGCCTTCCAACATCCCGACAATGCTCACCATACTCGGCCTCAAACCCGGGTCCTCATGAACGCAACACAACGCCACACGAACCAACTTCTCCACCTCTTCGCTCGACACTCTTCCTATCAATTTTGCATCCACGAGCTCCAAATACCTCCCCTGCTCGTGCATCTCCAACGCGAACATAGGGAAGTAAATAAACTCGTGCATCGACGCAGACAAGGAGTTCCCACTGGAGCTATTATCATCGTCCAGTTGGCTATGGGTCCTCGTCCGCGTCATGCAATTCTTTCGCCCGCTCACAAGCTCGAGCAACACCATCCCAAAGCTATAAACGTCGGTCTTATCAGAGATGGCGGAACTCGTGAGCCACTCGGGAGCAAGATAACCGCGAGTGCCTCTCATCGTAGTAAACTGACACGACTGCTCTCGATTCAAAAGCTTTGACAACCCAAAATCGGACATCTTCGCTTGGAAATGATCATGGAGAAGTATGTTTTCGGGCTTGACATCACAATGTATGATCTTTTGATCACAGCCATTATGCAAATAAGCAAGCCCTCTTGCTGCCCCCAATGCAATATCAACTCTCTCTCCCCATTCCAAAACGGGCCCATTCCCAAACAAGGTCTTATCCAAAGACCCTCTATTCATATACTCATAAACCAACAACCATTGTCTTCTTTGAGCACAAAAGCCTTTCAACTTCACAAGATTCACATGATGAATGTTTCCAATCACAGCAATCTCAGTACAAAAATCCTTCTTACCTCGACTCCCTAAATTCATAATCCTCTTCACAGCCACAAGTGTTTTATCAGGCAGCATACCTTTGTACACCGTCCCAAAACCACCCGTCCCTATCTTCGTCTTAAAATTGTTCGTGGCTATCTCAAGCTCTTCGTAGTCGAACCTCATAGGCAAGCCCGGGATGGAGAACTCGAGGTCCTCGTACCCTATCTTTCCGCTTGCCATCTCCTCGCGGCTATATCTTCTCCACAAGAGAAGTGCCACCACTAGTACGAAGGCAACTCCACTTAGCGGTATTAGCACCAAGCCCAACGAGGGAGACCTCCTCTTGTTGTCGAAACCACCGTAACCATGCTGTGGAGCTTTGACGACGGCTTTGACATATCCCAAACGACCATTACTCGAAGATTTTAACATCATCGACCCGATTGAATCTTCGAGCTTGTAACAAGAACTAGAGGAGCTATCATAAAAGAATGCCAAACAAGCACAATCTTGTGAGCATAGATCTTGGCATTGTGATGAATTCACACCATAGTTAGAAGGCTGTGTGAAATCATTTGCAAAGTAATCCACATTTGAACCAAGTTGCAAATAAGAAACCTTTGAAGAATCATACGTATAATCACTTAAATTGCAAGAAACAGGCAATGATAAAGAACTATCAGTAACAACACAAGTGGTCTTGTTATTCGAAGCCGTTCGAAAACCTACTGGACAAGTACACACGGGACTATCGCGAGAAACCCCGTTCGCACACAACCCGATCTTCCCACAAGTAAACGGGATACGACACTCATCAACGGGCCCCAAAAAGTCGCGTTTTTTAGTCGAGCCAGAGTAGCTCACGACGACAAATTGCCCCGATTGGTCAATCATGGCCACTCTAAATTTAGAAAAAGGCAAACTTACCTGAATCACAACTGATGATCCATTCCGCCCGAACAAAAACAGCCCCGTCTCGTTGACCACCAAGAACTCGACCTCGATAAACGAGTCGACGAACGCGGTGGGGTCCATCGACAGCTTCCAATAGCTCAAGTTCTTCCAATGCAGCACAACATCAGAAGTACTCAAAACAAGTCCATAATCACCACTCGATAGATCATCATCTGACACACTACTTACAAGAGGTGTGTTCATATAGAGTCTTTGTCCGATCACGATTGTATCCGTCGGGACACGAAAACTATCCCAAAGAGTCCGGTTCGAGTAATCGAGCACGACGAGGTTTCCCGACTCCGTCAACTGCATAGAAGAAACGAGAGCACCGAAAGGAGGAGTAGACCATTTCAAACTCCCGTCTTCTCCGGTTACACGGAGGCCACTCGACGTTAACACCATGGTACCCGATTTGGAAACAGGGGAATCTCTGTTTGCGGAAAAGATAACGGCGTTAGATTCGACGTGAATAACACACAAGTAGAATCTAGTTTGTTGAGCGCCGGGATTGAACATGGAAGCTTTGAATGTTCCATTGGGTGAGATTAAGAATGTTCCAGAAGCATCTACGAATTTAAGGTTGGAAGCAGTGAAATTGGGGTACAGAAATTCGGTAAAAGAAGCAGCGGATGCAAGAGAGAAAAGAGAGAGAAGAATTAGCAAGAAATCCATGAATGAATGAATTGAAGAAAATAAAAATGGAGGCTTTAGTTTGTGTATCTGACTTTGTTCACAACTTGTACATCATAGAGCATTGACTAAAATTAATTGATTATTTGTGTAGGTTATCTGCTTGTATTTAAATAATGTGACAATGATTGATGAACTGAATAAAATTAACTGGGGATATGAATTTCGGCAACGTGTGACGAAAACATGTTTGATTTAATCTACATAAACAGCTACATATCATGCTGCATTAATTAGTAGTTACTTCCTCTATTTTATTATATAGTATATATATTTTTTGTCTTTTACTCGTACATCTCTAATAACTTTCATATCTAGAGGATGAAGTTCATAAATCGAACACATACATATGGATATAAATTTTGAAGGTCTGATACATGAAAAAATGTAGGAATATATAAATGTAATTTAAAAAGAAATATGAAAAAATAGTTAGAAGGACAAACATTTAAAAATGAAGTTTAAAATTAGAAGCTACAAACAGTATAAAACATAGGGTGTATATGAATTTATTTAATTAATTAGTTGTATTATTGTAGTGATTATATTTATTGCAGAATCCCTGTTCAAACGGAAGCGCTTACTTTGAATGATATTACATCACACCTCATCAACATCATAATTTCTCATGGCCTACTCAATCTTTTTTTATTTATTATTATGTTTTTGAATTACAATAATTTGCTCAAATTGAGAGGTACTTTTTGAGTAAGTATATCTTTTAATGTGTGGTTGTAAATTTGTGTCTCAGCTAGTCGAAAATATGAATATACAAGAATTAATCTTCATCTTTTTATAAATTCAAATTTTTGATGAGACATAATTCTTATTAAACTTGAATAAATATTCTTGGAAATTTGCATATTTTGTGTCCTACACATTTTCTTTTCATTTTTATTTTCTATATTTTTATATCACATGGTTTTTACGTATACACTTTTGTTTCTCATACTTTAATCGTTACCTCTTTAATGTTTTTTTTCTCAAAAAATTAACAAAATTAAAATAGAAGTGTGTGCCAATCCTTGCTGGACTAAAATATTAATATATGCATTTCAGTCATTCATACTCACATTCTTTATAAGTACATCCACTAACAGTTTCAACACACATTTTTTATAAATACATTCACTGACATTTCAATTCACACCCATATTTTTTTATAAATACACCCACTAGCAGAAATTGTACTTAATCGTCTTCTCCGAGTAGTTTTCAGCCACCCCAGGCCGCAGCCGAACGCTGCAATTTACGACGACCTTAATCTTTAAATATTTTCTATTTCTTTAAATATTCTTTAATAATTATTATGGATCAAAATTATTTTATATTACTACATACAATAATATATGTTACTATATGTCATAATGTAAGTTAGTTAATCAATAAAAAATTTTTAACAAAATACTACATAAAAGAATCGTTATTACTATATAAAAAATTATATGTTACTATATACTACAGTTTGAATTACTACATTGAATATGCGTTTGTTACTATATGTAACTACTTTATCAAATGATTTGCATTACAACATGGTTATTGTGTTTACTACATGCGATAATATATGTTACTACGTATTATAATGTGAGTTACTACATTAACAAAAACACTAGAAAAAATGTGTTACTAAATAAAAGAATTTGTATTATTATATAAAATAGTTTGTGTTATTACTACATAAAATAATGTGTGTTACTATATATATTACAATTTGAATTACTACATTTAATATCCCGCGTTTGGCAATAAAATAAAAGATAAAAAAATCACATAAACTAGTAAAATAAACGGGTTAAAATTTTTTGTCAAAATTAGAACACAAGCGGACCAGTTGACAAATAAATTAAGAATTAACCCAAATGAATTAATGGTGACCCAATAATATATATTTTCAGTCCAATTGATTTAATTGATCAATATTGCATATAAGTTTTTGTAATCCATGTTCAACACTTCAATTCAACCCTTCAACGGTGTATATCAAAGCTTGCACAATCTGACTTGGAATAATTCTGATGTCACATACTATATATAATTCTGATGTCACATACTATATATGCTTAGTTGCTTACCATTAATTTATCAAGAAAATCCAATACCATATAAGATACCTAATTACAAACCGAAAGTTAGACTATTAACAAAAAAATGGTAAAAAGTAAAACGTACTCCATCCTAAACCCTAATGTAAAAAAAATGGAATCTAGAAACTACCATGAAACACACAAGGAAAAGAATAATTCTAAACCTTTTTCACAAATAAATACTTTTAGTAGTAATTTTTAGTCCTCTTTACACTGCAATGCACGTATTCCCCTCCATAACATAACTATATTGATACAGTAACCATCATATAAAATGTTGCATGTTCCCTGCAAACCATCACAAATTCCAATATAATTAGGGAGCTCTTAATTTAAGAGAAGAAGAGGGTAATTATGGCAGCCATCAATAATCTTCCTTTTCCAGTTTATTTGGTTGTACTTCTCCTAATAACAGGTATTATTCCTACTTCAACAAATAAATAACTAGAAGCATTATTTTTTATCAAGAGTTTCAATCATTTCATTCATTTGTATAGTACATTCACCATTTCATTTTATTTTGTCGCTTTTAATATTTTATATATTTTTCAATTAAAATGAGCAATTTTAAGAATATACATAGAGGTAATTAAGAAGAAACTCGCATACATAACTGTAGAGAGATTTTTGTATTAGGATTTAAATTTTTTTATATTGCAATATAAAATATTTATTTTTTTAGGAGAGGATACAAAAATATTTTCTTGAAAATATGCATGGTGAAGCAGGGTCAAAATTGTCCGAGAGTGCAAGAGTTTTCACCATAGTAAATTACTGCAAGCAAACAATCTGGCCCGCCGTATTTCCGGGCGAGAATTTCAACGGCGGCGGCTTCACTCTAAAATCCGGCGAAAGCCGCATCTTCACCGCCCCGGTCACCTGGTCAGGCCGAATCTGGGGGCGAACCGGGTGCAACTTCGACCGAACCGGAAACGGGACATGCGAAACCGGAAGGTGCGGGTCGTCGTTGAAGTGCACCGGGTCGGGCGAAACCCCGGCGTCGCTGGCGGAGTTCACTTTAGGGGTGAAGGACTTCTACGACGTGAGTTTAGTGGACGGGTTCAACTTGCCGATAAATGTGAAGCCGCTGAACGTCAAGGGAGGGAACTGCAGCGCAGCGGGGTGCGACGGCGATCTGCGTCAGAATTGCCCGAAGGAGCTGGCGGTGAAAGGCGGCGGAGGGAAGGCGGTGGGGTGTCGGAGTGCATGTGACGTGTTCGATACGGATGAGTATTGTTGTAGAGGGTTGTATGGAAATCCTTCGACTTGCCAACCTACCACATATTCCAAACTCTTCAAACAAGCTTGCCCTACGGCTTATAGCTATGCCTACGATGATCCTACCAGCATTTTCACCTGTCTGGCAACTGATTATGTTATTTCCTTTTGTTCTAAAAGGAAGCAAAATGTGTGTACATATCATAGCAATAATTTGATATGTGGTGGAGCTAATGGATTGAGGGCAAGAGGAGGGAAGTGGTGGATGATGATTCTTACATTGATCATCACAGCTGCTCTTTGGAATATTTCCTGAAATAACTATGTTGTAGTCTAAAACTGCAGCTTTTGAGAGTTTTAAGGTTAGCCATTTTAATTCACATGTCAAGAAACCAATATTTCATGCTTATAATATTGGTTGGTTATCATGACAACATCATCTCTAGTGTACATAAACAAATAAGTTAAGATCCCATCTTTTATCTACGATGATATTATCATACACCGAGATAGTGAAACATATGATGGGATACAAAAGTAGCACAGAGGAATTGAACGGGTATTTTAGAGCAACATTACGGCTAGAAATGTTTTACAATCAAGAATACAACAAAAACATCGCCCCAAAACATTCTCAATTATGTGTACAAGTTACATAAAAACAACACCAAAGTTTCAAAATGTAGTTTCATCTTCAACAAGATTGAGAAAGGAACCAATGTGAGTTCCAATTGTCTATAATTCTACAACTACTGTATACCAAAAAAGAAGGAAAATAAATAATTACCTATCTCCGGCCACTCGGAGCCTTCTCCTTTAAATTTGCAAGTTCTTCAATGAGTTTCTTCTCTTCACCGCTTACTCGTTTCGGTATCTCAACTTGCACTTTAACCAATTGGTCACCCCTCATATTCCTCTTGTTTAAAATCGGTACACCTTTCTTTGCCATAACTAACGTCGTCCCTGGCTGCGTTCCCGCTGGAATTTTAAGATCAACCATCCCATCCACCGTTGGTACCTTCATCGTCGTCCCTAAAATCGCATCTATATAAGAAACCTTGCACATATACAGAATGTTAGCGTCATCTCGTTTCAGAACAGGATCAGGACGAACATCGAGCATAACAAAAAGATCGCCTGGCGGGCCCCCTCTCCGTCCCGCATTCCCTTCGGAACGGACCCTCAAACGGCTCCCGGAATCGACCCCCGCCGGAACTTTCAAGCTAATACGCTTCGACTTCCTTACTCGCCCATCACCCCCACAAGTCCCACATGGAGACGATATTTCTCCCGACCCACCACAGGTGGAACATGTCATCACTTGTTGGAAGACGCCTAGTGGGGTCCGTGCTGATGAGACGACTTGCCCTTGACCGCCACATGTGTTGCATTTTGATGGGGTTGTCCCCGGCTTTGCTCCAGAACCGTCGCAGGTGCTGCAGCTCTCAAGACGAGTTATTTCAATCTCTTTCTCGACACCAAACACCGCTTCTTTGAAATTCAGGACGAGATTGTAGACCTGGTCTTCACCTTCTGTGGCTCGACTACGAGAGCCTCTACCTCCCATGCCGCCACTGCCGCCCATGCCTCCCATGCCTTCAAATAATGACTCGAATATATCAAATGCGTTGCCGAAATCCTGTCAATTGAAGTGCAGAAGATGTTAGAACACACTTGCATGAAGAAGAAACTACTTCCAATTTAACCGTCATTGTAGAAAGAAAATTTTCTTTCGAAATATCTGTTGCTTTTAATTTTTTAAGAGATGGTATTAAATTTTGCCCTTTTTCTTAAATACGCCTAGGTAGGATAAAAAACCATAAATGATTTATTGAAAGCCCGTAAAAGGGTATATTAGTCATTTGGTACACACGTTTATTTGTATTAAATGACTTTCTTAATCTATGTGAATCATCAAAAATTGACAGCTAAATTGGAGGGAGTATTAAGTAGCAAAAATACTCACCCCCATGCCCATGCCAGCACCTTTAAGCCCATCCTCACCATACTTGTCATAAATCGAACGTTTCTCATCATCTGATAAAACCTGTTACAAGAACTCTAATTTATCAAATTCTGCAAGCAGTATATGGAATGTTCAGTATACAAAGTAAAGTATGTATATTCTACCTCATATGCATTACTAATGTCCTTGAACTTTTGTTCAGCCCCAGGTTCTCTGCATTTCGAATAAATGTATATATCAAATCAATAGTTCATAGGAAAAGCATAACTTAAAGAGTTCGTATCTCATCCACCACAAAAATGATATACAAAGCAGACTCTTAGAAAGAGCAACGTTATTGATTTACAATATCAATTTTAAATATATTTTGATTCTCAACTATAGAATAAGGTAAGGTCCCAACAAGTCATCTGAGATATTACGAGAAAGTAAACCGGCAATTGTTCCAAAATATAGATCTTAGTGAAAAGCTGAATCAATGGTTGGGTATCTCTTGTTGCATAAGATGTAGAGTCATATCTAAAAAGACAGTTATCTCCTATTATCTTTCATTAATACATTTATTTCAATACTTATTCTTCCTTGAAAAGGTTCCAGGAAATGCCAACCCAATGATAGTTAATTCAGGGTCCGGTTTGTGGGCCCATATGTTTGAAATACAAGATTATTAAACATCAAAGAAAAGATTAAAACATTAGCCAAAAGACAAACAAATATCAAGGGTGAATTAGGACTGACTTGTTCACATCTGGATGATAGCTCCTGGCAAGCTTCCGGTATGCTGAAAAAGAAAGTAAAATAAATGAAAGATCCATCAAATTCCTATATTTCAGCAATCAAGATTGCAAATACCATATGTGGTGAACAGTGAGATAAAACCACAGTCCAAAATTAGGACATACTCTTAAACAAAATATGTAATCTTAATTAGAACATGTATTAATCACATAAAATTAACTTAAGGTGGGCCCCCAACTTTCCGAGACTTGTTCTACAGATGCATGGACAGAATCCAAGTATTAATCATTAATGAGGATGAGGACAGGCAATCAGGGGAAAACACACAAAGAACATAACTGCATGTCAATTTCAAAAAGGAAATAATCCTGATGATGTATAAATATATTCAAAAAAATAGCAAACCGTTTAGAAACACAGGGAAATAGGGCTAAAAGGAGAGCAACAATAAGGAAGAAGGTATATAAAGAAACTCTGTGCACAATATCTCAAAGACAATTCGGAAAATGATAAACAAAATAGCACCAAAGTAAGAAATGCTACAGCTTCATATCTTCCTGCGACAAGGCAGGCACAACCTTAGAACGATGCAAGATTTCCCAAAAAGAAAAAAATGCAAAAGTTTTCTTTACAAGTATATAATGAGGGTTAATCAACCAAAATAGACTACAATAGGTTGTTAATTGATTCATTTAATAGACAAATCGATGCACTAAGTATTCGTCAAACGAATTAAGTTAGACATACCATAGCATTGGCAATTTAGCATGTGATATTTAATCAAGAATATGTGCGTTCCTACGAAGCATAATAGTAACAGTATAAAGAGTCAATACTCACCACTTTTGATTTCTGCCTTGCCTGCATTTCTAGACACCCCAAGCACAGAATAGTAATCCTGTACCCAAAAAAAATTGCTCATCAAAATGCACAACAAAATGGTGATAAACTATTTTTAATATTCTCTACAGAAAGGAAGAACAAAACAAAGAATTCACAATTGGCATAAATTCGGTTGTATGCCCATTTTGATCTTTTCATGTGTTTGAGAGGGGGAGGGGTGGGATAGGGGTGTGCTTGCTCGTTGTTTACAAACAAGATGTAAAACATTTTTTTTTAAACAGAAACGAAATAGAATCCTCAAATATCTCACTTTGCTAGCTTTAACAACAAGGCGAGCTCCTCTTCTCTGGCATGACTTAATGACTGGCGCTGAACCAAAAAGTTCATTTAAAGGTTTCTGGGAGAAAATTGTTGAACTTTGAGATGCCAATGATGTGATCCTTTTAGGTGAACTGCTGCACACAAGAAGTAACAAGATAAAGGAAAGTGAATTCAGCCATGTGTTTGATACTACATCAAATGAAAAACAGCAGAAAGATACAATAAAATGCTAAAAAGGGATGCATCCCCCCACCCCCAACAACCACCACCAAATTAAACACGTAAAAGAAAGAGACAATAAAATTTTGAGAGAAACAAGGAAACTCCCACCAAATCAAACACGTATACATGGTTGTACAACTTATGGCAGAAATAATAACATACACGTGCACACAAGCCAGGGAGAGAGATTAGACAAAGCATAATGTGTACAAAATAGTAATGTTGTTAAAAAGGTAATAACTAATAGCATCTTGTCGAGTGCCCATAAATGCATAGAGAAATATTAGCAGAGAATGAAAAGCAAGATTCATTCATGAATAATCAGAGAGATAGAAAGGCACACCTGACAACTGCAAACATTCAAAGAATAGATAATAAATCATTTGTAATTATTATTTCTCGTCAATTAGACTGTGTTAGTTCATTATGCAAAGTAGAGAAGAAAATAACTTTAAAGTTTAAACAACTTATGTTCTACTAATTAGCCATATCCTATGATCTATCTTCAATGTTTCTGACAAACCTCAACATACGACCCAAAATGAGTAAATGCTACAATGAAAAAGAAGCACCTATAATGAAACTAGCATAGCTCCATATCAACTAAAAGCATCAATAAACAAACGTAATCGAACAAAACATAAGCATCATGAACTATATTTAGTATAATGAGAGAGAGATGGTCATGAACAAGCCAGAAAATACTCACAAATGAGAAGTTGAGAGTTTATCCGAAACCGAGGATCTTGGCATGAACTGAGGCTGAATCCTCCACCAGCTCACCCGCGTACTTCCACAAGATATGATTGCCATCCAATCACTGCTCATTGACAACACGGAAAATTCTAATAAACAAACAAAGACTAAATGAGAGAAATTGCAACTTCAGCAAAATTCCTCAACTGTAATCACAACATTCTAGAAGCAAATAAATACACTTTAGTCACATCATAATTCTTTCATTCTGTAAGTTCTAAGCTATTCCTCAGGGCAGAAAGGATTACGTTTTGCAAGTAATTCTTTGCAGAGTCGAACAAAATTCCAATTTTTCAGAATGCAAATTCAATTACTCATTTTCCAGTTCGTAATTCTACGTAACATAAACGGCTTAAACACTTTCGAATTCAGAAATTAGAGAACTCGGCCCCTAACGAATAGATTATCCGTACAAGATCCCGAGTCGCCTCGAAATTTCCGCTTGTTGATGTTCTATCTTGAACGAGTGCAACTGTGTGGTGAGAGTAGAAAATAGAGATTCATGAGTGAGAAATTTTACCTTTTAGCAGCTTCGACCTCAGAGATTGGAAGCAAGAGCAAAGTGTAGGGCACTTGGAGATAACCAGAAGCTTGTAGAGAGAGAGAGGGGTTTAGCGAAATGGAGCTTCAGCGTAGGGATTTGGGCTTCCCGTTTTAATATATATCGGACGGGTCGGGTTTATTTCGATTCGTTGGATAGGTTTTACGGATCTACCTCACTATCTCAGCCCCATTGACGAAAATATCTTCAGTATATTTTCGATATATTTCAATTTTATAGTCGCTATAGTTGTAAAAAAAATCAAAAAAATATATAAATATCTAACTTAATATAGGTAAAATGTCAATAAATTAAAATACATATTTGATAAATATCATACTGTATAAAATAATATTGTATATTACATTTTATATAAATTTACCACAAAAGTAAAATGTGTTAAAATTATTTTATTAAAAATTTGTTATTAATTTTTTTTTAATTTTTTAAATTATCTCATCTAAAAGTTTTAACTTGTATAGAGATTAATAATTAATTTATTTATATTAATTTCTTATTTATCCATAAAATATTTAATAGCAATACTATACATATTGTTATTTTTTCAACACTATCATTTTCATTACAATTCCTCGACAAAACCAAGCACCCCTACGAGATATAAATAAATTGTTTCAATAAAATCATTAATGCTCCGTTTGGTTGGGTGGATTTGGGCTTATGAATTTCAAATCCACAGTCCTACATGTTTGAATTATGAATGGATTTCAAATACTTAGATTTGTGTCCACATAGTTTTAATTAAAATTGAGAGAAATTTCAAATCCACACTAAAATCATTGTCATTTGAAATCCATCTATTTTTAACTCCTCTCATTTGAAGTGCCTCCTCAAATCAAATCCCACCATCCAAACACAATTTAAGGCTCCGTTTGGATAGAGGGATTTGATCTATAGATTTCAAATTCATAATTCAAATCCACTCCCCTTGTTTGGATTAAAAATGAAATGAATGGATTTAAAATTGGACTAGTCTTGTATGAAATATTGCATATATGCACTTCAGTTATTCACACATATGTTATTTATAAATACACCCACAAGCTTAATCCACACACACATTTTTTATAAATGGGTTAATTGCAAATTAAATCACCACATTTCTCTGGATTGCAATTTAATCTAAACTTTTGAATAATTGCAAAAAAAATCACCACCTTTAAATTTTGTTGCAATTTAAACTTCTTAATAGTCTCATTTGTACCCAAATCTAACGTGGCTAGCTGATGTAACACCCCCTAATGAAACAACATTGTTTTTTTATTTCGATTTAATCTCAAAACGTCAACTTTGAGCATAAATGAGGTTGTCTAGAAGTCTAAATTGCAACAATATTGAAAAGTGGTGATTTTTTTTGCAATTATTCAAAAGTTTAGATTAAATTGCAATTGAGTGAAAGGTGGTGATTTAATTTGCAATTAACCCTTTATAAATACACCAACAAACTTAATTCACACACAAATTTTTTATAAATACACCCACTGACAACTTAATTCGAAATTTTTAATCCGTTTATTTTACTCGTTTCTGTGATTTTTTTATCTTTTATTTTATTGTCGAACGTGGGATATTAAATATAGTAATTCAAATTGTAATATGTAGTAATACACATTATTTTATGTAGTAATAACACAAACTATTTTATATAATAATACAAATTCTTTTATTTAGTAACACATTTTTTCTAGTGTTTTTGTTAATGTAGTAACTCACATTATAATACGTAGTAACATATATTATCGCATGTAGTAAACACAATAACCATGTTGTAATGCAAATCATTTGATAAAGTAGTTACATATAGTAACAAACGCATATTCAATGTAGTAATTCAAACTGTAGTATATAGTAACTGAAATACATGTATGCAATATAGTAACTGAATTAAGCTTGTGGGCGTATTTATAAAGAACATGTGTGTGAATAACTGAAATACATGTATGCAATATTCATATAAGTTTTTGTGTTTAAAATTCTAAGAATATTTTTTTAGTTAAAATTGAGAGAATTTTAAGTTTTCTCTAAAACCATATCATTTGAAATTCATCTATTTTCAAAACCTTTCATTTGAAATATCTTCTCAAATCAAATCCCTCCATCCAAACAAACCAAAATATGAATGATCTCATTAATTATTTCTCTAAATAGACATGTTAGCACTGATAGAAAAATTACGAGTTGCTGAACCTCTTTCCTTCAAAGTTTGTTGCAAATAGGGGTGGGAATGGGCCAGGCTACCCGACAGGGGCCTACGGCTCAGCCTATTAAAGCTCGGCTCAGCTCTGCTCGTTTAATAAACAAGCCGGGCTCAAGCTTTTTTAGAAGCCTATTTAGCTAAATAGACCGGGCTCAAACTTTTTCGTAAGCCTTTTAAGCCCAACAGACCGGCCTATATAACTTCACACATATATATATATATTTATGTATATATATATATATATACTTATATAATGTGTGATTTTAAAATAAATAAATAATAAATTTTAGTAACACTATTTTTTTTGTAATAGTTTAAAATATAGTTGAATATTTTTTTTGTACTTCCATTTCTTCATTTTGAGATTTAAAGAGTTAATTTTTATAATTTGATGATAATACTTTTGTAGATTTTTTTAAAAAATACACTAATAAAATTAAGAGACCTTTAAAAGGCTTTCGGGCCAGGCCTATTTATTAAAAAGGCCTGAGCTTTTAAAAAAAACTTATGACAGACCATGGGTCAGGCTCGGGCCTAAAAAATATATAATAGGCCAGACTTTTTTTCTTAAAGCCTACCAAGGTCTGGCCCATTTCCACCCGTAGTTGCAAAGACCTTTCAAGTAAGGTATCCTCATTCATGTGGAAATCATTTTGTAACAAGATTCCTACTTGAGATAATACTGCATAGGGGGATGTTTTAAATTTTTAATGTTTTTGCCAATAATTAAAGTCTTTGTTGTATTTTTTATTATATTTTTTGCTGTTTGTTTTTCATTGCAGAACGTCGATCATTTGTTACTATAGTTTGTGCATCAACTGTACAGTATAAAAATGTCGAAAAAAAAAAATGTACAGTATAATTAATGTTTTCGTAAAAAAATATATACCACTATAGTTTTCTGATTTACCCCTATAACTAACATCATCTTGTTCACCTTACACATAAATATTTTTATTTATAAATTACAAATAATAATTTAAATATGTTCGGAGTTAATATGCAAAATCTGATTTATATTTATCTATCTATTGATTCGAAATGGAAGTATTTTTAACAGTATGGAGTAATATTTTATTAAAATTACTTGCTCACGGAAATTTTTAAAATATTAATAAATTTTTCATTATTTTTTCAATTTTTTGTGATATCAATATACTCCTATATATCCATGAATCCATATTTTCATCTTTGGTTTTACTATAAAGAAAGGAAAATTGAAATAATGACTTCAAAAATAAATTTAGAATTTTATATTAATTAAAGATTTGACAGGTCAGCATTTCATTGAGTTTGAGCTGTCGCCACAGAAGCAGCTCTCTATAACTGTACATGAAAATAGAAGAGGAGAAAAAAAAAAATTTGAATCGACGAACATGGCGAGCGACGGCGGCGGCGGAAAGGTGTCGTTCAAGGTCACTCTAACTTCTGATCCCAAACTTCCTTTCAAAGTGTAAGTAATTTTCCAATTCACGGAATCAATTATATTTTCATCTTCGGAAGAACTTAATTTATCCCCTTTTATGGGTTTTTTTAAAAAAAAAAAAAAAACAGATTTAGCGTACCAGAGGCAGCTCCATTCACAGCAGTTCTGAAATTTGCTGCTGAGGAATTCAAAGTGCCACCTCAAACCAGTGCCATCATCACAAACGGTATACGAATTAGAAAAATAATTAGATCCTGATTCTGTCTCCTTTTTTTTTTTTTTATGTAATTGGTTGGATTTAATTTTTTTTTTTTTGAAGAATCGGAAGTTGTTCCTTTCTGTCCATTTGCTTTATCGATTAGTTTTTTTTTTAATTGATTTTTTTTTCTTTGTATATCTTTGAAATTGACAATGGTTAATGTATATGACTTTATGCAGATGGAGTGGGAATTAATCCTCAGCAAAGCGCAGGTATGTTAGATTACTTTAGCTTCTCTGCTTATTTTCCTTGTGAATTTGTTGTGATATAGCAGATGCTTGTGTTTGATCAGAGACTTTGCTACTGTTTATATGTTTTTATTGGTTGTAAAGTTGCTTAATTTTGTAAATACACCTATGTAAACTGTCATTTTTACATTATCACACCTTTCTGTATGAATCATTGTTCATTTAGATTAGAATTATGAGCTTTTAATGGTCTGATATTTGTGCATAACTTTAATGTATTTGAATAGATGAACAGACTTGAAGCATATGTAGATTTAAAAACTCACATAAATAAAACGTATACATTCTTATGTTGTGACTTTGTCTGATCTTATAAAACAAATTCAATAACTGAGAGTCAAGACAGATTAATCATTTATCAATAAAAGCACAATACTGTTCAACTCATCACTGACTTGTATTAGTGTTCAGCAAAAAGTAACTATTGAGATTGTCAACGTTGCAATTTGGTTCAAATTTGTTTTCTTGGCACTTTATTTACTCATTTTCATTTCATAGAAGTCGAGTGCTGCATTCATATATCCTTAGTTCTTCGTTTTCTGATTTCTGACCCTAACACACATATATTTGAATGATTTCTCAGGAAACGTGTTCCTTAAACATGGCTCAGAATTGCGTTTGATTCCTCGCGATAGAGTTGGTGCTCACTTGGTGGTGTCCCCTTAAACCTCAGTTGCAGATGGTTTGGAATGTGCTTTAAGTTTTGTCCTTGCATGAGCATAGGCTTGTCCTTTTTCCAGCTTATTTTAGTTATTTAAGCCTGAACTCAAATCATGATAATGACTGCAGTACAATGGCTCATTTGTTATTGCAATATCATCTTTATGTTAGTCTCAGAATGAGTACATCATTGCATTTTTGTGGCTTCGTCGAATTGTTTTACCGTTTTGTTTCACTGAGATAAGAATATAAGCAGAGGTTGTTTATATGATCAACAGGGGCCGTGTTCTTGTATAATTCCATTATTCAAATTGTGTTTGAATTTGGGACCGTGTCCTTATTTTAGAGCATGAATCATTACATTGAGTTTACTTCTTGATCAAGAGACAAGTTAACAAAAGGGTGTTTACCAATTACACACACACACATAACATATTGACTAAAACATCATTAAACAGCAACAAAATAATGGAAGGCAATTTCTCAACTCTTTTAGCTGTTTAAAAAATAAGACCAAGTTATCCTCAACAATAAAATTATAACCCAAGTGTCATCAGCAGGAGAATAAATCTTTATATAACCATGCATTTCTGCATATACATATTCAATCCACATCTCACAAAATTCACAAAACATGGAGTGCAGAAAGCTGGAAATAACTCTTGTTTCAGCTGACAGTCTTCCGGATGTAAGACTCATTGGACGGATGAAAGTCTACGCTAAGGTATCGATTACAGGTGAGTCAAGAACCAGCAAGAAAACCCCTGCTGACATGGAAGGAGAAACCAATCCCAGGTGGAATTTCACTGTTGACTACTGGGTAAGGGAATCTTCAATTCAGCAAGCAGACATTAAGGTTGCCATCAAACTTTTTTGTAAGAAAACTTTTCGAGATGACAGGTTCATCGGTGAAGTCAACATACCGGTGAAAAGTCTGTTCGATAAGGGTCTTAAGTCGAACAAGATTATGAGTTACCAAGTTTGTGGAACTTCAAAGGGGAGACTGCATATTTTGTACGGCTTTGGTGAAAGTACGGTTATGGTGCGAAAGTCGTCTGGGAATGGGTTTAAGTGGAGAAATGCGATTGAGGTTGGGTTGTTGGTGCTGGGAGGAGCAATATTGATGTTAAGCGAGAGTGATGATGAATCTGGTGATCCGGCAAGTTCCAGGGATATTCGTGTTGATGAAGATGAAGACGATGACAAAAGTGTTTTCTATGACGTCTCTGATTCATGAAACATGAAGATGCATGTCTTGAATTTTAATTTTCCATCTGGGTATGTTTGCTTTTTTGAGATACAGTGAATTTCAAAATTATGATAAATACTAATGATAGCGGAATTGTTTTGAGATTTAAGTAATATAGAATAAAATTGTGTGTGATGTTGTATTATTATATTATTGTTAATTGTAATTGTAATTGTAATTGTAATTGTAATTGTAATTGTAATTGTAATTGTAATTGTAATGATTGTGATGATTAATGTGTTTTGTTTGAAGTAATAAAAGTGTGAAGTAACATATAAAAGACGTGTAGATTTTGAATCATTTATAAACGTAATATGCTGTATAGAGTTTATAGTTATTTTTATGATTAATCTTATAAAATATATACTGTAGAATTTTAAAACTATAAATTTAAATTCTAAAATAAAATAGAACATGGTTAGATTTTAAAATCTCAAATTTAATTAAACAAATTATATTATTTTGAGGGTGGATTATTTTCTTTAAATTATTTAAATTGATCGAGAAGGATATTGATCATATATCAGTACGGCAGTACCTGCCAACTGTAAACTTTTACGGACAAATGGAAAGTCAAGTCAACGTAACGTCGTAACCTACAGGTAATTTCCTGGAAAAAATAAGGAAAATACACGTGATTCAATATTATTGGCAATAATGACATAGTCCTACATAAATTGATTTTTTGTTTTGAAATTTTCTTTGTCGTTATAAATTATGAGTATATTTTAAAGTAAAAAGGAAGGAGAAATTGGGATAAATGATGCAAAAAAAATTAAAACATCAATTAATTTTGTACAAAAATTAAATGTTAAAATACCATTTATTGTAGAATAGTACTATTTAAATCGTTCTAGAAAAAAATCTTATTATAGTACGTCATTCCTATAAATAATATCAAAGGATGAATACATATGGTTTTATTTGATCTTGCTATAACTCAATACATAAATAATTAAATATATAAACGTACATATTCTTGAAAAGGGTTTACCTTTTCTTTTTTGTTTCTCTCAACAAAAAATTTACATTTTGTTATTTTTGTCAAAATCTATACCCTTTTTCTATCTTTTTTTTTTCTTTTTTTTTTCATTTCTATCTCTTTTTACTCTTTTTCTTTCTTACCACTTTTTATATTTTTTTTCTTTTTACATCTCTCTATTTACTAAAGCTACACATATTTAATACTACAAATTATTTATACTCCTTTCGTTCTACTATAATTGTATGAAAATTAAAAAATATAATATAAAATGTGTAGATAATAGAAAAAATAAAGATGTAGAAATAAGAAAATGTAATGCATGTAAAGAAAAATGACAAATTTTACCATTTAATAAAATAAGAAGTTTTGGATGAAAAGTTAAAACTAGTAAGTGAGAAACTTATAACCAACGAGAGACGCTTAAGCAGCAAATAGTATTTCTTGTATATTTTGTGACAAAATAGTGAATGAGTTTAATTATATGTGAATGCTACTGTTTTTCCTTCGTCCTTGCTTCTTTTGTCACAATTAATTCACAAATACCGAGTCTTCCCTATTCCCCACAACTTCTCCTCTTGCTGCTATTATTATTCTTTATGTACTTGTATATATATGTATGAACTTATCCATATTTCCACTCATCAAACAGAAATTCTCTTACAAATAAATTAATTAAATGGAGTGTAGAAAATTTGAGATAACCCTAATTTCAGCTAACGATCTCGAAAACGTGCGAAAAGTGTTCAAGATGGAAGTCCACGCCAGAGTTTCCATCGGCGGCGGCGAGGAGAAGCGGACGCCGACGGACACGCACGGCGAGACGAACCCCGCCTGGAATTTCGAGACGAGGTTCACGGTGGGGGAGTCGGTGGTGGAGAACTACAACACCATGCTGGTGGTGAAGCTCTATTGTACGAGGAAGCTCGGAGACAGGTACGTTGGAGAAGTTCATATTCCGATGAAGGAGCTCTTCGACGTGTCCAGAGGCACCGGAGGAAGCGCCGTGATGAGTTTTCCGGTGAAGAAAGGGTGTGTGAATTCGCAGGGGGTGTTGAATTTATCATATAGGTTTGGGGAGAAAGTTATGATTGATAAATTGTTGTTAGCTGAAACTATTGCTAGGTGGAGCTTTTGTTAATTTATTCATAGTTAAATCTAGATTTTCTATTTTTATATGTATAATTATGTACTCTCTCCGTTTCTAAAAGGTTTACTGTGTTTTTTGAGTACTTAATTTAAAGAAAAAGTGTAATGATTATTAAAGTGTTAATAGATAGTAATTTTGTACTATAAACTTTTTTATATATAATTAAATAAAAATTGAGTGTATTATGAGTTGGGTTGTGATAATTGTTTCCATTTAGGGGCCTGTAACTTCGGGAGAAGGGGTGCCTGCGGCGGGGCAAACTTTGGAGGGAGAAACTAAAAAAGAAAGTTTTGGGTGATCAAGGAGCAGTACTAATTAAATAATATATGAAAATGCAATAACTATATAATATAATACAAAAAAATATGTAATACATAATATGCAATATATGATATCTTGACTAATTGTAAATAAATAAAAATGTAGCAATAATTTTGTTTTTATTTTTTTCTCTTGTAATATATAGTTTAAAAAATTGATACTGAACATTTGCATGAGAGTATTGCTTAAAAAGTTATTGTTACTTTTATTTTTTCATATTGAGAATCAAAAAGTTCATTTTTTATCGTGTAGATGGTTCGTAATTAATTAGTTATTATTATTGTAAAATAATTAATATTTTTAACGAAACAATCAATAACTATTTAAAAATATACATAAAAATACAAATCAATTAAAGAGTAAAACAAATTTATATAAGACTTAGTTTTTAAAGAATAGGGGTTGAATTGATAAAAAGAATTTAAAAATCCACTTGAATTAATTAATGAGAAATTTGACAGATATGAAGTTCACTCTAATTTTAATGGATTAAAATTCTTTTACTATAAATATTTTCAGTTCAAATTCTACAATCTAGAAGCTATCATAATTAATTTGATTACGTCAAGCAAGAAGGAATAATTCTTTGTCATCAAACAATTTTTAAAAAAAATTATCTTCATATATGAATATTCTTAATTTGGTAGAAGAAAACGACAAAAGAAGTACGTCAAGGTCTTTGTCTTCTTTTTGAGTTTAGCTTAATTGATGCAAAATCACAATATTTTTCACGTTTTTCAATTACAATAAGTTCTTTTTAAAATTTACTGTTCAATATATAAACTTGTACTAAAATTTTGCAAACCTATATTAGTAAATACACTCTTATTCTTATTTATTGTATAGGCCCATCTTAGTTTCTTATGGGCTCTCTTATAAATCCCATTAGGGTTAGGTTAGACCTAAAATATCACTTGTATAAATACCCATTGTAAATCATTCCTACAACTAATCAAGAAATAATATTTTCCACATATTTATATTCTCTATATGGTATCATCGAGTCATTTGGCTCACGCCTGATCCAAACCCTAGCCGCCGCCGCCGCTACAAACCCTAGCCGCCGCCGCCGCTCCCCACTCACGCCGCCGCCGCCGCTACCAAACACTCCAGTCGCTGAAGCGCCGCCGCCGCTGTCCGTCTTAAGACGCCCAACTCATTGCTGCCCCTCTCCTCTCTCCGCTGCTCTACTTAAAACAATGGCCGCTCCCTCTCAGTCGCCGGCACCAATCACCTTCAAAGGACTTGCAAATATGTCCTTGAAGCTTATCTCCACCAACTATGGTGCTTGGTCTTTCCAACTTCGTCTTCTCCTCACTGGACACAACCTCTTTGGCTATGTCTTAGGCACACATCCATGCCCCCCGTCCACAATCCCAGCTACCGACGGCACCACCGACACTACCGCCACCGTTCCCAACCCTGCGCACGATCTGTGGGTGTGTTAGGACAACCTTATTTTCTCAGCCATGGTTGGATCCATGTCTCCGGAACTCATTCCCTTTGTGGCATCGACCAAAACCTCCTGCGAAACCTGGTCGATGCTTGAAAGCATGTATGGGAAACCCTCCAGAGGCCGCATCCTTGCCCTCAAAACCAAGTTTCGCTCCCTGACCAAAGGTGCTCGCCCAATTTCTGACTTCCTTATGGAAGTTCGCTCGGTGGTCGACAAACTTGCCCTCCTCGGCATTTCCTCTGATGCCGAGGACGTCACTCTCCAAGTCCTAACTGGCCTTGATGAATCTTACAACGACATAGCAAATGCCATCTAAGCTCGCGAACAGCCTATCTCCTTTGCCGAGCTCTGCGACAAGCTCCTCAGTGCCGAGGTTCAAATTGCCTCGCGACCACCCTCGGCCTCAATACCTGCATCTGCGCTTACTGCCAGTAAACCTCATCATCGTCCCTCGCGCCCAGACTCGAGGTCTAAAACTGCTGACACTCGTCCTCGCCAGTCCTCGCAAAGGCCCTATCTTGGCACCTGCCAATATTGCCGAACACCAGGTCACACTGCTCGCACCTGCCCTGAGATTCCTTCATCACTCTCGCCCACTGCTCCTTCTATGGGTCCTCGCCGCCCACATGGGCAGTACACACCACCCTCTCGTCTCAATCAGACAGCTGCTCGCCCGGCCTACTCGGCTCACTCAGCCTCCTCGACATATCCTGCCGACCACTGGATTCTTGACTCGGGTGCTTCGCATCACATCACCAACGACCTCGCCAACCTCTCTCTTCACTCACCATTTGACGGGCCTGACAATGTAGAAATTGGTGATGGTAAAGGTTTACACATATCTCACACTGGCTCTATGTGTTTTCCTCAACTTAAGTCTCTCAGTTTTTCGAATGTCTTAGTCGTCCCACACATCTCGAAAAACTTAATTTCAGTTTCCAGTCTCTGTCGTGATAACAATGTTAATGTTGTTTTTGATCGCTCTTCCTTTCAGGTGCGGGATGGTCACTCGGGGAGCATTCTCCTCGTTGGGAGTCGTATCAATAACTTGTACGTCTGGCTGGCACACATGTCCACCACCTCCCCGCAAGCCTTCGCCACTCAACACCTTACAACAACCACCTGGCATGCTCGCCTTGGCCACCCATCGACAAAAATTCTTGCTCACACTCTCTCCAAACTTAGCTTATCCAATGCACCTTCCAAACATTTTAACTGTAACTCTTTCTCATGTATCAAAAGTCACAAACTACCATTTTATGATTCGAGCATTATATCTACTAAACCACTTGATATTATCTTTTCTGATGTTTGGTCGTCACCTGTTTTATCTCCTGACAATCTCAAATACTATGTGTTATTCGTTGATCACTTCAGCAAATACATATGGGTTTATCCCCTAAAACGGAAATCGAAGGTTCTCCCCACATTCATCGCCTTCAAAACCCTTGTTGAAAACAACTATCAAAACACAATTAAAACCTTTTACTCAGACAATGGGGGAGAATTCATTGCTCTTCGCCCCTTTCTTCAAACTCATGGCATTGCACATCTCACCACCCCACCTCACACTCCCGAACATAATGGCATGTCTGAACGTCGCCATCGCCATGTGGTCGACACAGCTCTTGCTCTCCTTCACCATGCTTCTATGCCCCTCACCTATTGGCCCTATGCCGTCTGCTCGGCAGCCTACACCATAAATCGCCTTCCCAAAGTTAACCTTGACATGATCTCTGCCTATGAAAAACTCACTGCTCGCCCCCCGAATCTGACCAAACTCCGTGTATTTGGTTGTCTCTGCTATCCTCTGCTTCGCCCTTACACCACCCACAAACTTGATCCTCGCTCTACTCCATGTGTCTTTATTGGGTACTCGCCCACACAGAGTGCTTACCTCTGTCTTGATCGCTCCACAAACCGAATCTACACCTCGCGGCATGTTCAATTTGTTGAACATACGTTTCCCTTTTCCACCCCTTCTCTCATTATTCAACCATCTCCCTTGCCGACCTCCACCTCCTCGCCGCCTACTTCCTCTGACCTCAGCTCCTCGCCCACTCTTCTAACACCTTCGCTGCCTCACTCTGCCGCGACCGTCCTCGACCACAACCAAGTGCCGACCACTACCATTCCCCAACATCCCACACTGGTCGACCAATTGAATATACCCCCGCCGACCATACCCACACCTACCTCCCCGCTGCCCGCCACCACATCCGACATCCCTGTGCCGACCAATGCTCCCTTACGACCTCCTGCACCTCGCATGGTAACTCGAGCTCAGAACAACGTGTTCAAGCCAAATCTGAGGTATGGGCTTACTTCTGTCATCACTTCTGACATTGAACCGAGCTGTGTGTCACAGGCACTCAAGGACAAAAATTGGCGAGCAGCCATGTCGGCTGAGTTTGATGCCCTTCTTCAGAACGGCACCTGGGACTTAGTTCCTCCCAATACATCTCAGAACGTGGTCGGCTCCAAGTGGGTCTTTCGTATCAAACGAAAACCTGATGGTTCTCTTGACAAGTACAAAGCTCGCCTAGTTGCCAAAGGCTTTCACCAACGACCAGGTGTTGACTTCACTGAGACCTTCAGTCCGGTCGTCAAGCCGGCCACTGTGCGAGCAGTTCTCAGCATTGCTGTCACTCAGCATTGGCCCCTCCAACAGTTTGACGTCAACAACGCCTTTCTCCATGGCACACTCTCAGACACAGTTTTCATGGCACAACCTCCTGGCTTTGCAGATAAGACATTTCCATCTTATGTTTGCAAATTACACAAATCCATTTATGGCTTGAAACAGGCTCGTCGCACGTGGTACTATGCTCTTCGCTCCTTTCTCGAAGAAATTGGGTTCACTCCCACTCACTCGGACGAATCTCTATTCGTCTACAACAACACTGGAGTGGTCGCCTACTTTCTCGTCTATGTCGACGACCTCATTCTGACGGGCAACAACACACCTATGCTTGCTCGTGTGGCTGCCGACCTCCGTGCCAAGTTCTCGGTCAAGGACCTTGGTCCTCTATCTTATTTCTTGGGAGTGGAAGTTCTCAGATCTAAAAACTCATGCTTCCTCTCTCAACACAAATATGTTACTGACCTGCTCGCCCGGTACAACATGCTTACTTCAAAACCTGTTCGCACCCCGCTACCGACCTCTGCTCGCCTGTCTATCTCGGATGGGTCCTCGCCTGCAGATGCCACCCAATATCGTCAGGTCCTTGGTTCCCTTCAATATCTACAACTCACCAGGCCAGACATTGCCTTTGTCGTGCACAAATTGTCGCAATTCATGCATGCACCCACTACCACTCACTGGGGTGCTGTCAAACGTCTACTGCGGTACTTGAACGGTACAAGGAACGTTGGGGTCACCCTCACCTCTAGTCCATCCTCATCGCTTCACTGCTTCACTAATGCCGATTGGGCCGGAGACACTGATGACCGAACTTCCACCAGTGCCTACATTGTATTTCTAGGGTCTAACCCTATCTCATGGTCGTCTAAGAAACAAAAGTCTGTTGCTCGCTCCTCGACCGAAGCCGAATATCGAGCACTTGCTGCTGCTGCCTCTGAAGTTCAATGGCTCAAATCCCTATTTCAGGAACTCCACTTCCCCACTTCACCTACACCAGCCCTCTACTGTGACAACATTGGTGCCACATATCTGTGCTCGAACCCTGTCTTTCACTCACGCATGAAGCACATTGCCATTGACTTTCACTTTGTCCGTGATCTCATCAAGACAAAACAACTACGTGTGTCTCATGTCTCTTCGGCCGATCAACTTGCGGATGCTCTCACGAAACCTCTCTCCAGCACTCGTCTACAACTTCTCATGTCCAAGATTGGACTCACCAACGGTGCTCCATCTTGAGGGGGCGTATTGGACCTATATTAGTAAATACACTCTTATTCTTATTTATTGTATAGGCTCATCTTAGTTTCCTATGGGCTCTCTTATAAAGCCCATTAGGGTTAGGTTAGACCTAAAATATCACTTGTATAAATACCCATTGTAAATCATTCCTACAACTAATCAAGAAATAATATTTTCCACATATTTATATTCTCTATATGCAATTCAATTAAATTAATACTACAAATTTTCTAGCATGTTTTTGTTGTTCTATTATATCTATCACGTCACACACCCTATAAGTTCAACAAATTTTAAAAATCACATTCGATACTCAATTTTTTTTTTTTCAAATTCGCAATTCAATAGACATATATACTTTTTTCAACTCAAGAAAGTAAACTTGGGCGTGTATTCAATTGAGATTCTGTTGAATTTTTTTGGACTTTAAAAAATCAATGGATTTATAAAATTCATAAATTCTATGCAGAGTTTGACGTACTTTTTTATTGATTTATATGGATTTTAATAGATTTAACAGAATTGTGAAATACATTTTTTTTATTTACATGAATTTTCATAAACTACGCCCCTAAAACTATTGATGCAAACGTATATCGAACACACTTGTATATAAAAAAAAATGATCTAAATTATTTAGAAAAAGTATCAAAAATATATTAGTTCAAAAAAAAAATTATTATTCATCATTATTATTTTCATCTTCATTTTCATCACGTTTATACCGCGGCCTCATTTCCCACATACACATAAATTAGCAATACTCATTTCCCACATACACATACATTAGCAATACTGGTTCTCCATGCATTAGCTTCTTCTTCATCAGTTCTTTGTTGTAGTTGGCTTAGCAATTCCAAATTTTCCTCGTGAATCTTGATCTTCTTCATATTCAACTGGAAATTCATCAGAGCGACATTCTTTCCGAAGAAAGTTATGTAATCCAGCACAAGACAATACTAACTCAGCTTGTGTTTGAAATGGGAACTTGTGAATTGCGATTTGAAAATATAAAAAATTCTCTAAATCACATTTCTTAATGATGCATGGCAAAGATTGAATAATTGCATATCTAGTGACGACCTTGACCTCCAAAATCTTTTAGATGATATCGAACACCACGTGGGGAATTGACGTCGATATTATTGCTAACATAAAGGTGTCCAATATACTATAATTTTTAAAGAAATAACATAAATTTAAAATACAGGGATACAATCTTTTTCACGATATATAATAATGGTGATGATTTTATTTCTTTCGAAGAAGAGCAGGAAGATGGACAATTTTGCAAGAATGTCTGTTTTTTCTCTACTTTTTTGGGCTGTGATAGCCATGAACCAGTTTTATAGTGTAAAATTCTGAAATAATAAAAAAAATTATAATGTTTTTGTGTTGTATATCTTTTTGTTTCAAATAACAAGTGATTTTGAAGGAGACTATAATGCAGTAGGTTAGCAGTTGAAATTTTGTTAGAAGAACAACACTGTTTTTTTTTTCTTTCTCTTAAGAGTTTTTTGAGAGAATCCGTTGAAATCTCTCCTTATTAGAAGAGATTTTCAGAAGAGATTTTGAAGAGTGAAATTTGTTTATAATTTTTGAAGAGAATTCATTAAAATCCATAGAGTATTGAAATCCGTAGACTATTGAATACCTACAAATTTTTTAAGACTTTTTAAAATTCCTATTGAATACCCCAAATTTTAAAAGGTTTTTAAAAATTCGGATTGAATACCTCCAGATTTTAAAAGTCTAACAAAATCCAACAAAATCTCAATTGAATACACCCCTTAATTGCAAAACTACTCAAAATTTAAAAATAGAATTGCATGAAGAAGACGACGGTTTCATGTGGCATCTTCAATCCCGATTGACCGAAGAAAAATCAAACCATGTTATAGAATGAAATTGTTAAAAAAAAAAAAAAAAAGCAATCATCGGACTCATTTGCAAAAAATCAAAATTGCATTAAATAATGAGATAGGGAGATGGCGGCATTCGAGGCCATTCCAGTCCGAGGTAAATCAGTAAATGGAGGGAGGATTTGTTGTTGTTGTTGACTTGTAAGTGCACCGTGTGAACATGTTCATCAAGCTGAGTCGAGTCAGTACTTGAAGTTCGAGCTCGACTCGATTGTTTAAACGAGCAAAAATTGAACTCAGTTTGTAAACGAGTCTAAAAAGAATATTGAGCCTAACGAATCGAGTTTAAGTTGACTCAACATCAAATCAATTATCTAACGAGCTTAAGAGCAGCTCGATTCATTTAAATAGCGACCCATGCATGCATCATAAGTAATAGAAATACGGAATAACTTTTATTTTATTTTAAAAAAAAGGTATATATACTTCAAATATTTTACTATATTCAGATTTTTTTATCAAACATGCAAAATCTACCTATAAATTTTACACACACTTTAGATCACATTCATTATTAAGATTTTTTTTCTTTCTCCCAATTACTAAACTAAATCACTTTCTAAAAAGCATATTTTCTTTGCAAACACACCAATATTATGATTTATGAAGTTCGATTAATATACAATAATACTTTTTTTTTAATTAAATCATTTTTCCCTCCCCATCCCCATGACTCGAACCTCTAGGTAGTGGTGCTCTAAGCTATCCCACCTTATCACAATAATACTTTTTTAAATGTTAGTATCATTTACTCTTGTAATTAAACCACTAGATAAGCGTAATGGATCATATGCATATTCATCTTATAAGGTCACTTCACGCTCACGAAGTTATTCCAAGTGTAGTAGTGTACGAATATTTGTACCTCCGTCCGGTCTTCGTTAGATAGACTTCCCCCTCTCCTCTTATTTGGAGTATTATTTTAATAATGTTATAAAATACTTATAATATCGATTGTTTTAATTAGATATAAATCTAATTTCTAATTTAATAGATAAACCACCTCCGTCTAATTGATTGCAGCCGCCGTCACTATCACCTCCGTCGAATTGTGTCGAAATGTAAGAATAAAATTCAATAATTTTAGTGAAAAAATGTATATTTCAATAAATCATTGTCGAAATCTACACTATTGTTGAAAAAAGTGTAGATTAATATTCAATACTGATTTATCGAAAAAATTTTATTAAAATTATAATATTTCAATAAAGAGTAATAAAAAGGTTTGTCAACAACAATTGATTTAAAATTGGTTCATCAAAAAATAAATAAAAAAATTACATGTGTATCGCCACCCCTTCTGGCAACTCCTATACAGTAGAATAGAAGAGATAAAAATGAGAAAGAAATAGAGAAATCCTGTAGAATAGAAGAGATAAAAATGAGAAAGAAATAGAGAAATCAGAATTTTTGTTGGTGCGGCGGATGTATTTACTAAACGTACGTGTTTTAGGGTTTTAGACAATTCTCAATCTTGACTCTTGAGGATATTAAAATAAATAAAATTCTGAATTATCATATTTTAAAATTCAGACACAAATAATACTTACAAATATCCCCCGTCTAAGTCAAAGACTGGGAATGAGATGGAAATTCCGTGATTTTAGCAAAAAGAAATTAATAAAACGTATGTTGTCATTTATAAAACATTTTGATAATATATTTCTGACAAAAAGGATCTCTGAATAAGATCGTGACAACCTCGTCAAATGACAACTTTAACCTTGGCAATGGGCAAGAGACATAAGCCACATAATCGACATTTACATTGAAATTAATACTCATTCCATCCTCTAATTCATTTTTTATTATTGCACAGATTAAAAAAATAATATATAGTTTATTATATATAAAGTAGATAAAATAGAGAAGATAAAATAAGCTCTGTTGTAAAAATCGATCTAGGTTGTTCCTGTCACCTCGATTTTGCCTCTTTAGGAGTTTTTCGTGAAAAAACGGCCTAGACGAATTAGGCGGTCGCCAAGGCACCCATATTTTTATTTTTGGATTTAGGATTTCAATTTTGAAAACTGTGCACAATTTTTCAAGGGAAATATAGAATATAAGTATGCTATACAGTGTTTTTTTTTTTTTTTGTTTTTTTAAAATTCTATCAAATATGGGGTGAAAGTTATTTTTATATAAAAAAAATTAGACGGCTGTCTAGACTGGGTCTAGACGCTAGGTGGTGTAAATCCGTCCGATTTTCAACTTCTACAAACTTGAAAATAAGTAATTGAATATATTTTCAAAAAAGGAAAGGATGCACAATTAGAAGAAAAAAAAGTTAATGGAATAAGTAGAAAATTTTAAGATTCAAGTGATAAGTATGATCTAAAAAAGTCAATAAGAGTCCAACTCAAACTAATACGAATACTGTCGTGTAATCGTTACCTAACATGTACTGATTTCACTCAAATTTTTTTTGGCTAAATATATAAAATAGGAGTTCAACTTAATCACGAGAAGTTGGCCTATTAATCATGAGAAGTTGTCCTAGCTTGGAGCTTAGATTGTGCTCCTCTTCGAGTTTCAAGCTCGAAACCCCTAAAGTGCAAATAATTTCTATAAGATCATGTATATACAAAACGCAAAACTCTAATTTTAAACGGGGTCTCCCCAAGTGGATGGTGAGATTGGTTCTCTGAATTAGTCGTTTCTTAAATTAGACACCGTGACATAAAAAAAAATAAAAAATAAAAAAAAACTCAACTTTTATATTTGAAGTATAATGGATTAGACTTAAATTACATCTAAGTTAGTATTCATCTGTTACCTAATAATCTAACTCACTGACTAATTTCTTAATTGATTGAATTTAAAATTCATCATAGTTTGGACGAATTGAAATTTAAACACTTTAATTTCAAAATATTTTATATAAAAATAATCAATAATTTGATTTCGTCAATTGTTTAAGGAAGCAGGGAGAGTTGTTTATGTTATCTGAAAATTAAGTATGAATATTCTTTACTTGGTAGAAGATAACGGCAAAAGAAGTCAGTCATGGTTTTTTTTTTTATTAATATTGACTAATAACCAATTTATTTGTCCTCTCCGCAATTTGACATTTATTAGCTTTTTTACTTATAAAATGAAAGGGAATCTTTCCAAGTAGATACTGACTAATTAATCGCTTAATTAGAGTACCAATTCGGATTTTTTATTTTATTTTTAACCAGTCATCCCGTGGGAGATATATTAATAAGACCACTTGTAGTCCATCAATATATTTTTTAAGTCTGGGTATTCGGTCTAAGGATCGATTAGTTTAGGGGATCAACTCCACCGTCCACTTATGAGGAGTCCATCTACATATTATAATAATATTAAGAGTAAGAGATATTGCGTGAAATTGTTACACAATGAAATAAAATATAATTTGAACACAACGTTTTAACACATTAAAAGAGACAAATATTAATTTGTACAACGTCTTTGTCAAATAACATTAATGTGGAGTATAATAATGTGTCCACTACTTATAGTCTTATACGTTTAAAATATAAGAATTGGAATTATATTAACATATTAAAATATTTTACCTCCTTAAAATACTCTACCCCCTCTTCTATTTTGACACATTAATTATATACCCGTGTAACTAAATATGTTAAACTATAGCACATAAATATAAAAACAGAAGTTTAAAACTAATAACTTAAACAAAATTTATACGGCAATAAATTTATTACTAAAATAAATAGCTGTACTTTAATTAGAGAAATAAATAGAGACAAAGGCATGTGCATTTCAATATATATATAGCTAACACTTGTTAATTTATAATTCCAACAAAAAATAAAAATGGTGAGGCCGTTATTTGACTAGCGAGAATTTCGTGGAAAGGAGTGACGAACGTACAGATTAGCTTTCCAACATCATACTTAGGTCATTCCAATTATTTTTTAATTTAGTCAATTTGTTCGAAAATCAAGTTTCGCGTAAATTAATTTAATTTCTATCTGATGCGATGGTATTTAAAATTCTCGTGTTATTCTATATTGTAAAATATAGCGAGAGAATTTAAAAAATATATATTGTATTAATAATATATGTATCCTAATAAAATAAATATTTATCATGTACAAAATGATCAAATGTAAATTTAAAATAGGAAATTTTGTCATCTTTACCCGCATTTTAATTAATATATCTGTAAAACAACTTTACCATATAATTAAATGCATGGTTCGTCATCATAATATATAGTAATATTTTTTTAATTATATAACGAATACTTTGTCCATTCATTTGAAAGTTGTATACGTTTTTTACACACGTATTAAGATATATAAAATTAAATGTGTAATGAAATTTATTAAAGTAAAAAGAGATATATAAAAAAATGATAGGGAAAAATAGTAAATGTTGTAAAAAAAAAAAAAGCTTTTCATTAGACGCGAAGAATGACAAATTAACTATATATAAGTAACTATATAAAGGGACGAAAGTAAGAGTACATTTCATTAAACCTACTAATATCATTAAAAACACACAAAACACAAACTAGTTCTAGCTAATATAAAGACTTTAATTTGCTACTCAAAATGCACAATATATATTAAAAAAAATTAGTACTCGGTCTTTCATTTTGATCTTTCTAGCTAGCTACCAAATCTTTAGTGTAAAAAAATATACGACATGAAATATATATTATTAAAAACAATAAGAATTCGACATTGATATGCTCATATGCTCTAATGTCCGATCTAAATTAAAATAGACTAATTCGTGAAATTAATGTGTTAAACTTGCTCAAATGAGGATTGCTTGCAGCAGTGCACTTTAGATTTCGAATCTCAAAACTTAATAAATATAACAACTTTTTAAAAAATAAGAAAGATACTATTAAATCTCAAGTTTGTGCAAATTATTGAACTAATGTTAATATTTATTTGTGAAGGCTCTCAAATTTTTTTATTTTTTTTAAAATAATTTTAAAATAGTTAAATGTAATAATTTAGTCAATTTTTTACAATTTATTCTGTTTTATTCTAAAAAAAGTCAAACATATCAATTTAATCTTTTTAATTTTTTTTGCAATTTGTTTAATTTTAATCTAAAAAAAAGTTAAATGTAATTGCAAAAAATGAGACTAAATTGACACACTTAAATTTTTTGGGACCAAAACAGAAGAAATTGCAAAACATATGACTAAATCAGTACATATTTTAAAAGATCGAAAGTTGTGAAAATAAATTGACTTATATCCCTACTTTCTGGGTCGCTTCTTGTGTCATCGCTTCTCGTGTCATGCAATGCAGGCAGAGACGGAGCCAAACCGAATTGAAGGGGATTGATCCCAAATTTCGAGTTGATCTTATTTTTTGTCTAAATTCGTACTTAATAAAATATTTTAGCTATTTATTTGAATTTTTTTTTTTGTCTTATTTTTATTTTAAAAAAGTACTTTAACTATTTATTCCATTTTTTTCACTAAATTGTTCATATATCCTTACCATTTTTCTACATATTTCAATTTTATCTTTCATAATATATACTTATAAAAAATTTATGCATTAAAACTGGTCTTAAAAAATTATGAATACTTAATTAGGGATCGGAGGTAGTACTGTATTAGTATTTATAAAAAAAATACTCCTATATACTATAATTATTTTATATATAAAAATTGGAGGGGGCACTGACCCCCTCCTTCCTTCCGTCTCTGAATGCAGGCAGCTAAGTCTCCCACGCAACTCCTCCTCTACTATTTTATTAATACTCTTCTTCTTCTTCTATATATATACATCACCTTCACCATCCCCAAAAGCACATCAAAATCTGGAAATGGAGTGTAGAAAATTCGAAATAACCCTAATTTCAGCAAACGACCTCGAAGACGTGCGCCATATCTGCAGGATGAAAGTCCACGCCAGAGTTTCCGTCGGCGGCGAGAAGCGGACGCCCACGGACAGCCACGGCGAGAGAAACCCCGCATGGAATTGCGCGACGAGGTTCACGGTGGGGGAGTCGGTGGTGGAGAACTACAACACCATGCTGGTCGTCAAGCTCTATTGTACGAGAAAGCTCGGAGACAGGTACATCGGAGAAGTTCATACGCCCATGAAGGAGCTCTTCGACGTCTCCAGAGCCACCGGAGGATGCGCCGTCATGAACTTTCCGGTGCAAAAAGGGTGTGTGAATTCGCAGGGGGTGTTGAGGTTTTCGTATAGGTTTGGTGAGAGAGTGTTGATTGATAAATTGTTGTTAGCTGAGAGTGTTTCCGGGTGGAGCCGATGCTGACCTCCGTCACCGGAACAAGATAGATTTGTTTAATTTGTGCATGTGTTAGGAAACGCGCGAGGTCCTTAATATTCTGCAAATAATACTCGATCGACGTCAAAATTATATTTAGATCGGGTCAACTCTGTAAAAACTCGGAATCATTCTCTTGAAGTTCAAACTCACTGTAATTAAAAAGTGCAATATTAGAGTGATCAAGACCAATAGGAAATTAATTGAGTTTGATTTTCTATTTGTTATAATTCTGTTTCGCTGTTGCTCAATACATGTCACATGCATAATGTTAATTGATATGTAATATTATTGTAATTGTGGTTTGCTGGTAGAGAAAATTGGTTTAATGTGACTTTGTCTAGTTGACATTAATTAATTGAGTTTCTCTTTGGTTTAATTAGTAGTCATAAATATATGTTAATAATTATATATTTTAGGGTCAATTACTCAATTTTGTGGTTAATTAAAAAGAGATGACCAAATTTATTACTACCAAGTTCTCTAAATTTTAGGACAAAAATTGTAAGAGATTGTATCACATAAGAGTTTGTTTTATTTTAATTAGTCTCATTTTATTACTCCCTCCGTCCCACAAAGATAGTCATGTATTCCTTTTTTTGAATGTACCAAATTATAGCCACATTTCCTCTTTTACTTTATCATTAAATGCTTTATTGTTGTCAATTTTACCCCTAATTGATAAGAGTAATTAATGCTTAGCAGATTTTGAAATTTGAAGTATGAGAGTTTAAGGGCAAAATTGACAGATTAGCTAAATTTGACTACATTTATTAATTTTTCTTAATCTGTGTGTAAAGTCAAATGTGTCTATCTTTGTGGGACGTCAGGAGTATATATTACGCAATTATTATAATTCTGAAGTGGAAATATTTGGGATACAGTGTACTCAAACTCTATTTTTATGGAGTTATACTTGTGTTCTATATTTCCTAAAAAGCTAGCAAATCTCGCTAGCTACAAAGTCGTACAGTAAACTTGTGCCTCGTAAAACTATCCATTGACTATTGGTTTTAATAAATAAATAAAGATTAGAATATAATTACGCATCTTCTTTAGGTGAGGAGCATCTGATCAGTCTCAACGTCGCGCTGTTTTTAATTGAAAAATACTAATATTATTATTATATGTAGGTTGTTATATAACTTAATTCTTTGTATTGATCAGATCAGATATCAATTATATATATCCATTATATAATCTCAGTTGACGCTAGAATTTATTTCAAAGAAGAGTCTCACTACACTACTCACGCCCCTCTAAACAATCTGATGATGATCGAGGATGGAGCTGCACCAAGAATTATTCTTAATTTTTTATTTAAAACATATTTTTAATGTATTCATTTAATTCTTGATCTTTTAAAGACGTTGACTTTTTTTTGTATAATCCTTTAAATAGGAAATGTGGCATTGTCAACAATCTTCGCATTCTATTAGACACTCCCTACATAATAATACCCTTGTATAATAATTATATATAAACTAGTTAGCTAGTTTTGATACAATTAAACAATGATTCCAAGTTTTGGATATTAAGTTAGACTGGGCTCAAACGCAATTTTACTTTAGTTTTGTTGAAAGGTCGGATCGATCACTCTAATTGGAATCTACGATCGGTTTGTAACTCCTAAAAAATCTTCAACAATTATTATCCAATTAAGTTTGTTTTGAAATTTCAAATCTAACATCAAATTCTACTTTGAAATTTTAGAATTCAAATTTAAAATTTCAATTCATTAAATCTTATAAATATTATAAAAGTTAATTTTATAAATATCTATGAACTCTATATAAATATCTATAAATTTTATAGTATAAAATTAAATCCTAACTACAAACATATATCATTACAAGTATTAAGATTTTAAAATTCATTAAATTTCAAAAGGGGTTTTCACAAACGCATGCAGGTGTCTAAAGCCCAATCCTCATTTTGGGTCGAATCGATATCTCCTATGAAAATGCACTATCCGGCCCAACACGTCTGCGCCGCCATATCTATTACCATTTCTAAATCCCTTTTTTTTTTTTTTTTTTTAATGCAATTTAAAAAGAATCGACATATTCAGTGCAATATTTAATATGACAACTTGAAATCCACAGCTATATATCTTGTAAGAAAATGTCAAGGCATTGTTAACACAGCTTCTATGTCAAGAAAGTCCAAAAGTAAACTTTTTTTTTTTATATAAAAATTCTCTTGGGAGATGATGATGATGATTAATGTATACTATTGATGTTATTAAAATTTCATAAATTTATTTTGATAATATTCAGATATTATACTATTTCTTGATTACTAATATTGGTTGGTGGAACCAAAAGTTAGGGATAAACGAGTCAGCTTACAGACTACTCTCATGCTCGGCTTGAAATAAAATTGAAATTGACTTCAATTTAATTGAGCATATCTCGAGCCACTAACTCAAGTATCTATTAAGTTCAAATTTAAAAATGCTCGACTCGAGAAGTACATAGTATTGTTAAAAAGTAAATGAGTAATTTTCGATGAGATAAACAAAATGACAAAATGGATAATTTTCGAAAGGGAAGTAAAATAGTGTTTTTTTTTTAGAAGATATACACAAGCGTGATTAGCAACAGTGGCAATCAACAAGAGGATATTATTGAACACGTTAAAAGCATATGTCAAAAAGGTTTTGGAGATTATTAAAAGTTAGGCTTACCCACAATGTCAACTTGAAACGAAACATGTGTTAAATAATGATGATAATTTGATGCATGTGGGGCTTTTAATTTGTGCAACCAATGAACAAATTGCTCATCACCTCTTCATAATTCACAACTCATGTTTTTTTCTCAAAGTCAGGGAAAAGTCCTTATCATGGAAGTTTCAGTTGTGAGGCAATTTCAATCACACTTGGGAGGAGTTATCATGGAACACAAAATACAATGCATTTGGGACAATCATATGTGACATTTTTCACATGGTTTATTATGACTAGGGAAATATGTTGTAGTCATGATCTTAACCTAGTATTAATCTGTAATCGACATACTCATTAGAATAAAACGAAATCATATCTTTTGCATGTGTTCATGTCTGTCGATTTTTTTTTATCTTTCTTGCATTTGCTATAACATGTAGAGTCTATTAAATTGAGGGTATGAGCATGGCAAAAGGCATTGGCACCAAAAACTTTTGTTGGTTCTAGATTATGGGGAAGGGACATCATATTTTGTAATGTGTGTTTTTTTAGTAACATTGTACTATGTGTTACTATATCATAAAACTTTTCTTATCAAAAGAAAAAAAAAAGGCTAGCTATATAGGCTCCAATTTTACAAGAACACAAATGACGCATATGCAGGGGCAATTGCAGCTAGCTATATATATTAAGCTAGTTTTGGTGATGCAAAACGAGCAAAAAAATTCAATAGGAAAGCTTGAAAAAATAACCCCTCTTTTGATCTTTCATGGACATTGATACATTACAATATGTTTCTAGCCATTCATGTATTTCCTCAAAATGGGAGAGAGAGAGAGTAATCCATGTCCCATGTGCATGACTTTAGTACTTCTTTAATTTTCTCTTCAAAGATTAACACAAGTGATAAATAATGGAGTCTATAAAGTACGAGTGATGTGATTGAAAAAAAAAAAGTAAAACATAAAAGTAAATTGAGTGGCATTATGTGTAAATAAAAGTGAAGTGTGAAGATATAAATTTAGAAGACACTTGTTAAAAAAGGTATGCAAAGTTTATAGACGGACGGATCAAAATGACAAAAAGGGAATCTTATAGACGGACGGGAAGGAATATATATGTCTATAATCTTTCTGTTCTGTCATTTTAATCCGTCCGCGTATAAGTTTCCCATAACATTTTTTACAAATACTTCATTTGTCCCTGAAAAGTTTGCGGTGCTTTTTTAGCACGGAGTATCTTCTAAATTCATATCCTTAAATTTCACTCTTATTTACCTATAATGCCACTCAATTTTACTTTTATATCTACTTTTATATATATATATACTCCTTCCATTTCATGATTATTTGTACGTTTCCTAAAATTATTTGAACACTCTTAATATGAAATAGCCCACAAAATTATTATCCTCTCAATATCATTTTATTTTCAAAATTGTTACTCTTTTTTTACATTTATTTTACCTTACACCTCACCAAATCACCTAAAATACCTCTCATTCATCTTATATATATAATCAACCACTAAATCACATTTTAAAAAAAAATTGTATGGATGAAATCATACAAATAATTTCGGGAGTATATATTATTGCAATATTGTTTTATGCATATAGGAGTATATATTTTAAGTTGGAGTGATGTGATTTGATCATGTGGCTACAGTTACAATTTTTCTTTTGAAGAGAATGGTTGATGGCAACTTCAGCTGAAAATAGGAAACATTGTCTGCTGCAGCATCTGAATTTTGTGAATGTCCTTTCTTACCTCTTTCTTTTATTACATTGTCTGTTTTCCCTTCTTTAATTGACTCTTAATTATGGATTTTATTCAACTTTTTTGACATGAAGACAAGGTAGGATGGGGACTTGATTAAATCTTTGTACTGGAAATGCTGTTCAAACATCACTCATGTTTCTTGTACTTTGTTTTCCAGCTGTTTAATTCATCCACCTCAATTATATAGTATGATTCAACATAACGGGACGCTTTCTTTTCACGACATTTGGACGTACCCTTTGATTACGCAATCTAGCTAGTCGATTCGGGATCACACGCTTAGGGTCCGTTTGTTTTGGGACTATCTCGTCTGGATGTAGATGTCTTTTGTCCTGCTCTAGTTCGGGATTTCACCATCCAACTTCATCAACTCTTACAAATATACTATTATAATAATACAATATCGTACATTAATATTTAATTAAATAATTCTAAAACACCAATTATCATTTAATCTAAACTTACTCATAGATTAATTTGTACATCGTGTTTCGATTTCATGTTATTCGGTGTTGGTCCGACTCTAGTTTTCGAAGAAACGTTTTTCGGGATCCCGAAATTTCGATATCTCCGTCATGTAAGTAGGGCTTGAAATTTACCCTGAAAAATTGTGGCATAGGGTCTATAAGTAGTCGTTGTCCAAAACTTTGGGGTATGGTCCATAAGTAGGATCAAAAGAATATGTTGAAGCACAAAGATTCGTGGCATTATGAGCCAAAGAACTAGTTTGGGACTAACCAATGGTGGGTACTATGATTCATGGGGTCAATTTTCCGACCAGGGGTTTATCTTGTATAATCACAACTCATGATAGGGTCAGAGTGTCTTTAAAATGCTACAAGAACCAAGTTGACAAATTAGCATGGACCCCTACTATTTCACCATGCAGTAATTATTTCAATTGTAAAAAAAAAAACGGTCAAGTCAGTAGTGTGTGCGATTTCACCGCGATGTAGTTGCGATTTTCACCGTGAGTGTGTGCGATTTTCACGCACAAGTGTGTGCGATTTCCTCTTCGTTTCTCTCTTTTTCGTTTCTCTCTTTTCTTTCGTTTGTTTCAAATCTCTCGATCAAGTTTTCCCCCTCATGTAGATCTGCAAAATAATCTGTTAGATCTTGTTAGATGCTTTAGTCGCCGTCGCCGTTTTCATCAGATCTAGGGTACAGATCCTCAGATCTACTTGTTCTAGTCGACCGCCGCCGTCTCCGCCGATCGCCGCCGGCCGTAGCTCTCGCCGCCGTCGCCGCCGTTTGTTCCAGCCATCTGTTATGTAATTTTTCTTCGTTTCTTGTTAGGGATCAATGGAGATTTTACCCGGAACGGAGCCACGGTGGCCGTTCGGGTATTTCTTCGTTGATCCTGTTTACTGTTTTTTTTCTAGGTAGTTTTGGATGCTTGCTTAGTTTTATGTTTTGGTTTCTGTTGTGCACGTCTAGTTGTCCATGTTGGGACTTTGCTATAGTTGTGAGTTTTTTTTGGTGGTTGGGCTCTACGAGATAGGAGAGCCCTGGTGCTTTGTTACCTTTAGATCGGGTATTCGGTGGAACTTTGTCTTTTTATTCTGTTTTCTATTCTGGATTTGAGAACACCTTAGTGTGGGGATGTCTCATTTAAAGATTGAAGACCTTGACACCTGATAAGGCAAAGGGAAACTCGTCTTTCCTCTTCACGCAATTGGAGTGGACGGCGATATCCGTTTGATTTGAAGATCAAGATTTTAGGCTCGTGATTTGTATCTTTATTTTATGATCTTGTAAATCCTCCATCAAATTTTTTTTTTTATTTCAATTGTAATTTCATATTTTTACAATTCGTGCAATTGAGTTCATAATTTTGACTTTATTCTAATTTAGTTGGTCAAAGATTTCAATTCGACAATTGAGAATGTATCAAAATCACTTAAAATTTTATTGTATATAAAGAATTGTCTATATATTTTATAGTATTATGTTATCAACATATACTTAATTAAAATATATTTTTTAAATTGAATTATTATTACTCGTATTATTTATGTTATATATATACTGGTAGGTATGAAAAATAACATACAATACATATATTAAAATTTTATTAATATATGTGGGTCAGTACAACAAGACAAAAGAGATTTTCAGACTTGACTCCGTTGCGAGTCACAGGTCGGGGCAATCCAAATAAAGTAGGCCGAACGGGTCACGAAACGGGGCAAATTGTCATCTGATTGAGGTGAGATATATACATGGCCACCACAAATAAATAAATAAATAAATAGAGAAGAAGTTATGGTTGAGAGATGCTAATTATAACAGTTGTAAATTTGGATGATTTGTAGAGACCCAACGCCAACCGTATCCAATCATTTTCCAATTTGTCGGCTCTTGTATCTGCTCTCCACACCCCCTTTAATTCCACACATTCAATCTTTTTTACCTATTCATGATCAATGATATCAAACTTCAATTTACAGTAGTGTTTGATTGAGATGTTGTTTGAAACCGTCTCACAATAATACGAAACATAAATTGTGAACATGAATCGATATTAATTTATGTCATTTTGTGATCCGTGTCTACGTAAAATCGACGCAAGTCTTTGCCTAAATCCTAAGACACAATGGCGGATCTATTCCTCAATTTGGGTACCAATACCCCAAATTTGAAAATGTGTAGTTTTTTTTTTTCTTACGTAAAATTAAAAAAAAAATAAGTTTAAAAAAAAGGTTTTAAAAAAATCGATAAAAATTGTACCCAATTCTCAAATTAATATCTTTTGTACTCCAATTTTTAAATTTAGAATCCGTCACTGCTACTATCATTAAAAATCAGGTCAGCAAATTTTGGACTATGATAAAAAATAATTTATCTAATTTTTAATATAGAGTGTAAATGAGTCGATCAGAGTTGATTTGATTAAAAATTTATGAAAAAAAATTGACCTGAACGTAAAATGGGTTGTTCATCGTTTAGATACGAAAAAAAACGACTTTAAATTCATTCCTTATTAGAAATAGAATTTACAAAATCGTTTCTGACATTAAATACCATATGATTAAAAATGAATAGAAACCTATTTAAAAATCGTTTTTATGGTATAATTTGTCTCTAAATCTCAGCTTTTTTGAGGTGATAATAATTAATATAAATATCAATATGTATGTTGGTGGATGCCGCGTTGGCTGCCGTTAAAAAGATAAAAACAAGGTAATACGTACCCTAATTTTGGAATATTTTTGTCGGCACTGTTGTTACAAATATCTTCTTCTTTTTTTCCCTACAGGACAAAAATAAATTAAATAGCAATATATATTATATAATGCATGATATAAAATGAAACCAGTCACATTAATTGGTTCAATTTTGATTTTGTATAAAGCATAATTCGTTGCAAAAAAAAGTTAATCGAATATTCATCTTATGAATTAATTTGCGTGTAAATGATCAACTCAATAGCACCAGTTGAGTCATGAGTGTGAGAATCAACTAATTTAATTAATTTTGACTGTCATGAGAATGTTTACAATTAAATAATTCATATTAAAATTATATGTAGTCACACGTTCAAAATAAAAAATGAACGTTGACTCTTGACAACAGTCATTAACAAATACTCCAATGTACCCCACTTCATAATTTATTCAAGGAATATTCTTGTATATAAACAGTTTTTAAATAATTACATGAATAGATGGAAATAAATAGAATGTACTCATTTTCTCCAAAAATGAAAAGGAATTATTAGGTCCTGTCAAAAAAAAAAAAAAAAACATATAGGGCAGATAAATACATTATTTTATTCATTTTAACCTAAGTTGGTAGCGTTGGTATTAGATTAGAAGCGCTACGAGTTAAACTTCATTTTGAGTTTTGCTTTGCTGTAGACTGTGTTGGTCAAAGCGGGAGCATTGCTGTATTGTGGAACAATAATAATAATATATGCAGCGTTCATAACTACTCCCGGAACCATATTGATTTACGTATTGGTGATACAAATGGCAATTGGCGTCTAACAGGTTACTACGGCTTCCCCGAGAGGAGCAACCGCCAACGCTCATGGGACGTGTTAAGACAATTGCGGAATGTTGATGCATTGCCTTGGGCCTGTATAGGCGACTTCAATGATCTCTTGTCCACTAACGACAAAAGAGGCCGAGTGCCACATCCACAATGGCTGTTTAGAGGATTTCGAGAAGCCATTTCAGACTGCAGGCTTAGCGATGTGCCGCTCTCGGGTTACAAGTTCACGTGGCGCAGGGGTAGTGCCCCGTCAAATATGGTCGAAGAACGGCTAGATCGGGCCATGGGTACACCATTTTGGCACAATAAGTTCCCCCACGCTACCTTGGACAATCTCGTTGCCCCAACATCAGATCATAACCCCATACTGTTAAACACTAATCCAGCATTGAGTAATTCACGACGACATGGATTCCGTTTCGAAAATAGATGGCTTGCTGAACCAGAGCTGGGCGAGGTGGTTAGAACTTGCTGGACAGAAATGGGCACCGCTAATATCATGCATAAAGTCCAATCTACAGGCGAAACTCTCTCGGTATAGGGAAAGAAGGCCGACAACAACTTCCGCCATAGGAAAAGAAGACTAGAGAAGAGAATTGAAATATTACAAGGAAACTTGAGTATAGCAGGAACAGAGGCCTACAAATTGGCAAGAGGAGAACTCGGTGCTCTTCTTAAAAGTGAGGAAACGTTTTGGAGGCAGCGAGCAAAAATTCATTGGTTAAAAGCAGGTGACCTGAATACCCGTTTCTTCCATCAAACTGCTTCTGCTAGGAAAAAGAGGAAGAAGATAGAAAAACTACAAGATAATACAGGGCAGTGGATCGCATCACAAAGTGGTCTATGCTCCCTAGTCAGGGAATACTTCTCTGATCTTTATGGGGCAAATGAAAATAGGGGTGACACCCCTGAGTTTCTCGAGTCGGTCAAGTCGATGATCTCAGAAGAACAGAAACTGCACCTCATACGACCATTCACAAAGGAGGAGTTTAATTCGGCAATTAAGCACATGAAAAAGGATACGGACCCGATGGTTTTAATCCGGCATTCTATCGACACTTTTGGGGTTTAGTAGGGGATAACATCTTCGAAGAGGCAATGAAATGGCTTCACCACAAAACCCTCCCCCCGAACCTGAACAACACGAGCATAGTCTTACTGCCCAAAGTCGAAAAACCCACCACGGTACGTGATCTCCGACCAATTTCGCTGTGTAATGTCTTGTATAAAATTGTATCCAAAGTCTTATGCAATAGATTAAAGGAGGTGCTCCCAGGTCTGATTGACAAGGCCCAGTCAGCTTTTATTTCTGGACGGCTAATTCAAGATAATGTAGCGGTTGCCTTTGAAACACTACATATGATAAAAACAAGCGAAAGGGGGACCGTGGAGACATATGCATGAAGATAGATATCAGCAAAGCGTACGACAGAGTCGATTGGGACTACCTTGAGAATATGCTCATAAAGCTGGGATTCCCGAATGTTTGGGTAGAATGGATGACAATGTGTGTTAGATCAGTTTCCTATTCAATCCAGGTCAACGACGACCTAGTCGGCCCAATCGCCCCTAATAGAGGCCTTCGCCAAGGGGACCCCCTTTCTCCGTACCTATTTATACTATGCGCCGAAGGCCTATCCGCCGCCATCAATAATGCAAACAACTGAGGGCACTTACATGGTGCAAGAGTTTGCAGAACTGCGCCCCAAGTCTCCCATTTCCTCTTTGCGGATGATAGTATGCTATTTTGCGGAGCTACTAATGGAGAAGCAACATGTCTCAAAAGCATTCTTGACGACTTCGAAAGGATATCCGGCCAAGCAGTGAACTACACCAAATCAGGGGTGTTCTTCAGCCGCAACATAAGCACCGAGAAAAGGGACCACATCAAAAACATTTTGGGGGTGCACAACAACATTAACACCGGAAAATACCTAGGGCTCCCCTCTCTAATTGGGCGGAAGAAAAAAGAAATATTCAATCATATTAAAGAGAGGGTATGGAACAAAATTCAAGGGTGGCAAAAGCGGAACTTATCTAAGGCCGGAAAGGAGATATTAATAAAAGTCGCAGCTCAGTCGATCCCATCATACTGCATGACGACATTCCTCCTGCCATCAACCATGCTCGATGAAATTCATGTGATGCTAAACAAGTTTTGGTGGGGCAGCAAAAGAGGTAATGCCAAAGGGCTGAATTGGCTAACATGGGAGGCACTTTGTCATAGTAAAGCGAACGGGGGCAGGGGCTTTAGAGACCTCCATGCCTTCAACTTAGCTTTCCTTGGCAAAATGGGATGGCGGCTCTTGACGAAAACAGATGCGCTGGTATGTAAAGTTATAAAAGCAAGATACTTTCCGAACACGGATTTCTTGAGTGCTAGGAAGGGATGGAATCCAAGCTACACTTGGTCCAACATTTTCGCAGCACTGGAACTGGTCCGTAACGGAGTTAGATGGAAGATAGGGTCAGGGAATGCAGTCAGCGTGTGGACTGATCCTTGGATCCGCGACAACCAAAATATTCGGGTGCAATCCCCGAACATTGAAGGTCTTGAAAATCTGAGTGTTGCGGCGTTTGTTGACTCGGCTACAATGACCTGGGACGTGCCTCTACTTCAAGAACTCCCCTCTGAGGATGCCAACAACATATGCTCCATGGCACTCCCGCCAGCAGGTACATCATATCGGGTATTATGGCACCACGAACGCAGTTGTCATTACTCGGTCCGTACAACATACAATGATACAAACAGGCGACGAAGCCCGCGCAAATAATGTCCTCCCAGAATGCAGTTGATTGGAACTTAATCTGGAAGTTGGAAACGCCACCGAAAGTGAAAGATTTAATCTGGCGAGTGGGAAGAGATGTGCTGCCTAATCGCGCAAATCTCCTTCGCCGGAAAGTGGTAACCGACGGCAGCTGCGTACTATGCAACACAGGGATCGAAACAAACTAGCACTTATTTATGGATTGTCAATATGCGAAGGATTGTTGGAGAATAACTGGGCTTAATTCAACCATTGATAGAGAAGCAAACAGGGTGGACAACTTCTTAGAGTTAGTATGTAATATTCTTCGCAGCCCCCTGAAATTCATCCAAGCAAACTTCACCATGATTATATGGCAAATTTGGAAGGAGAGAAACTCACAACTATGGAACGACAAACATCGCGCGGCATCAGAGGCAGTAAGATCGTCTGCTGCTTTTTGGGTGGAATGGAAATCTGCTCAGGTGGGAAACAGGGCAACTAGGTCGCAACAACCAATCTTCAAATGTGACGCCTGGCACCCCTCCCCCCCCATTGGGCACCCTAAAAATCAATGTTGACGCGGCGTTCTTCATGGACTCATGCTTAACAGGTATGGGTATGATTGCGCGAAATGCGAATGCCCAATTTGAAGGAGCACGAACAAAACTATTTACCGAAAACTGGGAAGTGGCTGAAGGGGAAGCCGCGGGCCTCCTGGAAGCAATGACATGGGCAAAATAAAAAGGGTGGGAGAACGTAATGTTTGAAAGTGACGCAAAAACAGTGGTAGAAGCCATCGCTTCGTCGATGACACAGATTTCGGTCCTAGGAGACTATGTAATTGCTTGTAGAAATACTCTCAAATCCTTCGCCAATGCCTCGCTAATTTTTGTTAAAAGAAGTGCCAATATGATGGCACATGATCTGGCTCGAGCCTCCCGGAATTACGGGGACTCACACAGCTGGACTGACCCACCGATTTGTGTGGTCGGGCAGTCAATAAACTCGTGCCTTTGCACTAATAATACTTAATCCGCATTGGTGTTAAAAAAAAAAAACCTAAGTTGGTAGCGGTTATATATGCTTTTATGCAGAATCTTATGAATTCATTAGGTAGATATTCGTTTCTTGATTTCGAAAAGTAGTAATCTTATGAATTCATTAGGTAGATAGTATCCTTTCTAGATGTTTTGCCTACATTAATAAAATGAGCAAGACTCCTATCAAATTTACCCGTGCAAAATAATTAAATATAAGTAAATACAATTTTGTAGCCAATCCATTCTTAATTAGCTCATAAATAAAAACAATTAAAATGGATGTGAGATAAATTGCATCCATGTAAATTTTATTACTCACAAACTTAAATAAAAGCTAATTAAGGCAAACGAGAAACAAAATTGGACGGAATTTATTTTTTTAGTGTTAATAAAGTAATGACATTTAATGTAATATTGTGATATTGAGGAGATACAATAGTTTAAATGTTTTTTTGATATTTAAAAAAATAATAAGAATGATATTTTTATTAAAAAATGATATGGATCCATATAAATAACTTCTTATACCGGTGGAGTATTCAGACGCCTAGACCTTTCAAATTGAAAAATCAAAATTGGTTTATTGAAAACGTACATGTTATTTAATTTTATTGATTTGTTTTATAATCAACATTTTGTTAATGTTCCCAAAAATAACTTGGAAAAGCAAGAATATGTACGCATTACACAGTTGATAAAATGATTTCGATCGCCATTCGCCAGTTGGATTTGAATAATTTATGGAATATATAGAAAGAATTAAAGCAAACTTTTTCGATACTACATATCAATAATTCTAAATTTAAGAATAAACAAAGATTATGTAAATAATACAGCACATATATTCCTAATCTAGAGTTAGGAAGCCAGCGTCTTTAATTCCACACGTTTTTGCCAATAATGTTAGTAGTTAGTTACATTCATGCACGCCATTTATTCTATAATCTCTGCGTCTTCTTTTGACCACATGGTAGGGTTTGCAAAATACAAAAAAAAAAATCCATTGAACTAGACTCAAATATAAATTATGGTTCAATTTTTTTTGTTTATGTGGTACGATTTTCGATATTAAAAATTGAAATTATTTTATTATGATTCTTTTTCAGTTTTCATTAATGGTACAATCGAATAAACCTAACGGAACTAATATTATATAAATAAAAATTATATATTTTATAATTAATACTATTTCACTATTTCTTATATTTTCATAATCTATGAATCACTATTAACTCTTATATTTTCATAATCTATTTCAATATTTCACATTATTTTACACTTTTAATGTCTAGTTTTTGTAACTCGCGTTCTGTTTCTTGTTTAGATAGTGACGCTGAAATCCTTTCTATTGGTTCATGCGTGACAGGGAAAAAGCGAAATAGAAAAACAGCTAAACTAACTAATGATTTTTTAAAAGCCCCTAGAAATTATTTAAAAAAAAAGTGTATTTTATCTGTTTAGATTGTATTTCATCTATTTGGATTATATTTTGTATTGAGATTGTTTTTAGTCTATTAAAATTGCATTTTGTTTATTTATTAATTATTGTGGAGTAAAAAATGAGGAATGTTTTGGTTTGATCGGAACTAACCGCGAACAACTTTTTTAAATATGGTTCAATTTTGATTTTATATAAAAAAAAAGTTTGATTTATATTTCGGTTTATGGTTACGGGTGGTTTGTTTAACCAAATCGATTGTTGCACATCCCTGTATCCAATCTCTTGTAACTCGTTCAATAGATGTGTCGAAATCTGAATATCTCAACTTACTCAAATTGAATCATAAATGTATCTTTAGGTCATTTGGTATGCATACAATCATGTGCTTTTTTTGTGTTGAGTAGAAATCTTATTTAAGTCCAATTAGTCATTTGTTTTGGATTTGATTTACTCATCTATTTTAGGACGGCGCTAAACATCCAGATTCTGGTAAAAAATCAAAATTACCCTTAATTAAATATTATAATATTTTCTTTAACAAGAGTATAACTGTAAAATCAATTTTTTTTTTTAAATAAGGATAACCATCTTTTCCATTCCATATTTTACATTACATTTGTGACATCAGTCTTTTTAGTCTTCTTCATAATTGGAATCGAGTCTTTATGTAGAAAATTGTATCTTAATTACTTCTGAAATTTGCTTTTTGATCAAATAATTTTGCATAAAAAATTACTAAAAAATAAAGTAGATTTGTTTGGAAGGGATTATTGACTGGTTCCACAGTTAATCTTCAATCAAGAAAATAAGGGTTGGTCTGCTATGGACTCGAGTGCATGTTGTGCACCCTAGTTCATGTTGCACTTTTCAGTTTACTGATTTACACTTTTTGATAAATGGTGTTGCACTTTTCAATTATTAAACTGTATAATAATATTTTTAGTAATAATTGAAAAGTGCAACACCATTACCAAAAAGTGTAAGTCAGTAAACTGAAAAGTGCAACATGAACTAGGGTGCACAACATGCACTCGAGTGCATACTAGGTTTTACCCGAAAACAAAGACAATATATGGATATAGACTTTGGCCTATGAATGATAAAAATTTATATAAAATATTTTATATATAAAACATACTTCCTCTCCCTCGTGAAAGTTGCTCTTTTTTTTTTTCAATTTCAATAAAAAATATTCTTTTTTATATAAATTATCACTTCTCACATTTAATTATATTCATCTTTCTCTCAATCTCAGATCACCTCTACCCAGGATCAGTTGGACATCATAGATCTGGGGCTCCTTCATTCATATGTGTTGTTCCACTGCAATTTAGAGAGCGGTTTAGAGCAAGCTGTTCACGGCGGAATGACTTCTATCTTTTGGGATTCTGGGTCCATCGATTTGTGTTATGTGCCGCAAAGACTCTGAGTTGCTTGACCATCTGCTTGCCCATTGTCCGTTCACTTTGGAGATTCTAAGCAAATTGACTAACATATTTGAGATCACGATTTACATAGGGATCAACCTCCTAGACATATTTCTTCAGGCCACTAGTGTTCAGTTGGGTCCACCATCTTTGGAGCTTTGGCGGGTGGGCTTCGTCACTGCTATTTGGGTCATTTGGACTCTGCGAAACATAGTGATTTTCGACGGAGTTTCGCCTTATGTTAGGGGATGTATGGCGCAAATCATTTATGGCATCAAGGAGGCTAGCAGCATAGCTGGGGGCTATTCTGACGGTACGGTTCGGATCCTGCTGACTGCCAGGGCTCTTAGTGTCTCGAGCAGACATAGACCGACGAGATAGGGTTCTCATGTAATATGGTTTCCGTCAAATCCGGGTTGGTATAAGGTTAACACGGACGACAATGCTTCTTCTTCCCCGAGTAATCTTCATGCAAGGGCGATCTTTTGGACTTTCAAGGGGTTTTTCGTGGCTTCAATTGCCACTAAGGTGGGTTGAGGCCTTCCCTTTGAAGCTGATGCACTTATGGCCATCAAGTATGCACATGATCAGGGCTGACACTTTCCTTGGATTGAATCAGACTCAGTCCTCACGATTGACACTTATAGGCCTTCAATTCCTTGGCGTCTGCAGGGTCTTTGGAGCCAGATTCACTCTCTTACGCAGGACATGCACATCAGATACTCACATGTCTTTAGAGAGGTCAATTAGGCGGCGGTCGCTATTGTCAAGATAGGCCTTGACTGTGTCTAGAGGGGTTACCCCCGAACTTTTTACTCCCATTCCTGCACAATGATTTGTACTTTGTTTTTTTATAGACATTGATCTTTAGAGGAGCGTACCTTTTTTATTGACCTGAGTTTTGTCCCTAAGGAGGTTTATTCCAAGCAAGGTTTTAATGGCGTTCCGGCCTCTGGCTCGACATGTGAGCTTATAGTCCTAAGTTTATTTTATTTTATATTATATTATCTACCTTTTATTGTCTCGTCTCTAATATATGTATTTATTCTATCATATTTCTTAATTTTCGTGCATGCTCAAAAAAATTAGGTAACTTTCATCGAAACGAAGGGAGTAAGATTAAGGTAAAAAATTTCACTACTAGGCCAAAATATTATGGAAATTTATTTATTTATTTATCAGAATAGTTAAAGCTAAAAATATTATGGTACTAATTTTCTTTAGACAAATTTATTAGAATATTTAAAGTTAAAAATATTATGCTACTAGTCACTAGCCTACTAGGCAACGAGTACTTTTTATCAAATTATTTTAGACAAATACTTATGTGTATCAGTTACATAGCTATTTACCCTCTTTTTTTAATAAGTCCACACTCCCTTCTTTTAACCACTTTATATGTACAAGTTACATGTAACTAAATCCAAATTTTTACATGGGTTATTAGTTATTACCCTCTTTTTTATTAATTTCACCCCCAATTTTTTAAAAAGAAAAATACATGTAAAATATTATATTACCATTTTATCAATTAAATTAAAATACAATTCATTAAAATTATAATTATACACCAACTATCGAGTCACCAATGAATCACCACAAGTCAAATATTATTCTATTTTTTTAACTTTCAAAAAATAAATATAAAAAAATAACGAATATTGAAAAATATGAGACTCAAAATAAAATTATGAAATAAAAATTTAAGTATTATTTTTTCAAAAAATGACCAAAATTTAGAAAAAAAATCGAAAAAAAAAATTAAACTAAAAAATTTCAATTTTTTTCTAATTTGGGTATAAATGTATGAATATGACATGCTCACTTTATAGCTTTAATCTGATTTATAATAACTAAGATTATTTTGTTGTGTCTTCATTATTTCTACAATGATATATGGTTTGTTACAAGTTTTTTTAAAGTTGTAGATTATTTTTTAAGAATAATTAATAACATAATCTAATTGAAAAATAAAATTTATATTTAAAAACTTAAATGAATGGGGAATTGGGAAAGAAACCAGCATAATATTGCATCGGATTTATTATTTTCTTTGTGGTCATCGCAGTGTTGATCCATTCATATGTTTATTGAATGTGATTGTATCTATTAATTGAATTGTGTGTTCAGTGTGATTCATTCTCACATTTGTTCTTCTTACTAGTTAGTTAATATCAATCTTTTAATATTGATGTATTAATTTGCATGGTATGCCTTGAATTATGAATGTGTTAAGTTATGTATTTTTTGTTAAATATAATATTAGTTTAAATACGATATAGTATTAGTACGCTTATGGTATAGTACTAGTTAATATATTGTATAGTACTAGAGATTAATGTGGGTATAAAAATATTATTTTATATATGAACTAATACTATACAATATGTGAATTAATACTATACTACTATATTTGAATTAGTATCATAGAGTATATGAACTAATATTATACAATATGTGAAATAATACTATACTATATTTGAACTAGTACCATAAAATATGTGAACTCGAAACTCGAAAACATTATAATTTGTATCAATATAAACTAATATTATACTGTATATGAACTAATACATACAGTACTGCATATTAACTAATAATATACCATAAATACTTATCAACTGTTATCATAACACTTATAAACTAAAAATTATATTTATAAAAAATTAAAATAAAGTGATTAAAAAATGAAAGTTCGAATGAAAAAAATAATTAAACAAATGTAAAACGAAGTAAAATTTGTAAGGAATGAAGTAAAATTTTGAAAGGATAAGGTGGAAATTATACACCAATTAATTAAAGTAAAATAGTACAAATATAATTGAACACTTGCGGCTAAGAGAGATGAGAGTTTTATTTTCTAAAACAAATTATTATTATACTACTCCATTTAATACTTAAAAAAAAACAATTAATATTATTTTTTAAATTTTCTTATTAAACTTTAAATTTTAGAATAATTATTTGTGGCATAAAAAGAAAGTATGTGAAAAAAATTATCATTTGAAACACAAATGATAATTAAGAAGAAAAATAAATTTAAAAAATAATATTAAAAAGAAAAATATTAATATTAATTGGAGTAAAATAAAAAATAAAATTTAAAAAAAATAATGAAGTATTATTTTTTAATGATAAAATAAAAAAAATTAATTGAAGTAAAATAAAGGCCCATGAAAAAATCTATGTGCTAAATTGATATAGTAAATGGGTCATGTGTTATTTGTAATGAGTTATTGGATTGAATATAGTAAATGTGTCATGTGTTATTTGTAATGGGTTATTGAAATATTTGATATAGTAAATATGTGGGGTTATTAGATCCAGTGGTACACAAGAGTGCAACCCATTATTTTATCCTCAAAATCTAATTTTTTTTTTTTTTTTGGTTTAGAATCTTTAGATAGAGTTATCCTTTTTTTTTTTCATTTTGAAAATTTCTTTTCTTAAATCCAAGTCATTTACTTGAATATATTTTCATCAAGCTTTCCCTGTACCATTGAATAAATATTGTATTTAATCTCTATTTTCTTTTTAAAACCTAAAATTTCCTACCGTTTAGTATTTATTTTCAAATATCCGTAGATTTATTTTGTCTTGTTTTATACCTGATAAAATATATTCCCTTACTCCAATTTCATTATTCCTTTTTTTTTAATTGATTGTCCAATTTTATATACACATTATATTTTTTTAATTGATTCTCCTTACTATTAAGTATTAACACTACTTTGATATCCATTCTTCAATTTTTAATTATTATCTATTTATAAAAACTATTATTCACTTTATTTATAGACATTTCGTTTATATATCTATGTATACATATTTTAATTAATACTCTTTTATATTCATAATATATCGTTTTGACCTTTAAAAAAATTTCTTTGAAAACATTAAGAAAAGTCAATTCATTATTTAAAGGCGAAATGAGAAATTAATTTTTTTAATATATATATTAAAATTCGGTGATAAAAAATGAGGGCATTGAATTTAGAGAGACGTATAAGTAGCAGAGTTTCGTAATTGGCCATTGACACGTTCCCTCAATTCCTTCACCCACCCGTCACTCTCCCATCGCCCCCCGGCCCCTCACCCCTCCCCCCACCCCAAACCGCCGGCTTTAACCTAAATTTAAACCCCACCGCCAAGTCATCACGCCACCGGAATATCCTTTCAATTCAATTTCTACCTCTGCATACATATATACGCATTCTTCCAATTTATCCATTTCCTCAGCTATCTTTTGTTGAATTTCAGATGATAATTCGCCATCTTTGACAATCCGTGAATAATTTTGAAAATGATCGGTGCAATTTTTCTAAATTTATGTAAATTATGCTAACTTACACCTCCGTGATATGCATCATTTCTGCTGTGTTCAAGCGATGAGTATCCACTGCACCTCCGACATCAAGCCGTATCCGCCGTCCGATCCGATGAGTAGAAGTCTAAATCCGGCGGTATCTAGGGTTCAGTCAGCTCGCGATTCCGTGCCCGAGCATGTTTCGACTCTCAACAACAATAATCACAACCAAAATCATCATACCCGTGATGTGAAGATTAATGATATAGTGGGGAATGGTATTTCTGGGATTTTGTATAAATGGGTGAATTATGGTAAAGGGTGGAGGCCTAGATGGTTTGTTTTGCAGGATGGAGTATTGAGTTACTATAAGATCCACGGTCCTGATAGAATTGTGCTTACTAAGGAAACTGAAAAGGGATCAAGAGTGATTGGGGAAGAATCGATACGCCGGATTTCGCGGCGGCATAACAATCATCATCATAGGAATGGGCACAGCAGTTCATCGTCGAGAAGCCGGAAGCCCGTTGGTGAAGTTCATTTGAAGGTTCCATTTTATTTTTAATTATTAAGCTTTTCCGATTGAGTTTTATCAGGGATAACATTACTTACTATAATCCTCTTTTTTGTTTTCTTTTCCTTTTTTGGAGTAAATTGAATCATTTGAAACCTTTACCGTGCTTTCTAGGCTGATAATGTGATTTAGTATTATTTACAAGTAATTGGTTTAATTTTATTTTTTTTGTTTATCTGCTGATTAGTTGTTGAACCTGATGCCGTGCTGCTCTGGACTTGTTACCTCATTTAGGAAACATTTCTGAAGATAGACTAAAAATAAATTACTCAATGAATCCCGTTAATTTTTTTCAACTGAATTGACCTATTTTTCCCATCATGAGTATGATCAGAATTAATCTGCTTAGATATGATTATTGGAGAATTATCTTTCACTTTTCTCTTTGTCCTTTATGTTGCTCAACTCATATGTGATGTATGCGTGTTCTTACTGTAATTGAGAAATACATTTGTTTGGTCTTTTACAATTGAGTAGTTCTCTGTAGGTCTCATCTATTAAGGAGAGTCGATCAGATGATAAGAAATTCTCAATTTTTACTGGTACAAAGAGGCTTCATCTGAGGGCTGAGACGACAGAGGATCGTGCGGCGTGGATGGAAGCTTTGCAAACTATAAAGGGTCTGTTCCCAAGGATTTCTAACAGTGAGTTGATGGCTCCTGTGGAGAATGTAGCTATATCAACAGAAAAGTTAAGGCAGGTATTGTTGGAAGAAGGTGTGAGTGAAGCTGCTATTCAGGAGAGTGAGCAGATAATGAAGAATGAGTTTGCATCGTTTCAAAGTCAGATGATGGTCTTGAGGCAGAAGTATTGGCTGCTTATGGACACACTTCGACAGTTAGAGGTATGTGTGATTTTAGTATAAAAGCTTTAGTAAATCGATCCAAAGTATTGTTCTGCTCTTCAAATTTTTGAAAAGGCATAATTGCACTAAACCCACTAAACTATCACTGAAATTGCACCTAAACCACCGAACTGTACAAACTATCAATTTTTTACACATAAACCACTGAACTAATTTTTCAGGCCAAATTTCTTCTGTTTCTTTACATGTATGTCACACATGATTTTTAAGAGGATATTTCCGTCAAACCTTGCATACTAAGCGTGAGCCCTTTTTCCCTCTATTTCAGCCAAACTATCAATTTGCTTTGCATACTGCAGTGTTTCAGAATGAGGATACTTAGGTTCATTCTATTTCAGAGTTCACCCAGCATTTGCTTTGCATACTGCAGTGTTTCAGAATGAGGATACTCACTTTCTGCTGCATAGTTTTTCCAGTGTTAGGTTCTTAAATCAGACTTTCTTCTTGTTCTTCAAATAGAAAAATTCTCTTATATTTTTCGAATCGTTTGGCGTTTCTTCTTACTCAGCAAGCATTTTTTTTGTTTGTTTAGAATTAATGTCCGTCAAAGTAACGTGATAAATTGAAATCATACTCGACTGTATAACTTTTGCTGCTCTCTTGCTAGTTTGATTTAAAATTGGCCACTTTTTTGTGTAGACAGAAAAGGTGGATCTTGAGAATACGGTCGTCGATGAAAGCCAGAGACAGTCAAAGGACATTGAAGCATCTTCTAGATCAAGGCCAGATAAGTATAGTGGTGAGCAACTTATTTCTTAAAAATTGGTTTAATTGTGATACTACCTCAGTTTCTTATTATCTATCCCATTTTATCCATTCACACAAACCATTTTTCTGATTAATTAGTGTATCAAAAGACTCTCATACCCTTATTTATTCATATAGACCACAATTTTGGTTTGAAAGGTAATATAGACCACAATTAATAAGTGTATAATTACAAGAAGATGATTAGTATTTATTAGGGGTATTGTTGGAAGATTAAGGGTAAATTTGTATTTGGTATTAGCAAAGTGAGATAAATAGGAACATCATTTTGAATAAATGGGACTATTAATGAGGAATGGAGTTACTGAGGTAGTACTGTAAGATAAAATTGAGGCTTTTGTTCCCGGAACATCTTATTATCTTTTTTTTATTTTTCCTACCAGAAAGTGCATCTGAATCTGAAGATGAAAATGAAAGAGCAGATGCAGCAGAGGAAGATACAGACGATGAGGAGAATACTTTCTTTGATACCAAAGATTTTCTTTCATCCAGCTCTTTCAAAAGCAGTGGGTCTGATTTTAGGACATCTTCATTTTCTTCTGATGACGATGATGATGACCTCTATGCTTTTGATGTTGAGGATAATATCGAACCTACCATTAGGGCTTCTGGAACAAACTTTCCTCGTGTCAAACGTCGTAAAAAATTGCCAGACCCTGTTGAGAAGGAAAAAGGAGTGAGCTTGTGGTCAATGATCAAAGATAATATTGGGAAGGATCTTACAAAAGTGTGTCTTCCTGTTTACTTCAACGAGCCTCTCTCTTCTCTGCAGAAATGTTTCGAGGATTTGGAATATTCATACCTTATTGATCGGGCATATGAATGGGGAAAAAGAGTAAGTTCCTGCTAATAATATTAATTGTTTAAATATTAGCAGCTGTAAAAAAATGCTGTTATTTGTTTATCCCCTGTTTTGGCAGCTATAAAAAAAAAATCATAGAACAAGCTTAAGATGGTTTGGGCATGTATGTACATTGAAGACCTTTAGATGCCTGTACTGAATTCTGCCAGGTGGTACCTCAAATTAAAAGGGGAAGCAGAAAATCTAAAAGACTTGGAGAGAAACTATTATAGAAGATAATCTATGCTTAAATATAAATGTGTTCTTGACCGAATAACATTAAGATTCATACTGTCTGACCCTACATGGTGGAAAAAGGCTTGTTTTCTTTTTGTTCTTTCCTAGCTTCTTCGCTTTGTGAGATTTTTCTTAATATATTTAACTGTATCAGGAATTCAATTATTATCTGTATAGATAATTGTTGCATACGTTAGTAAAAATTTCTCCTTTAGACCTAAAACAATGGTTAGATGTGAATTCTGATTCATATAGCTGATCTCACATTTAAGGATTTGTCGTTTGTTGTTGTTTACTTATTTGGAGTGTATCTGAGCTTAATCTGAAATTGATAATTGTTCTCAAACTTTTGATCCTTTAGTTTATCATCGTTAGCATCTTATTTGTATTTATAATTTGTGCATAGGGTAACAGCCTTATGAGGATTCTAAATGTAGCTGCATTCGCGGTATCTGGATATGCGTCTACCGAAGGAAGAATTTGCAAACCATTTAATCCGCTGCTAGGGGAAACTTATGAGGCGGATTATCCAGATAAAGGCATCCGATTTGTTTCAGAGAAGGTTTCAGTTTATTACGAGCAAATTGATTGTTTTCTCCTTATGATGATTTGCTTTTAGTAAATTGATTACAATCTTGAAAAATTGACATAGCTTTGTTGCCAAAAGACAGCATAAAACATGAAAACTACATCTTATGTTTCTTATTTAAAAAAAAAAAAAAGCATGAAAACTACATAGGGAAAGGGGAAAGAAGATTGGCATCATTTGATCTAGTAATATAAAGGGAACTGGAATCGTTTAATCAGTTAGGTTTTAGCATTACTGCACCATTACTTTTTTTTTTTCTTTTTTTGCACCGTTTTAGTATTTAAATATGTGACTTTGGAAACTGGAAAGCCTTTACTTTAGAAATGTGTGGTCTCGCATACTTGCATTATAGAGAAATGACTCTAATGGGGAAATAGGGTTGGAGCCCCACTTTTCATCTGTGTTGGTTCCCTTATGTTCACAATTTTAAATTGTGTATCTGAACTCCAGGGTTGGCAAAACCTGATTATCCATAAGTTTGGTCAGAAATGGTTCTATTGAATTATGTCTACATTTCATACAATGTGATCTCAAATCACCTGTTTGAATATGTTTATCAAATGGTTGTATCTTTTGCCGTATATAATCTATGGTGTGTGCATTTAATGTAACTGTACCTTTTTGTCACTTTGACTAACCAAATTGAATCCCCTCGAAAATAAATTTTGCTTGCATTTATCATAATTGAATTTTATTTACTTTTCTTGATTAGGTGAGTCATCATCCCATGATCGTAGCTTGCCACTGCGAGGGTACAGGCTGGAAATTTTATGCTGATAGCAATTTAAAAAGCAAATTTTGGGGACGCTCCATTCAGCTTGATCCAGAGGGTATCTTAACTCTTGAATTTGACGACGGGGAAGTTTTCCAGTGGAGCAAGGTATCACTGAAAAAGATTGGAGATTATTACTTCTCTTTGTTTAATTCATTTGAGAAAAATGAACTTGTGATTACAGGTGACATCATCTATATACAATCTTATCCTGGGGAAACTATATTGCGATCACTATGGTACAATGCGGATACAAGGAAACCGTGACTATTCCTGTAAACTAAAATTCAAGGAGCAGTCTATTATAGACAGAAATCCTCATCAGGTACTTTTTTTTTTTTTTATTCTGGTTGACATGGTTGTCATTTCTCATCTTGTTGGTCTGGGTGTATCTATACACACATTTGAGAAAGCAGCTCAAATGGTCAAGCTAGGGATGTAATTGAACCCGAGTCGAGCCAAACTATCAGTGTTTTTGTTTGTTATTATTGAGTTTGAGCCCGACTCAAGCTTAATTATTGAATATATGCGAGCTTTTTCGAGCTTAATTAAGCCTAAACAAGTTTGATAATATCAATCTCAAATTAGACGATTCATCAATTAATTACAAAAATAAAACTATATATTTCTAAATATCATATATATCTACTAAATTCTATAATTTTATTTAATTAAATAAGTTAAATTACATAATTTTATATTTATCATATATACTAAATGTGAAAAATATAAATCAAAGTCAACCTATTCATTAGTACTATAATTTAATAATTTATACGAGCTAGCTCACGAGCTAAATTTTTTGAATATATTGAGTTTGTTTGTTTGTGTTGATGATTAAAAATGAAGAATTTTCAAGCCGAACTCTGAATAGTTCGCGGACGGCTTGGTTTGATTGCATCTCTAGGTCAAGCAATAGCACACCTTTATATTTTACATTTATGTGATAATATGATTTTTTTTTTTTCTTTTCAGGTGCAGGGGATAGTCCAAGACAATAGTGGAAAGACTGTAGCGACCCTGATCGGGAAGTGGGACGAGAGTATGCATTACGTCAATGGGGACTACTCCTCCAAAGGGAAAGGTCACGAATCTCTGTCAGAAGCTCACTTGCTCTGGAAACGCAGCAAGCCTCCGCAGTTCCCTACACGTTACAATTTGACACGTTTTGCCATCACACTGAACGAGCTTATTCCAGGACTGAAGGTAACTTTTTTATGATGCAAGTGTTCTTGTGTGTGTGAAATGAATGTGGAAATGGCTATTTTCTTCCAACCCACGCTTGGAAGTGGGCCCTTCTCTGTTGAGTTTGTGTGAAATCTGAATGTGGTCTAGAACCTTCTCCTTTCTGTTTCCTAAGTCATCATCTATTTTGGGATTTTGCTATGAATATGGTGGGGTCATATATTCCATGGTTACACTTTTTTTTTTTTTTTTTATGGAAGTTAAATACCCATCCCTTTTTTCCCCTCCCCATGACTCGAACCCAGGACCTAAAGCCTAGGTAGTGGTGCTCTAACCACTTGAACTATCCCACTTTGTCTATTCCATGGTTACACTTGCTATATATATTATCATCCAGGGTGATTCAATGTTGGGCTTGACTATTTAGATGCTACATTATCAATGGAATGGTTCCTCCAAATTGTCCTTTCAGCTTGGGTGGATATCTGCTATAATTAGCCTTGAGTTTTATTCAGGTCTTAAATTTGCGAGTCTTCAAATGTTATCTTATTGTTAGAAGGCAAAGTCTTGTGTGAACCAGGTTCACTGTGCAATTGATTTGTATTTTGTGTGTATTTTTAAACAGTATTAATTGTTTCATTAAAACGTATTAGTTTGTCTGTATAAGTTGTTTCATTCAAAAGTACTACTCTTGTTATACTATAGATATAGAATGATATTTGGGAACCAGTTGTATGGAAAAAATATTTTACATAAGATCAACTCTTGTTTGAATATGAGGAAAATGCACCAAAACTTTAGGCTGTTATCTTATGCTTAGTTATCAGATTCGATAAATTGGGATGGATTTATATGTTTTTCAGGAAAGGCTGCCCCCAACAGATTCAAGACTTAGACCCGATCAGAGGTGCTTGGAAAATGGGGAATATGAGATGGCAAATGCCGAAAAGTTGAGGTTGGAGCAGCGGCAACGGCAGGTAACTTTTTTCTGGCCTCAGTTCACTTGTACACTGGTAAACGATTAACCTGAAGATACATGCACAAGCATTATGGATTGAAACACTCATTAGTTGTTTACGTAAATGATAGCCCTATAAATACTCTTAACTGTATGAAAGAAATTAATCGTAAACTTAATGTATGTTCTTCTGCATCTTTGTTAAGAAAAGGCAAAAAAACCTCCTTACATCATTAATCTTAAAGTTGCATTTGGATTGAGGGCTTTGAAATCTAACAATTCAACTTAAGAGTCCTGGATTTCAAATTCATCGTTCGCATTCAAATGAAATAATAACGGGGCAGATCTGAGATGGGTATTTGCCTATCTCAGAATTCGTCCCGCCTATATATTAAAATTAACTTTAAAATACAAAATATCTATATTTTAACCTTCAGTATTAATCCGATACTTAATAGTAACACTTTAAATCTATATACAGTACACACAAGCATATATGCAATAACATGAATATAAGTTCATAGAAATATTTACATATATAAAACTATTTATATATATGTGTGGTGGGTCCGGAGACGTGTTTGTCGGGAGGGTTCTATAAAATCACGGCCCATCACAGACCCGCTTAGTCTGGGTGGGTTCGATATGGGTTCGGGTTTGTACCCGTTCTATTGCAATCCCTGCAAAATATCAATTGATTTGATACCTCGCACAGTTGAAATCTGCCCTCATATTCTTCAATCCAAATGCTACCGGCAGGTTTATTTTAACTACAAACTTTTTTATGGAAAACCAGGCTAGGAATATGCAAGAACAAGGCTGGAAACCTCGTTGGTTTTCAAAAGACGAAAGCTCAAACACATATCGTTATGTTGGTGGGTATTGGGAAGCTAGGGAACGGGGCAAATGGGAATCATGCCCCGATATTTTTGGCCAAATTCTGTCGGATCAAACGACAATGGACGAGTAAGACGAGTTCTATCTTGTTTCTTTGGTAGTAAAAAAAATGTAGGAAACATGGAAAAGCAGCTCATGATTCATGACAGGGTGTGTATAGTTAGATGAAGCAAGCAACTAAAGTTGTTTTGATAATCAAGTTTATTTTCGTACTTTCTTATTCTTCCCTGTCGTTTATAAGATGTGCTGTTTTATTTATATATGAATGAAATGTGTTCAAATTTACGGTACAAGGTTGCTTTTGCAATGAATGTTGAGCTAACAGTTTCTGTATGTATTGTGTTGTGTTCATTTTTTTTTTTTTTTCAGCAATACATTATGTGGCTTTATATAGAATATTATTGGGTGTTTGCAAACTCTTTTGATTGGTTATAATCTTTTGTCTTCAATTTCATCTGTAACGGGTTTTGCATTTCTTTTAATTGGTTAAACTGAAGTTCAGAGAATTAATCATAGATCCCTGTCCAATTTCATTAAAATTTTCTACACTTGTTCGTAAACAACATTGGTTGTGTATTTTCATGATTTCCCTTATCATTTAAAAAAGTATCTTCAACCATCCTTTATTCCCGATCCTGGAGACGATGACACAGTTAAAGTTATTATCCCTGACTTTTATACTTTTATTGAGTCACAATTTTAACTATTTTAATGTGGTAAGTTAAAAATTTAATTGAAGATCTATCAAAGTTGCATACATCAATTATTATGTACCAATTTGCATATAAGGATTTGTCATAATGTTCATACTTGCACACATCAATTGTTAGTGCAATTGTTAATATAGTACTCCCTCCGTCCCTAAAAAGTTTGCATTTGTTTGAACGGAGTTTAAGAAAAAAGTGTAATAATTAAAGTCTTGAGTGTAATTTTATAAACTTTTATATATAAAGTAAATAAAGTAGTTTAATTGAGTGTATGGTGGGTATCAAAAGATATTGTATGAAGGGTAAATATGTGTATGTCGTGAGAGTGGGTATGCAAACTTTTTAGGGGTGGAGGTAGTATAACATTACTTATTAACCGATAACATTACACTTATAAACTAATATCTAATACCATAATATTTACCATATTTTAGTTTATAAGTGTAGCGATATCAATTGTGATATTAATGATTAAACCAAATTGCACTAGTTGCATGGAGTGTAATATCACCTTGTTGGATGTACATAGGATAGGAGTGTTCAAAAAAAAATCGGACCGGAAAAATGATCGGAATCGGATCGGACCGAAACCGGATCGACCGGTTAGATTCCGGTTCGGTCTCCAGTCCGGTAAATTTTGGATTCCGGTTTTCCGGTCCGGTCCAAGACCGGAATTTTTCGGTCCGGACCTGTTTGAAACAGAATTTTTTTTTTACTAATGCACTCTCAATTATTTTTCAAAACCAAGTAATTGGTGAAAATGTGTTGAGATCTATTACATTTTTTGTAAATATATAATTTAACAAACATATTTAATTTATTTTAGGGTCAAAAGATCATTAATAATAATTTAAATAAAATTCACATCGATGTAATGAAGAGCAAACATTTAATTTTCATACACAAATTAATCAATTTTGTTCTTGCTTCCATAAACTTAAAAAAAAAAAAAAAAAAACGGTCCAACCGATCCAAACCCGAACCGGATTAATTACGGTCCGGTCTCCGATCCGTAAATTTTTTAAATTCCGGTCCCGGTCCGATTTTGGACCAGTGCACACCCCTATATGTACATTAGGTTTTCTGTAAAACAAGTTTACATGAATCATTTTGTTGAAAGTGCGACTTTTTAGTATACCCTTTGTCACATTTTAGTATATGAAGTACCATCATTTAAAAAATATTTAATTTAAAGTGTTGTTCATCTTCAATATCAATAATTAAAAAATATTTAATTTGAAGTGTTGTTCATCTTCAATATCAATAAACAGTGATACTGTATATATTAAACAATAATATCAAATTAATCATAAAAAAATTGTGAACCAAGTAATTACACAGCATAATAATATGCTCAGAAATAGGTGCAAAATAACCACACTTACACGTGTATAATAAATAAGTAATACATTCATAAAAAATGGTGTAATTTTTTTTAGTGGGATGGTAACACTTGTCACGGACAAGGTGGGATAACTCAAGTGGTTAGATCCTGGGTTCGAGTCATGGGGAGGAAAAAAAAAAAGGATGAATATTTAACTTCCATAAAAAAAAATAACACTTGTCACGTGTAAAAATACTATCATGACACGATTAGGGAGATTAGGGAGTGCTGTATTTGGAATAAATTGAAATAACAAACTCAACTAAATTGAAATTTAAATTTCATTTCGATTATCGGTCCGGTAACAAATTTTTATTTTAAAATTTTTTGGTGTTCGACTCTATTTCGATTATTTACAATAAAATCGAATTAAAAACAGTTAGATATTACAATATAAAATTAACTATTACTAAACTAAACCAAAAAACCCTAATGCATTACTCAGCCCAGATTCGCATAATACGGGTCTAAAAAATTTATATAGTATTAGGTACAAATATTTATGGCTTAAAAAAGTTTTAAAAAAAAATTCAACAACATTTCGATATTACAATTAATAATCGGTTCGATTAAATATTGATTTTCACATCTGTTTTGTTCACCCCTAATAACGCCAAAACAGTCTCAATTATATTAAATTTAATATATCTACTCAAAACAAAACTGAATCTTTGACCTCAGCCATGAGTAGAGACCTCCTTGATTAATTAGTGATTTTTTTTCTTCATATAATGCCTAATCACGTGTAAAGCATAGCGCTGTGAAAAAATTATATACTCCATAATAGAAATAGTGTTGTCTAAATCATCTCAATCATATCATGATGCATATTAACTGCTACTTAAACACACACGGAAATGTTTCATTACAAACTAGGCCAACCACAACTTGCAATAATATTTGTTTTTCCTCTCAAATCCCATTTTTTACACTTAAAAAAAAAAAACTTGTTCTCTCACACATTTTTAAGAATGCATGTTATATTATATCTACCATATATTCATTCCGTTTAAAAATAAATAACGTTTTAACATCATATGTTTGCAAACAAATAAATATATAGTGTTTTAGTTTTTTTTTTTTTTTTCAATTTTTTCTTCTTTTAACTTTAAAAAATATTTCAAATTTATAGCTTATCTTTGTTAATTAATCATCTATAGTTAATTAACTAGATACTATAATTTTTAATATGAAAATTATTCATTAGTTAAAAGGCAAACTTGTCAATACATAATCTTCTTAATTTCACCAAAAACTAAAAATTAAAAAATCATTTATTTATGAACAGAATAATATTACTAGTTATTTTACATGAAATTCATCTGAAGTGATTAACAGCATCATTGTATTATTTTCATTTCAAATATATATACAATAAGCACTGATATTATTTTGTAACGAATAAACAAATGATATAATATTACGTAATAGAACATTCAAAGTAATTATACTAACATGCAGTGATAATATTTTTTTCTCTTCATTACATCTCAATCCATGGTTTATGCAAACATCATATTTAGAAGGATGGATATGGCACTACAATTCAAGTAAAGCCATGACATTAATTTACCTATAATTAACTACATTATTTTGGTAACTGGTGACTCGTAATGATAATGATATTAAAATTAGGATAAAATTGCCTAATAAATACATGCACAAACAAAAAGGATTAAGCTATAAATACCCAATTAAGTAGGGGATTTGTGGGTGATATGTGACTACCAATACTAGAAAACACCTCGGATTAAGACATTTTAAGTTCTTTAATCGGAAATTATGGTTGATAATGACATTTAGTGATGTTGGACCCTATTGTCCAAAATTGCAATTATCGGTGGGACTTAACAATGCAACCCACTATGTTAATGGGCCCATACTTGCTCCACCTAGGTTTAGAATCGCCCTTTACAAGTCATCATGCACACTACCTTTTCCAAGGGTGAAACTATTTTTATTTTAAAAAATAAAACAAAGAAAAGATGGAATTATTTTTTGTAATTTCAGTGTAACAACTAAAGTAAGGTACAACAATGTGGTAAGTGTGGATTTTTTTATATTGACCTTATTGAAGAGTTTACTTAGCTTCAAATTCTTCTAAAGTAATCAAATCATTCTTAAAATTAAAATATGTGTATGATAGTAATGTAATTGTAATGATCATGAGTAGAGTTTTTTTTTTAGGTGATCGAAATATAGTGTAATTAAATTATATATGATCATGTATCATGGGTATAGATATTTATCGGGCTAGCCCTAGTTCTACAGGGTCATGGTTTAAATCGGGACTAAACGGTTTAGAGTCGTATCCGGTTCGTTCTTAACCGCTCCATCAATAATTGAGACCTAATCCTAATTATAGCGGGCCACGGGTTAAACGGGCTCCAAAAAAAATTAATTTTTTTTCTTTTAAAATTAAAAGTCACAATTGACACACGTCCAACAAACAAATAAAATAGAAAAATAAATAATTATTTAATGATCAGTAAATGAGAAAACAAAAGTATGATTTAAACACAATTTTAGAATTCATTGGTCTTTAATATTGTCAAAAAAAACTAAACAAATATCATAATCTAATAAAAAAAAATCACTTTATTGAGTCTTTACATTATTCCGATCCTTCCTTGATCAAAGACGAAGCATCATTATCATTAGAGATGTTTATCGGGCTAGCTTTACAGGGTCACGGGCTAAACGGTTCAGGGTCTTATCTGATTCGTTCTTAACCGTCCCATCAATAGTTCGAACACGTTAAATTTGGGGTTAACCATGTCGTTCTATTTCTAAAAACATGTTTAGGTTGTAAAATGATGATATCGGAAAACTTAAGTTTCATATTTGACACACGAAAACGAGATAACGACCCGTGTGACATTATAACGGAACAAAGGTCGTTACCGTCACTAACGACACCTTACCGACCATTCTCCTAGATCTATGTGATATTTTATACGAGTATTATGTAGAACATGGATATCAACGTATAACATGTGTTGAATACTCCGATAAACGAGAGAACGACCCATATCGACTTCTAGACTGTGCACAACTAAATTTTGAAAATAATTGTAATTCTTACAAATAATTATAAATATCAATTATATATGGTAAATTATTGATAATGCACGACTTCTACACCGTGCACATTCTAATTTGGGAAATAATTGTAATTCATACAAATAATTATAAATATCAATTATTTATGGTAAGTTTTGGGTATTGCACGAATTCTAGACCGTGCACACTCTAATTTTGGAAATAATTATAAATATAAATTATTTATGGTAAATGATTGATAATTAAAAATTGATAAATTATATCCTTGTTTACAAAACAAAAACTTCCATGTTTGACACATTCTCTTTAATAGAAAATGCAAATTTATGACACATTATGACAATACATACCGTAAAATTTACAAAAGGTAACATGTCATCAAATTTAAGCCTTTAAATTAGATTTTTAATGGGTTAGATTAACTGACTACGGTAGTCATTACGACACCTTACGACGTCCTAACTACATGTAGAAGGTCCCTACTATGTATTGACATAAAAGTTCAAATCACTAACATAGTTTTCATAGTTAATTGTCTCATGAACATATATGTTCACAATAATCATCCATCTTTTCAGTACATAATACTAGCATTTTCAGTAAATAATGTTTGTATACATTTGTAGTGATTACCTTTTCTACCTTGATAAATTTTATATGTATAAAATTGAATTTTGAGTAATTTGAATATATTCACAATCATTCTATTGAATTCTTAATCCACAATATTAGAATTAAATTAAATTATAATTATAATTCAACTAAATTAGGAGTACTGATCAATTCAGTGCACACAAATGTGAATCTTCTATACCTAGTTTTATTCCTTCAAAAATTATATGGTTTCTAGTTTTCTATACACGTACATTAGGGTTTTCTAGTTTTCCTTAGATACGCACTAACTTAAATTTGGAAATTTGAACTAATTTCACATTAAATTTTATGCAATTTAACTAAATGAAGGATCTAAGACAACTCAAAACCTGCATACGCATTAATAAGCACACCCTTCTATAACGATAACGTTTGCATTAATTGTTTAATTAACTTAATTAGCAATTTAATAAGGATCTCCTTTTTGGACAGAGAAAAAAAAAATCATTAACATTAGCAATTGATTCTTAAAACCTGTAAATATAAAACCTAAATTTATTGCAGAAGTTGCACCCATGTCTCAACGTAATGGCCTAATATTATGGCTTTAATACGTTGAGATAATATTGAATAATTATTCCTAAGTTGACAAATTTTAATCACAGATGGCAGATTACTAGATAATCCACGCGTTTTAATAATTGGGATTCAGTTATATCATTTTATAGTTTACCAACCAATGAACCCAATTTAAATAATACTTGGTTCATAAAAATATGGCACAATATTCCTAATAGTTAATAAAAATCATACGTGCGTACATCATTCAATTTTTTTTATTTTTTATATATGACCAAACAAATATAAGTATTTTATATTTAAATCAAGGATTCGTATATATTTGTGGTATGTATGCTGCTATAAATAACGTCAGAAATTTCAAAAGTCGATTTACAATAATACAATATCAAGCCTAAATTATGATGACTTTTATTTCGTGTGCCAAACTAAGTAAACTTGGATATGCAAATAATAAATGCAATATGAGATTTATTAGTAATTCCCATAATTAGGGTGACATAATCTGCCAATTTATTTTTAATTTTTTAAAAAAATCTTTCATTGAGATTTATTAGTAATTCCCATAATTAGGGTGACATAATCTGCCAAATTTTTTTAAAATTTTAATTTTAAAAAAAAGAAAAAGTTTTTAATTGAAAGGTGTGAAGAGAATCAAGAATCCTCCTACGTTGGGATGGTTCACCTAGACTAGACATGGACCACAATATAAAATGACTAGACTACCCTTGAATGAAATTCAGGCAGATATTCCCGTTGTTGGTGAATGTTTGCAGGGTATATCCGTGATTTTACTTTAGTGCATTTTTACAGCACGAATTTGTGCAAATGAAAGGCCGGCTGACGAATTATTACAGACAGACTCGCTTTCTCTCTCACGCACCCATCTCTTCATTTCTCACACTCGCTACTCTATCTTTTATTTCTGCTTTTTCCATCTTTGCTTTTTCAGTTTTCTCGTTTTTTTCATTTCATCTCTCTAAAACACCATCTCTCTGCTTTTTTGTTTTTCACTATTCCCCCCTCTATTCTCAGCCACTGAAACCCTCCACGAAATTGGTTGGTGGAATTTGAAATGCTGCTGGAGCTGGATTTCAGTGCTGTTTCTGTCGATTTTTTCCGGCAATAGGTGAGTTTTTCTGCAAATTTGTGCGCCATTATAGAGGGTTTTGGGTTTTGTTTCTAGAAAAAGGGGGAAATGCCTGATAATACACTGTTACGCGTAAGGCCAGCGGAGAATGGGAATAAGAAATCGAATGAGGATAATTTTGATACAGGAAAGGAGAGAATACTGGAGAATTCGACTACTACAACGACGCCGAGGTCAGTTATAATTGTTCCCCGTAGTAAATCTCAAGCGACTTGCCGGAGAGTAACGCCGACTTCAATTTCCGAAACTAACGGCGCAGCTATTCTCGAGAAACGCCTCCCAAATGGGGATCTGTACATAGGAACTTTCTCGAACAATTCGCCCCACGGATCGGGGAAATACTTGTGGAAGGATGGGTGCATGTACGAAGGGGAGTGGAAGAAGGGGAAAGCTAGTGGGAAAGGGAAATTCTCCTGGCCGTCCGGCGCCACGTTTGAAGGCGAATTCAAGTCGGGTCGGATGGAGGGGACGGGTACGTTTATCGGAGCGGATGGGGATATGTACAGAGGTTCGTGGTCAGGGGATCGGAAACAAGGGTATGGGATTAAGCATTACAGCAATGGGGATTACTATGAAGGGCAGTGGAAAAAGAATGTGCAAGATGGGCAGGGTAGATATCTATGGAGGAATGGGAATGAGTATGTTGGAGAATGGAAGAATGGGGCGATTCATGGTAGAGGCGTTTTGATTTGGAATAATGGGAATAGATATGATGGGAATTGGGAGAATGGGAGTCCGAAAGGACAAGGGGTTTTCACTTGGCCTGATGGTAGTTGTTATATTGGTAATTGGTCTGATGATTCATGTAGAAGTAATAGAACTCAAATCTTGAATGGAACCTTTTACCCTGCTCACAATGGCAAGGATGTTAATGGTAATGGTGAAAATGAAGGTTTCAATGGGGTTTTCAGTCATAAATTATCTGCCCCGTTGCTTGTGGTGGGGGAGGACGGAATGGATTTGGTGGGTGGGGGTAGGGGTGGGAAGAAGAGGTCATCTGTTGGGGTCGATAGGGCATTTCCGAGGATTTGTATCTGGGAATCGGATGGCGAAGAGGGGGATATAACTTGTGATATTATTGATAATGTGGAGGCCTCTATACTGTATAGAGATGGTTTTGTGTTTGATCGAGATGGGCTAAAGCAGTTTCAGAGAAATCCCTATTCTCTGAGTGGGGAAGCAAAGAAGCCTGGGGAGACGATATCCAAAGGGCATAAGAATTATGAGCTGATGCTAAATCTTCAATTGGGGATTAGGTAATATTGATGTTGGTGTTAATTTAAATAGCTTTGGATTTCATTTTGTATTCTTCTTTGTGATATGACTTGGGGTTTTATGTTTCTTTTATTGAGTTTGTATCATTGTGTGTATTGCTCATAAGGTATTCTGTGGGGAAGCATGCTTCGGTAGTGCGAGATCTTGGGGTTAGTGATTTTGATCCTAACGAAAAGTTTTGGACTAGATTCCCTCCTGAGGGATCAAAACTTACACCACCTCACCAATCCATGGATTTTCGATGGAAGGATTATTGTCCTGTTGTTTTTAGGTAATCGATCTTCCTTGATTTGCTATTCAATGTTTTTAGTATGCAATTCTTGCTATACAAATTTGAATATTATCATGATAGGATATGCATCCCTTTTTAGATGATTGGAACATTTATAGTTTTGATCATCCACTGGAATTTTCCTTAAAATATGGATCCTTATTGGGTTTTCAGACATTTACGGAAGCTATTTCAAGTGGATCCTGCGGATTACATGTTAGCCATTTGTGGGAATGATGCTCTTAGAGAGCTTTCGTCTCCAGGAAAGAGTGGAAGTTTTTTTTACATGACGCAGGATGATCGGTTCATGATCAAGACAGTGAGGAAATCAGAAGTCAAGGTTTGTTGTCTTTAAATAGTATATTTGGTTTGCAATTTAATTTTCTTATAAAAGGATATCAAAATTGAAGCTCAGTTATTTACTTTATTCAGGTGCTTATTAAGATGCTTCCGAGTTATTACGAGCATGTTTGTCGCTACGAAAATACACTTGTAACCAAGTTCTACGGAGTCCATTGTGTCAAACCAGTGGGAGGCGTTAAGGTAAATTCCCGTTGCGATTATTTTAGTTCTCTGGTAGTGTTGTGACCTTTCACAAAATAACTGATTCACTGTAACTTTCTTGATAATTAGACTCGGTTCATTGTGATGGGAAATATGTTCTGCTCAGAGTATCGAATTCATAGAAGGTTTGATTTGAAAGGATCGTCCCATGGCCGTACAACTGATAAACCCGAGGGAGAGATTGATGAAACCACAACTCTCAAAGACCTTGACCTGAACTTTGCATTTCGTCTCCAAACTAATTGGTACCAAGAACTCATCAAGTGAGTCCTCATAGCTCCTTTTGATCTTACATTTTTCTTTATATAAAATGGCAATTTTAGATAAATAGGAGAAAGAAAATGTGGCCTCAACCCGGCCAAGGTTTAAAACAGGCCTCGTTAAAACCTGCTAATGAAAAACCCAGTGGGAAAATCCATTAGCATAATAGTGATACACCAAAACAAGACTAAGTGAAACGTACATTTTTTCTATTTATGATATTGGTTTTTCCTAATTTGGTTAATCATCTATATCAGGCAAATTGATCGTGATTGTGAGTTCTTGGAGGCTGAGAGAATTATGGATTACAGTCTCTTAGTTGGTCTTCATTTCCGCGATGATAGTACTAAGGACAAAATGGGATTATCACCTTTTCTATTGCGTACAGGTAAATATCAATATCATTCATTATGAACACCTTCATTCTTGATAAATTAGTTTGTGGAACTTTAAGTTTAATTATATTGATATTCTGTTCCTCAGGGAAGGATGATTCGTTTCAAAGGGAGAAGTTCATGCGTGGTTGTCGCTTCCTTGAAGCAGAACTACAAGACATGGACCGGATTTTAGCTGGCAGGTAAATTGTTAAACTAGTGTGTTATTTTTCTGCTTAGCTGCCTTGCTACATCTTATTCTAAACTGATTTTTTTTCTTCTAAAAATAAGTAGAAATTTTCTGCAAGATCGTTTGATTTGGTTTTATTTAGTCCAATTATTTTCTTGCATTTTATTTGAGTGTGGTGGTTGAATAATTTGAAGAGCCTGTGGATGGGTTGGCAACAGTTTTTAGGCAGTTTATGATGAGACTTTTTTTTATGGGGTATGTTGGAAGTTTGCATTTGTTCTACTATCCTTGTAATCCCGTTCTTAATATTGATTGGAAATTCTCACTAGTTTATAACAAGAAAGATGTGGTAGTTGGGATAAAAAAGCAAATTTGTTTGATTCAATAATATTGGACATTATGTTTGTGTGCTAGCTCATTTAGATCATTATATTTTAGTTTTCACATGTTTAGGCCAAATTGCCACGAAGCACCCCAGTTCGGGGTCAAGTGTCATGTGCTGCTCATGTGTTTGGCCTACATGTGCGAAAATCAAATTTACGGGCCTAAAAGTGCCAAATTAAAATATAATGGCCTAAATGTGCCAAACCTGTAAACATACGTCCTACAATTGTTTCCCCCCCACCCCTCCCCAAGTTATACGGTCCTAAAAAAATATTCCCGAATGAATCGATGCGTGTAAATATATGGTTTCATTTCATGTGTCATTAACTGAGGTTAAACAATCCACATTTCTTTTACCTTTGTATTTCTTGGTCTACTTCTGATTTTATCCTTGTATTTATTCATCAGGAAACCACTTATTAGGCTTGGGGCAAACATCCCAGCACGGGCAGAGCGTGTGGCTCGTAGAAGTGATTTTGACAAGTATACCCCCGGAGGGTTTAGCAGTTTTAGACCATCCCGAGGTGGTGAAACCTATGAAGTAGTCCTCTACTTTGGAATCATCGACATTTTACAAGACTATGATATCACAAAGAAGCTTGAGCATGCGTACAAATCATTACAGGTAGATCCCAACTCAATATCAGCCGTCGATCCCAAACTATACTCCAAAAGATTTCGTGATTTTGTGGGGAGAATATTTATAGAAGATAGGTGACACCAATACAGAAGCATTCCAGAAGGGTGTTATCGACTGACTGTTGTCAACCGAAATTTGGCTACGAGATCTCTCAAGCCTTGCCAGCAAGGGCTCTGAACAAAGGCTTTGCAATGTTGGGAATGCCCGATGTAAACAGAATCGATCAACGGTTGTTGGCAGCTGTTTTTTGTATGGAGCAGCCATGGTTGTAAGTTATCCAAAATTGGAAGGAGAAATATTTGGGGGGTAGGAGGGTCTTTTTGTTAGCAAGTATTGGTGTAGAATGTGAAGATAGAAACCCCTGAAAATATGTGGAGGGGGGATTTTGAATAATATTGTATAGATACAGGAAAAAGTTGAATAGGTGATTAAATTATGAAGTGAGATTTCAAAGATTTGTTGGTATGAAATCAAAGTGATCTGAGTCTCCCCACCAATTGTTTGTTTAAGATTTTTAGTACTAATAAACATGAAAAGGAGAGAAAGCAAAGGGGGGATGTGGTCATATTTCTTGTTATTCTTACCCACTTTGTTTACTCATTTCCTCACTTTTTAAGATTATTATATAATAATAATAATTCCATATTTTTGTTTAAAATACTACACTGTCATTCTTCTTTTGGAGAAACCCAGCTCAGTCCCTCCAGAATATTTGACTTTAAAATCTGGTCCCCCACCCCTTCTCATTTGGAATACTTTCAAGTAACAACTTTGATTAATTTTGTATTTCAGATTTGTTTTTATACCTACTTTTGTAATATGTAATCCGTATTAAATAAATACTAAAAAAATAAAAATATCACATTACGCATTCATTATTAATTAATGGTGTTCTTAATTAGTGTAAAATATTTTTTAAATGACAATTAAAATGTGGATTGCTCTTGGATTATGGTGTTTGAAATTCATAGTAGTGCATTACATTATAAAATATTTTTTTAGAGAATTTGAAAAGCACTCAGTAATTTATTAGAATTATTTTAATGAGAAGACCTTTATGTTGTTTGTTGGGAATTGCATAGGCATTTTGGTCAATTTAATGCAATGTGGATTTGTGCTTGTAGGTTTGTTACTGTAGAGGGTCAAAGTTTGGGTGTCCTACACTTGTTCCCTTTATTTATCTGTGGGATCTTCACTTGCCTTGGGGCTTGTTTTCTCTTTCTTTTTTATTTGGCCCTACTTGAAAGCAACTCATTTTTGCAACAAAGTTTAATCTAGTTTTAACAATTTATTTACTCCTTATATCTTCTCCACTCTATTTTTTTTTTAATTGTTTTCTTTATTATTCTACGGAGTATATATTTGAGTTACATTTCAGCGTCCAATTTTAAACCATTAATTATCAATTAAATACTTCATTCGTCCACTAAAAACTAAAAGTATGTTCAATCTTATTTTTTTAGAAAAATTTCATTCATAAAAATATGTTCATTCTATTTAAATAGTTAACTTTTAAATATTTTTTTTACTTTACTAACAAAGTTAATGATATACCAACAATATTTTTTACTCTTTACCCTCATATCTACTTTATATATTAAAATATAAATTATTTTTAAAACGTTAGTACATAAAAAAAAACATACTTTTAAGCGACAGAGGAGTAGTTTTTTTTTATTTTTTGTGGAACGTATAATATATTAACATTCTTACCATATAAATTAATACGAGTAATTCTGTTTGTGTGAACTAGGAGTAATAGTTTTCTTTTAAGATGATATTTATTTTGAGTTTGTGTGGTTTTAAAAATCAATTTTTAAATTTTGGGATGTGTGTTTCTTTTATGTTTTTGAACAGATTTAACTTATGTTAAATCAATGTGTAAGATTAAATGAAATTCTATTATTCCATTGTTTGGTAAGATTATAATAATTAAATGATTTTGTAATAATTGAATTTATAAATTTTATGTCAAATTAATATGTGTAATAATAGTAGTTTTAAATGTTTTTTTAAAATTAATTTTTAAATCCAGAGTAAAATCAGGTAGTATTTTAAAACTCAAAACTTAATTTTTAAATAAAGTAAACATCTGAATGAATTAATTTCTTGATTCTATTTTTTGCGGGATATTTAAAAAAACAAGTCATACCGGCAATTGGTGGACATAAATATTTACCTTTTTTTTTTTTCCTTTTGTACTTTGAAGAAAAGGGAAATTCTCAAATGCACCACCAAAACAGATTTGGTGCACATGTTTTTCTCCTTATCCTCCTACTCTAACTTATTATCCTTTTTTCTCTACTTACGGTTATAATTCTATTTTTTAATTAATTAATTTATAATCCATTACTTTATTAATTAATTAATTAATTTACCATTATTAATTAATTACCGTTCTCATTTTTATCGACTCAAACTTGTTTTTTTTCGTTACTCACTTTCACTTTTCAATAATAATAGTCACTACTTTTCATTAATAAAATTTCCACTTTTCACTAATAACAGTTACCACTATTCAGTAATAAAATTTCCACTTTTCACTAATACTAATAATTACCACTTTTCAAGTAACAAAATTACCACTTTTCAGTAACAAAATTTCCACTTTTCAATAATAATAGTTACCACTTTTCAATAACAAAATTCCCACTTTTCAATAATAAGAATTACACTTTTCAGTTAAAATATCTACCACTTTTCAATAATAAAAATTACATTTTTCAGTTAAAATATCTACCACTTTTCAGTAACAAAAATTCCACTTTTCAATAATAAGAATTAATGAAAAGTGGTAGATTTTGTTATTGAAAAATGTAATTATTATTATTGAAAAGTGGTAGATATTTTAACTGAAAAATGTAGTTTTTATTATTGAAAGTGGTAGATATTTTAACTGAAAAGTGTAATTCTTATTATTGAAAAGTGGTAGATATTTGAACTGAAAAATGTAATTCTTATTATTGAAAAGTGGTGGATATTTTAACTTTAAAATGTAATTTTTATTATTGAAAAGTGATATATATTTTAAGTGTAATTCTTATTATTGAAAAATGGAAATTTTGTTATTGAAAAGTGGTAGAGATTTTAACTGAAAAATGTAATTTTTATTATTGAAAAGTGGTAGACATTTTAACTGAAAAGTGTAATTCTTATTATTGAAAAGAGGAAATTTTGTTACTGAAAAGTGGTAACTATTATTATTGAAAAGTGGAAATTTTGTTACTGAAAAATGATAGATATTATTAGTGAAAAGTGGTAATTTATTTACTGAAAAGTGATAATTATTATTAGTGAAAAATGGAAATTTTGTTACTGAATAGTGGTAACTGTTATTAGTGAAAAGTTGAAATTTTATTGTTGAAAAGTGGAAATTTTGTTACTGAATAGTGGTAACTGTTATTAGTGAAAAGTGGAAATTTTATTAATGAAAAGTAGCGACTATTATTATTGAAAAGTGGAAGTGAGTAACGAAAAAAAAAAAAAAAAAAAAACCAAACGAAAAAAAAAAACTTAATGAAAAGTAGCGACTATTATTATTGAAAAGTGAGTAATTATTGAAAAGTGGAAGTGAGTAACGAAAAAAAAACGAAAAAAAAAACGAAAGAAATAAAGAAAAAAAAAACGAAATAAAAACCAAAAAAAATAAATAATAAGTTTGAAAGGTTTAATTTTCAACCTGTGACCTCATGCTTATGAAGGATGTCTATAACCACTAGAACATTCATTATTTAATTATTTATATTTATCTTTATAAATAAATATAAGATTGACCTCTGCATTAATGTGCACGTGCACAGTGCACGTGCACGGGAGACCAACTCTGAACAAAAATGCAATATTACTTCACTTAATTTTACTGATATTACTTTCTTGTACTGAAAACACGCAACCTCAATTTATTATATAAATTGTTAACAAGTTTTTTTTTTAAGCATTTTGTTTTAGAACCATAATTGAGCTTGTTAGTTGTTAACAAGTTTAATGTATTGGACCTAAGTAGTAGTTTGGTAGTATAGTATTAGTATGCCCTATAAACCAAACATATACTGTAATAATAAGTTGCACACGTGGTAAATTAAATTCCAAATACAAAATAAAAGTGACTGGATATTTTAATTTGTTTGGTGCATAGTGGATCTGCCTAATTTCATATAATCCCTTTTACACTTTACTGCCTAATTCATCTCACTGTTGTCTATAAACAGTTGGTTAAATTCACTCCCATATACCAATAACTAGCCTAATAAAATGAACTTTTTCTTAAAAGGACATTTTACTAAAAATCGACTACAACACAAGAATCCACCTATTTAAAATTGGACGAATTAATAGAAATTATAGGATTAGTACATCAATCATGAACAGAATAAATAAAGCAAGATTTTAACTTTTAAGCTTCCGTCCCGCCAATATTACCCCTAAAATTTGAGTATTCAAATTAAGATAAATGTTAAAATAATAGTTGTAATACAAATAATATGATAAGAAATTAGAAAATAATAAAGAGAGCATAATAAAAATAATAAACAATATGTTTAGTAAAAGTAAAATGTTTAATACAGTATATATTAAAACAACACAAAATGAAAAAAAAAAAAAAAAAGTAATATACAGGGTGACAGAAGTAATTGACTATGTTGTCGCATAAACAACTATTAAATCACATGAGCTAAAAATCGAGCACTTATTTATATAAATTCAATACCAGAATTTTTATAGGGGTCAAATTCAAATTCAATATCTTTAAAATGGTTGGCCAACAAAATATATATTTATATTTTTTTGTATATATAATTATTGGGGGAAAAACCCTCCTAATCAATATATTGGGTCTTTAGAAAAAAATGAAAAATAAAAGATATGATTCGTGTTTTAGATTATGGGACCAATTTAAAATGATAGTATTGGCATCAAAGATAAAGACTATTCATAATTTCATATATATACACCAATGATTCAATTTTATTTATATATATATTGTTCCATTGCCGTTGAATATAGACCAACTATTTTTTGTCCAGAATTTTTTTTTTTTGAAAGAGCCTACTCATTTTTCATTCTTGTTCTTATTAGGATTCAATTTCAGCCATGTTCTGCTCTAAAATCTTTATCTTCATTAATTATTATTGGAGATTACAAATTGTCCATTTTGTCAGTTTCTGCTTCAGTTATAGTACTAGTATATTTTAAGTACATTTTTTCAAAAAAATTATACATAATTAATATTCATAGGAAACAAGTATTTTTACATGATATATCTTCGAATGATATTTTACATTCAAATTTATTTAAATTTGTTTTCCAGTTCACAGAATTAGATTTGATAATTAATTAGTCTTGTATACTACTGCAATTTATATTATGATTGATTCCATAATTAATTAGTCTTGTATACTACTGCAAGTCAATTGTACATATGATTGATTCCATAAGAAATTCATCGAGTTCTATATCATTTCTCATAATCCATATACATGCATATACACGCTTTTAGTAATCGATTTTGATACAAGTCTATATTATATATCTAATAAATTAATTATATATAATGTGTTTTATATCTGATCCTATCAAAGATATGCAAGATGAATAACCCATCCACGTTGCTAAATTAAATTATGGTTCAAGTATTAAATGATTATCATTTTCATAAGGAAATGAAAGTTGGAAACTAGCTTTATATTAAACAGTTGTGTAATTAATTAAGTATATTTTGTCAATTAACTGATCATAAAATTTTCATCGGTTATCTATCTCTTTCGAATGATTTATAAAATGTCCATTAAGTTATAATGTGCATGATCAGACCATATATATATGTATGTCCAACATAAGGTTTGTCTAAAGGCAGACAAGGCCACCCATCTATACATCATAAATACCACTCTTAATATTTAAAAAAATTAAAATAATTCAATCCATCTAACCTAATTATTGAGCTTTTGAGTTTCTATGATGAATATCCCCCTTCTATGTATATATACACACACACTAGCCCCACTTCTGTTGAAAGTCATAATTCAGTTTCTTAATTAATATTTTTTAATATATTACATGTGTCACGTACATATTTTTAATGCATATAATAGCTTGCAACCATTTTTCTAGATATATATACTCAACTTCAATTTTATCATTTATTTTACTAATTAGGCTCTTAAAATTTTAAATCTACCATTTAAAAACTAATTAAAAGAAAGAAAAAACAATCCACAAATTAGAGTTTGTTATCAAAGATAGTTTTACATTTTCAATAAGTCTGCTTCTGTTCATTTTTGTCATTAATAGAATATTAGAATAAGAAAAAATGAAGTGTGATTAATTTCACCCATATTAATTGTATTTTGTACATAAATAGGTATGAGGTGGGTGCCGAATTTTTATTTTATACCAATAAAAATATTTTTTTATGACGTACTCCGATCCATTTATCTCAGAAGTGATTTTGGAGTTTTTTTTTTTTTTTAATATTATCATATATTAGGATATGAATGTGGGTCATAAAATCTTAGTGGGTAGGGTGACATATGTTTTAAGACGGCCCCAACCCGATCCAGTATCATTGCTACTTTATTTACACAACTAAATACATATTTATATGATTATATGAATTTGTGTATATGAGTATATCTATATGATCTATAATAGGGTTATTCTATATACAGAATGCAAAACTCTGACTTTAAACGGGAACTCCATAAATGGACGATGAGATTGATCCCCAAAATTAGTTGATTTTTGAACCGAATACTCGAAACTTAAAAAAAATTAATGATCAGTTCTAGAATGTCTCAATTTTGTGCACTAAACTCTCTCTCGATCTATTTTTTTCTAATCTTATTACAAGTAAAATATTAACATATTTGTTAGGATATTTTTTAGAGCCTTAAAAGTTGGAAAATCCCCCCTCTCATCATAATGTTTTCTAAGTTGGCTACAAAGCAACTAATATACTAATACTATGTTCTCCATGCACTTATGGTAATGATATTTTTGGCTTGAAGTATATATATCTTTGATTCAATCCAATTTCTATTTGTGCGTGTGAATTGGTTTAATGATTTAGGGTGGCCATTGGACCACTAATCCTTAAATTTCATGTCAATCTACATATTCTATACCCACATAATTGATTAAAAAAATATTATTTTTTACTTAAAGAAAGAATGATTTCTTTTCTAAAAGAATATGATGTTAAAATGTCATCATGGGTACTATAGTATGGCTACCATGATATCTATTAATTATTGGTGGATATAAAAAAAACGCGAGAATTCTAATTAAGTTCTAGCATTAGATAAATTAAGTTTTTGTGCAATAATCTGCAAATCACACTTGAATCAATAGTAGTATTGATTTTAATTTTACAAGTAAATAATATTAGTAGGTGCACATTATTGGACCTATATTAGTAAATACACTCTCATTCTTATTTATTGTATAGGCCCATCTTAGTTTCCTATGGGCTCTCTTATAAAGCCCATTAGGGTTAGGTTAGACCTAATTCTCTCTTGTATAAATACCCATTGTAAATCTCCTTTACAACTAATCAAGAAATCATATTTCCAATATTGTTTATTTCTCTATATGGTATCATCGAGTCATTTGGCTCACGCCTGATCCAAACCATAGTCGCCGCCGCCGCTACAAACCCTAGCCGCCGCCGCCACTACACAATTTGTCGCCGCCGCCTTCGTCTCAGAAGCGCCGCCGCCGCCTCCATTTCCGACGCGCCGCCGTCGCCATCCGTCTTACGACGCCTTCTTCTTTGCTGCACCTCCCATCTCTCCGCTGCTTCACTCAACCAATGGCCGCTCCTCCTCCATCGCCGGCGCCAATCACCTTCAAAGGACTCGCAAATATGTCCCTGAAGCTCAACTCCACCAACTATGGTGCTTGGTCCTTCCAACTTCGCCTTCTCCTCACTGGACACAACCTCCTAGGCTATGTCTTGGGCACACATCCATGCCCCTCGTCCACATCCCCAGCAGCCGACGGCACCACCAACACCACCGTCACCGTTCCCAATCCTGCACACGACCTGTGGGTGTGTCAGGACAGCCTCATTTTCTCAGCCATGGTCGGATCTATGTCCCCGGACCTAATACCCTTTGTTGCTTCGTCAAAAACCTCTTGCGAAGCCTGGAAAATGCTTGAGAGCATGTATGGAAAGCCCTCGCGAGGTCGCATTCTTGCCCTCAAAACCAAGTTTCGCTCTCTGTCCAAAGGTGCTCGCCCGGTCTCCGACTTCCTCATGGAGGTTCGCTCTGTAGTCGACGAGCTTGCTCTCCTCGGCATTTCCTCTGATGCCGAGGACGTCACTCTCCAAGTCCTCACTGGCCTTGACGAACCTTACAATGACATAGCCAATGCCATCCAAGCTCGCGAACAGCCCATCACCTTTGCTGAGCTCTGCGACAAGCTCCTCAGCGCCGAGGTTCAAATTGCCTCGCGACCATCCTCAGCCGTAATGCCTGCATCTGCACTTACTGCTGGTACACGTCACCATCGCTCCTCGCGACCAGACACGAGGGCTAAAACTTTTGATACTCGCCCTCGCCAATCCTCGCCAAGACCCTATCTTGGCACATGCCAATACTGTCGAGCACCGGGCCACACTGCTCGCACCTGCCCTGAACTTCCTTCTTCACCCTCGCCTCCTGCCTCCTCTACGGGTCCTCGCCGCCCGCATGGGCAGTTCCCCCCACCTTCCCGTCTGAGTCGGACAGCTGCTCGCCCGACCTACTCGGCTCACTCAGCCTCCTCGGCACATCCTGCCGAGCACTGGATCCTTGACTCTGGCGCTTCTCATCACATCACCAACGACCTCGCCAACCTCTCCTTTCACTCGCCCTTCGCTGGGTCTGACAATGTAGAAATTGGTGATGGTAAAGGTTTACGCATATCGCACACTGGCTCTATGCACTTTCCTCAACTTAAGTCTCTCAGTTTTTCGAATGTTCTGGTCGTCCCACACATCTCGAAAAACTTGATTTCAGTGTCCAGTCTCTGTCGTGATAATAATGTTAACATTGTTTTTGATCGCTCTTCCTTTCAGGTACAGGATGGTCACTCGGGGAGCATTCTCCTCGTTGGGAGTCGTATCAATAATTTATATGTCTGGCCGGCACAAATGTCCATCACCCCTCCACAAGCCTTCACCACTCAACACCTCACGACGACCACCTGGCATGCCCGCCTTGGCCACCCATCAACAAAAATACTTGCTCACACTCTCTCTACACTTAGCCTATCCAGTGCACCTTCCAAACACTTCAATTGTAACTCATGCTCATGTATCAAGAGTCACAAACTACCATTTTATGATTCAAGCATTATATCTACTAAACCACTTGATGTTATCTTTTCTGATGTTTGGTCGTCGCCTATTCTATCTCCTGACAATCTAAAATACTATGTGCTATTTGTTGATCACTTTAGCAAATATGTATGGGTGTACCCCCTAAAAAGGAAATCGGATGTTCTTTCCACTTTTATCACATTCAAAGCCCTTGTTGAAAACAACTTCCAAAACACGATCAAAACCTTTTACTCTGACAATGGGGGAGAGTTCATTGCTCTTCGCCCCTTTCTTCAATCTCATGGCATCGCCCACCTTACCACCCCGCCTCACACCCCTGAACATAATGGCTTATCTGAACGTCGCCATCGCCACGTGGTCGACACAGCTCTTGCCCTTCTTCACCATGCTTCCATGCCCCTTATCTATTGGCCCTATGCTGTCTGCTCGGCAGCCTATATCATAAATCGTCTTCCTAAAGTTAACCTCAACATGTTATCTTCTTATGAAAAGCTCACTTCTCGCCCACCCAATCTAGCCAAACTCCGCATATTTGGCTGTCTCTGCTATCCTTTACTTCGCCCTTACACAAATCACAAACTTGATCCCCGCTCCACTCCATGTATCTTTATTGGATACTCGCCCACGCAAAGCGCCTACCTTTGCCTTGATACACTCTCATTCTTATTTATTGTATAGGCCCATCTTAGTTTCCTATGGGCTCTCTTATAAAGCCCATTAGGGTTAGGTTAGACCTAATTCTCTCTTGTATAAATACCCATTGTAAATCTCCTTTACAACTAATCAAGAAATCATATTTCCAATATTGTTTATTTCTCTATACACATAATATTTTTCTATTTTAAAATTTCTATTTTAGTTTACAAACAATTTTTTAAGGCAAAACATTTTTTTATATATATGATGATAAAAAAAAATTATATATCATAATATTTATTTAAATTGATAATGAAATGAAAATTTAAGAACCTAATATCCACTTTGTATATTAATTTATATATGTTGTTTGTGTACTTTTGTTAATCAAAGCAAATTTATGATTTGTTTAATACGTGTTCACGATTTACAGTTTTTTACTTTTGCTGCTAAAATAATTAATTATAAGTTTTTACTTTGAACATGATTGTCATTTTAATAGTACATTATTAACTTTATATAAGAGTTTAATGATAAATGAGTAGAAGTACATATTATTATTCTTGTCTCCTAACTCGTCTCATATTGTATCATTTCTAAATTATTAATTTGCTCAATCGAATCGGGTCAACTGCTTATTCCTTTTTCAAAACGATTTTATAAAAATCAAATTTAAGTTTTTTTTTTCCCATGAAAAACCATGTTGAAGTTGATTGTTATGAAAGAGATAGAGGACACTTAGCCCATTATCTTCCCAATCAAATCAAATCTCTAACATCAAACAAATCCCATCTAATCAACCTAAGCCTCGTATTTCATTTTTTAAAATAAATCATCAAAACAATTAATTAGAAAGAATCATGCAAAATGAATTTCTCAGTAATATCCCTATAAGTCTATAACCTCAAATTGCACGCACACACGTATATATTGCACACACATGCATGCACCCCTGTTTCTTACTATATCTTTCTTTTTTTCTTTTGAATATTTTTATTAAAAAATATGATAAAATTAAATAATAAATTTAGTACAAGTAATGGGACTGAAATGAAAAATAATAATAAATGAGTATAAGATGTTATATGATAAAATAACAAATGTATAGAGTACAATTGATGTGACTAAGAAAGATAAAATAATATGTCAAAGATGAAATGAAAAACTTATGGTACGTTTAACCAATCGAATTTTTTTTCTTCATATTTATAAACATGTTATGTTACACAATGTATGTCATGCATGTAACATCATTATTAATGTTCATTGACAAAAAAACAATGGCATCATCTTGTGTGTTAATGAGTTGAAGAATTTAGGGACATATCACGTTGGAAGTAGGTACGCCACATTCAACTTACAACTACCTTACCATGATTAGACCTACACAATCATATTGTTTTCTTTGGTCGAAAACCTAATTCTATATGAATATATCCCTAATTATTACTAGTATTAAGGATGTTATTTATAGTCGTGTGATAATAATAATTCTTCAGGAATATTAATTCTTTACAAACTAGTACTCCTATCAATTTCCAATGGGTCTGACTATATGCACCTCCATTTCGGAGAGATGCACTCCCCCGATTTATACACTCCCATAAAATTAGCATACACCCAACCTTAATTGTCATAAATACCCTCCCTTCATAAAAATCTTATTACTACCCCACCCCCAAAAACCTTAAATTCCTCATCTTCCTCCTCCCCATTTCCCCCAACCCACCCCCTCAAGTTGTCGGCGACGCCCATCCCACCCCACCCCCCGCCTCGCCGCGGCCGTCGGCCGCCCCGTCCTCCCCCTCTGTAAAAAAAAAAAAAAATTGAAGCTGCGCGGCCGCCCCCTCCCGTCTGACGCTGACCCACCCCACCCCAGGTTTGCCCCCCTCCCCCTACTCCGGTCCTTCCCCGTCTGTAAAAAAAAAAAAAAAGAAGCCGCCGCGGCCCCCCCTCCCTCTCTCTCCCTTTCTTCACCGGCGCGGCCCCCTCCCTTGGTCGCCGCCGCCGCTTTTTTTTTTCTTCAATTTCGCCTGCCCACCTCACCCACGCCGTTCACGGCGTCAGCCCACCCCACGCTGCTTTGACCGACCTCGCCGTCGCCCCAGGTATGTACATCGGCCCACCCCACCCCACGCCGCTTCCTCTCTCTTTTTTGGCCGGCTCAATTTTGATTTTTTAGGGTTTTCTGCATAGAACCCCCCCCCCCCTTTTTTATTTCGACACTGTAATGTCGACCACGTACACTTTCGTTGACAAAATGTTGTCGACGAGAGTGTGTATGGTCGACATTACAGTGTCGATTTAAAAAAAAAATAAAATTTTTTGATCGACCTTTGTTGGTCGACCGTATACATTCTCGTCGATAAATTGTTATCGACGAGAATGTATACGGTCGACCAACAAAGGTCGAATTTTTTTAAAAAAGAAATAATTTTTTTTCGTTAAAGCAGTGTTGATCATATAAACTCCCGTCGATAAATTGTTGTCGACGGGAGTATATATGTTCGTCACTGGTTTGACGAATTTGTTTTAAAAAATTGCTAGTTTTCTAAGTTTTTCTAAGTGTATATGGATGAAATGCGGTCGTTTTGTTGGTCTATTTGTTGTTGTTGTTGAAATTTTGAATTTTTTTTAGTTCTTGGTCACCGGAAAAAATGGTGATGGTTGTCGGAAGTTGTGATTTTGGGATAAGGAGAAAGAAATGACAGTAGGGGGTGCGTTTAGTAGGGAGGGTGCATCTAGTATGCTGTATTTTAATGAAGGGTATTTTTTATTTTTTACTGTATTATTTTATTAATATATTGAAAGGGGGAGTGCATCTCTCCGAAATGGAGGTGCAGATAGTCAAACCCATTTCCAATGGGTTTTTACATGCCAAATCCCATTGTTAAACTGGACTTTTAAATGGGCTGACTTCAGTCCAGCTTAACTTGGCCTTAAATGGGCTCATCTCAATTTAGGCTTTATAATGGACCACGGATAAATGCCCTATGATTTCACACTATGTCTTCACTCCCCACACTTGAGTTCACCCTTCATTTTTTCAAAATTACCCTCAAACTAATAAAACCCTAATTTTTCTATTCCAAACCCATAAAACCCTATGGGCATGATTGATGCGATTGAATAAATTTGAGACTGAAAAGTTTGAATGAAATGAAATAAAAATGATTATTTTTATAATTGATATACCGTGAGAATAAATGTGAGAATAAAATATAGTATTGTAAAAATTTTTAAAATTATTGTTATTAAGTGTTGTTAAAAACATATTATTATTTTAAATTAATATTATTATTATTAATTATTATTAAAATATAGTATTGTTTTTATTATTAATATTTTAATAATTATTATGGGTAGAAGAGTTATTATTATTAATATATATTTGTTTTATTATTAATTATATTATTTATAATAAATTTATAGTATTTTTTTTAAAAATAATTTTTGTATTTTTAGATAAGATTATATATTTTTTAATATTAAATAAATAAAAATTATTATTATTATTTATATTATTAAGTATAATTATACATTATTTATATTATTGAAAATTATATAATGTATATATTTTTTATATTTTTATCTTAATTAAAAATTCAATTGTAAAATCACCTTCAATTCAATCCGTCGTTGGTCTTGTGTGAAACTAATCTCTTTTGACTCATGTAAAAATTGGATAATGTTTAAATAAAAGTAACATTATTTAAATAAAAAGTGTTAGTTAATTTTATTTAAAATATTATTTCATTTTTATCAAATAAAATTTGGTAAAAAAAAATGAATTGTTGAATCGACAAAAGGGCCATTTAAATAAAAAATTAAAAGGAAGTCTTTTAAATGAGGTTTTATATTGAACAGGTCGTTTTAATAAAAATTCCCACATGATACGAAGTATATTATTAAACACGAAAAAGAAAAGAAAAAAGAAGATAACATTCCGACCCAAGGATATTGGATCGTGGCCCTTATCTATAAACTCAAAGGCTGGGCCCATAAACTCCAACTAAAATCGGGACCTGACTATTTGCACCACCGAGTTGGTTATCTGCACTCCGCCACTCACTTTCATAATATAATAATCATATAAAAATCCCAAAACACCCTCTAAATAAAATTACACTATTAAATGCACTCACTATTAACTACACTTCTCGTTCAACTTTTAAATTATTAACCCTAATTACTAAGCAGCCGCCACCATCTCTGGTGCCAAACAAAAAAAAAAAAAAACTTGAAAAAATCTCTTTTTAATTTTATAAATTTTGATAAATCATTGTCGATCATATACATTTTTGTCGATAAATTGTTGTCGACGAGAGTGTGTACAGTCGACACAAGTTTGTCGAAAAAAAAAACCAACGCTTGAAAGAAGAAAGAGAGAAGGAAAAAAAAAACACTTGGATGCGACCGACAACTTGGGAGGAGGGGTGGTGGTGTGCTGTCGTCGGCACCCAAAAATAATTCCTTAACTAACTCACTAATGTAGTAGAGTAAATAAGAGTCGATCCCACGCGGTGTAGTTTAATTGAATAAATTTGTGTACTAAAGCAGTAAAATCGGGGGGAGGGGGGGAGTTTGGTTGGTTGACTAACTAACTGCTAGAAAACATGAAAAATAGGAGGAAGCAATAAAAATAAATAGGAATCAAATAAAAGGAAAATCTAGTTCTCGGATTTGCATCCACTGAATAATTTTCATACACAATTAAAATTCACAAATATCTCAACTCTTCTTTAAATCTTGCCCCTAAACCAGTGGTACGACCAAACTAGTTCGAATTATTTTTTAAGGTTAATTAATTAAAAGGTACGACCTCTAATTGACATATTCTAATGAATAACCCCAAAACATGTATTCGAGATTCAACTCATAGAATGCATTAACGAACTAAAATAATAGAGCATACTAGACTATGAATGCGAGACGCTCGTTTCATACAACCTAAACTTCGTTATCCCTAGGGTGTTCTGCCTTGTTTGCTACTCCAATTACACAATTATAACAATTACGAATTATAACGTGCAATTTAGCTAAAAATAAATATTTAATCATGCAAGTTGATTAGGCTCACAAAATCAATAAATATCACATGCATAGCATAAACAAATAACGAAGAAATCAAAGATAAAAAGTTGAGAAATTTGTTATTGGATAAATGGATAGTTAAATCATAACAAGAGTTGCGCCTCCTCGAACTAGAAAACAAATTAGTTGAACATGACTATAAAAATGTCACGGGAGACTCTCATTGAAAACTCTCCTCTCAAAACTCACTCTGCCTACCTCTTTGATATCAATTCGGCCGCTGTCTTTTATATTCATGCGTGGCCTCAATTGCATGCCAAAGTTAGGCCCAACAATATTAAGTGATGGTCTGGGCTTAATCTGCAAAGGGTGCGGCTAAAGGCACACACAGATCCTATGAGGACACCCATGCGATGAGGACACACACAAAATGGATGAGGACATCCACGTGAAAATTCTAAAATTACCCTCTTCTCAATTAAAACCTTCATTCTCTCTTTCTCAATTCAGACACCCACCTCCCACCTTCATTTATCTCTCCACGTCGGCGCGGAGCGGCGCCGCCTACCTCTCTACTTCGTCGCGGCGGCCCACCCACTACGCAACACTCTCCCCCCGTTCGCAGCCGCAGCCTCTCCCCCCACCTTCGCGGCCGCAGCCCCTCCCCCTACCCTTCACGGCTGTTCGCAGCCGCAGCCCCTCCCCTTCATCGCACCCACGCACGTGGCCGAAGGTAAGTTTTTTTTTTTTACAATTTTTACAGATACAAAAATTAGGGTTTTGAAAATTTTAGAAAATTTAGGAAAATTAGTGTTTTTAGTAGTTCGGGAATTATTTTCGAACATATTGAGTTTGTTTTGGAAAAAAATTCGAACATATTGTGTTTGTTTTGGAAAAAAATTCGAACAACTTGAGTTTGTTTTGGAAAAAATTTCAAACATGATGTTCGATCTTTTTTTCCGGACAAATTTAAGTTGTTTTGAAATTTTTTTCGAACATATTGAGTTTGTTTTGGTAAAATTTTCGGACATCTCAACTTTGTTTTGGTAAAATTTTCGAACATATTAAGATTTTATTTTTGTTGTTGAAATTTTGAATTTTTAGAATTTTTCTTGTTTTGGTGGTGATTGTGGGGATCCGGATGATTCGGGTGTGAAATGATGAATCAGGTGTGAAAATGAATGGATGGGTGTACTCATCCGTCCTTTTTTTTTAAAAAGTGCAGGAGGGGTATAAACATCATTTCGCACACCCTTTATGATAAAAAGAAAGTTCAGGTGGGTGTCCTCATAGGATCCTTGGGTGCCTTTAGCCGTGCCCATCCCCAAATTGCATGCCAAAGTTAGGCCCAACAATAGTGAACCTCTTGGCGTTGAATATTTATTTCTCAGTTAACTCTTACTGGATTTGTCACATGTCTTCAAAATACTTCATTTATACCTGAATTAAATAAAAAATTAAAATATAAAGATAATTGAAACGACAAAATAATGAGTCGGAAAAGTACACTAAAATAAAAAATTAATTCAAATAAAATATTCAATTAAAGTACAAAAATATGTAATAATCCCGACTCATCATATGGCGGGGCGACCGAAGGGATGGCGCCGATAGGTGGAAGGAAAAAAAAAAAAAAAAAGGCAAAATATTAAAGTAGAAAAAAAAAGAAAAGAGAATAGATGAGAGAAGGGAGAGGGGCGATAGTCGGGCGGTGGGGGGCGGCTGACGACTTGGGTGGGGTAGCGTCGTGGGGTGGGCTGGAGGCGCCCAAAAGTAAATTAAAAAAAAGGGAGAGGGAGGATGACGGTGGTCAGGCTGCGATTGTTGTTAGGGAAAAAAGAAATGGGAAGGGGAAGGAGAAAATGAGGAAGAAGAGAAATTAAACTTTTGGGATGGAATATGTTTAGTAAATATTTTTTAGAAATAAAAAGTGTATTTATTTAAGACAATTTAAAGGAGTGTATCTATCATAACCAAATTTAGGGAGAGTGCATCAATCGAGGGAGTACAGACAATCAAGTCGGAGGTCCAAATAGTCAGTTCCCTATAATCAGCCTGTTTGGCCCAGATATATTGCAAAAGGAAAAAAGAAATAATATTACCACTTTTCTTTAAATTGCAGTGTATTATATATGTATGCAATATAAATAATCATAACAATTAACAAATTAAATCCGTGCAAATCATCAAGTACATTATTATCATTGAAATTAAGAGAAATTGTATGGCTACATCCTTTCGTCGTTTAATTTAGAATGTAATTATACATATGTTATTCGTATAATCGAACATGATTAATATACCCCAATAATACCAGTACCACAGTAAATTGGTTTATTCAACTACAGTGTCCCTGACAAGTCTTACTAACTTGCTTACACCAATATAAAAAATATTACTTTATTTGTCGAATTATTATTTGAATATTTGTTAAAAAAAATCTTCTTTAAAATTCTTTCTCACATTATATATTTACACTGCATATCATTAATTTTTATATACTAACATAAAAAAAAATTCACCAATAAAACACAAGTATTTTTTTTAAAAATAATTTTATCACATTTATTATTAATAAATACAATTTATTTATAAAATAAAGATTCAAATAAAAATAGGATAATAGTAATAAGTAGAAAAATATTACTCCCTCCGTTTCATAAAGTTTGTAGCATTTCTCATTTTGTATAGAATTAAAGAGCATATTTTTTTGATAAATTTACCCCTCATTATTTTCTCTCTTTTTCTTCTCTTTTTCCTTTTATTTTTCCACCTTCCCTTTTCACCATTTTTTTGACCTTACCAAAAAAATTCGTAATTTATATATTTCCAAAAGAATAGGGGCAATTTAGGAAGATTATTGGTAAAATTAGAAAAAACGACAAACTTTTTGAAATAAATTTAAAGTTCAAATGCGACCAACTTTTTGGATCGGAGAGAATAAATGAGTAATGAGTACATATTGCAGAACAAGATCTCTCTCATCGGTTCCTATAAATGTTGTCGGTAAAAGCTTTGGTGATGTTTTTTTTTTAAGACCCCGGGTTTCTACCGTATCCTATTGCAAACATGAACTTAAATCAATTATAGTTTTTTTTTTTTTTAAATCATTGCTAAAATGCTTACAAATCAATCACCGTTAAAATTTAATACATATCTCTTTTATTGACTTTGAAGGGAAGAAGTATTATATTTATACTCTACATTATAATCAATTCTCTCTTCTCACATTTTAGAGTTGCACTCTTGTGTACTAGTTACATGTATGTAACTACTATATTCAATCCAGTAGTTACATGTAACTGCTATATCCAATCCAATATATGTAACTACTATATCCAATCCAATAATCCATTACAAATAACACATGACTCATTTATTATATCCAATCCAATAATCCATTACAAATAACACATGACTCATTTATTATATCCAATCAAATACCTCATTACAAATAATACATGACCCATTTACTATATCAATTTAACACATAAATTTTTTCTTGGGCCTTTATTTTACTTCAATTAATTTTTTTTTTTAATTTTATCATTAAAAAATAATACTCCATTAATTTTTTAAAATTTTATTTTTTATTTTACTCCATTGATATTTATATTTATCTTTTTAATATTATTTTTTTTATTTATTTTTCTTCCTATTTATCATTTGTGTTTCAAATGATAATTTTTTTAACGTACTTTCTTTTTATGTCATAAATAATTATTCTAAAATTTTAAAGTCTAATAAGAAAATTTTAAAAATAATATTAATTATTTTAAGTATTAAATAGTATAATAATAATTTGTTTTAAAATATAAAACTCGCACCTCTCTTACGCAAGTGTTTAATTTTATTGATACTATTTTACTTTAATTAATTGGTGTATAATTTTCACCTTATCCTTTCAAAATTTTACTTCATTCCTTACAAATTTCACTTCGTTTTACATTGTTTAATTATTTTTTTCATTTGAACTTTCATTTTTTAATCACTTTATTTTAATTTTTTATGAATATAATTTTTAGTTTATAAGTGTTATGATAACAGTTGATAAGTATTATGATATATTATTAGTTAATATGCAGTATTTTATATTAGTTTATACTGGTACAAGTTCTATTTTTTTCGAGTTTCGAGTTCACATATTTCATGGTAATAGTTCAAATATAGTATAGTATTAGTTCACATATTGTATAGTATTAGTTCACATACTCTATGGTACTAGTTCAAATATAGTATAGTATAAATTCAAATATTGTATAGTATTAGTTCATATATTAAATAATATTTTTATATCCACATTAATCTCTAGTACTATACAATATATTAACTAGTAATATACCATAGGCGTACTAATACTATATTGTATTTAAACTAATATTTATATTTAACAAAAAATACATAACTTAACACATTTATAATCCCAGACATACCATGCAAATTAATACATCAATATTAAAAAATTGATATTAACTAACTAGTAAGAAGAACAAAAGTGAGAATGAATCACACTGAACAGACAATTCAATTAATAGATACGATCACACTCAATAAACATATGAATGCATCAACATGGCGATGACCTCAAAGAAAATAATAAAGTTGATGCAATATTATGTTGGTTTCTTCCCCAATTCTCCACTCATTTAAGTTTCTAAATATAAATTTTATTTTTCAATTAGATTATGTTATTAATTAGTTTTAAAAAATAATCTACAACCTTAAAAAACTTGTAACAAATCAGATATCATTTTAGAAATAATGAAGACATAACAAAATAATCTTAGTTATTATAAATTAGATTAAAGCTAGAAAGTGAGCATGTCATATTCATACATTTATACCCAAATTAGAAAAAAAATTGAATTTTTTTAGTTTAGTTTTTTTTTTCGATTTTTTTTGAATTTTTTTTCTAAATTTTGGTTATTTTTTGAAAAAAAAAACTGAAAATTTTATTTCATAATTTTATTTTTGAGTTTCATATTTTTTTTTAATATTCGTTATGTTTTTTATATTTATTTTTTAAAAGTTAAAAAAATAGAATAATATTTGACTTCGTGGTGTTTCATTGGTGAATCGATAGTCGGTGTATAATTATAATTTTAATGAGTTGTATTTTAATTTAATTGATATAATGGTAATATAGTATTTTACATGTATTTTTGTTTTAAAAAATTTGGGGGTGAAATTAATAAAAAAAAAGGTAAATAACTAATAACTCATATAAATAATTGGATTTAGTTACATGTATGTAACTTGTACACATAAGTGCCTAAAAAGGGAGTGCCTAAAAGAAGGAAGTGTGGACTTAGTTAAAAAGGAGGGTAAATAGCCAGTTACATACATGTAACTGGTACACATAAGTAATTGCCCACATTTTAATATACTTAAATTGAACTTTCTGCCTATGAAAAGGTACTTTACGATGTTTTTTAACACAAAATAAAAAAAAAATGTAATAATTAAAGTGTTGAAAAATAATTTTATAAACTTATATATACAGTAAATAAATAAATAAGATTGAGTATATGGTGACCCAAGAAGTAATGACATTTTAAGTAAATATGTGTATATTTATTTTGGGGGAGATTGTAATAATTGTTTATATTTATGGATATGTAAACTTTTGAGTGACGAATGGATAGATAATCAAATCATACTCAATATTAAAATAAAAACTATGGGTAATGACAATATGGACTAGTTTCAATAGGGATTAGAGAAGGTCGATTCAGGTGGAATTTACACACTTTAGATGCACATGTGAAGCTCGTTTTTTATGTGATTTCATTGATTTATGGATTAAATATGATAATTTGAGCCAAAATGAGGGAAATGTTGTGTTTTGTCGTTTTTGTAGGAAATGCGATGGAATTTGGAGCAAAACACTAACCATACTTCATTGGATCAAGAAGAGGAGTGCACCATTGGGTTCGTCTCGAAAAACAGAGTGGAATAGCCAAAAGAATATTCATGAAACGAGAAGGGACGAAGTAGAGCACGGCCGAGCCACTTTCCAAGCCAAAATTCAGGCCATGATCGAGACGAGTGCACGGAATTGACACTCTCGACACAGAAACTTGATGCCATGCCAAGGCACGGCCGAGCTCCCTGAAGTTCAAAATTCGATTTTGCACGTGCACGGTTGTGCTACCCCATTTTTTGTGTTTTTTGAGTATTTTGACCATTTTTTAAGGACTAACTTGCAATTCTTCCACCCAAAACCTACTCCAACACTATATAAGCTCCCATTCTTAAATTCAATTGTACTCTCCCCCAATTCCTCAAATTCCACACATAGTAACACACAATTGAAGGTGATTTGGCCATATTTACTTCATTTCTTCATCAATCAATGCAAGAAAGGCATCAATAGCTTGGAATTTTCATTCTCCATCACATTCTAGACTAAACTTTCTCTTTTTATCTCTTTTTATTTAGCTATTTCTTTGGATTTTGTTAATTTGATTATGTTAGTTTTTGGCTAGAACACTTTTGGTTCTAGGGCTGTGTTTATACTTTGGATGATGTTTATGAATTAATTTCTTGTTTATTTGGTGATTGTGTTGCTATTTCTATTTGAATGCTTAAATTTCATTGCAAGACATGTTGTCAATGGCAATGATAATGTGTTTGATTTATTATTAATTGAAATTGGATTGAGAGATCTTTTTCATTAATCGTATTTAAGCATTCAACCCAATATTATTGTGAGCTCGAGAGAGGATCAATTTTTTGGAGGGTATTAGATGATCTTAGGATCCCTTTTGAGGTTTATTATGCATGCTAGGTAGAGATACTAGTTTGTGTGATACTTCTCTTGGATTAATTGGATCGAGAGAACTTTTAATTCATTATTTCGTGATCAACCCTATAGTAATCAACACAACACCACTTAATTAGGCTTTTGATCATAAATTGACCCCTTAGTGTGACATATGCCTTGGAACCTCTCTTTCTTTCTTTGAGTTTTAACCGTATTTCTCTCGTTTCTTTGGTTTGCATGATTGTTGATCAATTTCTCTATTACTCGTTTAATTGTTTACTTGTGACAACTTTGGGTAGATAATTAGGGGTAATTGCCACATTTTAAAACTTATCGATCACGTCTATTTAGAATTCAATCGACAAACTTCACTTTTACACTACACCTCCTCGTGGGGTCGACCTCGTACTTATCACGCTACAATATACGCCGTATACTTGCGGTCGTGTATTTTGGTGTTGCATAATACGTGAATCAAGTTTATGGCCAAACTCGTCTTCTTGAGTCGTTGAGGGTATGGGATTGGAGGCTTGTATGGAGATGGAGGCTTGTATGCATCATTCTCTTTCTCACTTGTTTTCTCCTTCTCAACATCTTTCTCTTTAACTTTCCTTCCTTGTTTCTCCTCTTCACCATCTTCCTTTGGCATCATAGGGCCTTCATAGCTTGTGCCACTCCTCAACTTAATTGACTTGCATTGCTCTTTGGGGTTCAATTTCGTGGTTGAGGGGAATCGACCCGGCTTGTGTTGATTTCCAACCATATTAGCAATTTGGCCCACTTGAATCTCAATGGCTTTCACATCATTCTTAATTCCCATCACTTCATTTGCCAATTGACCAATTCTCTCATCTTGACTTTCAATCTTTTGCCAAGTCTTTGTCATGAAACTCTTCGTCTCTCCCATGAATGTTATGAACATTTCTTCCATGGTGAGCTTTGACGAAGACTCTTCTATCACACCATCTCGGGCATTGAAGTTCGACGGTGGTTGAATGGAATTGTGAGGGTTAGCATATGATAAATTTTCATGGTTTCTCAAGCCGGGATGGTATTGGTTCGGATTAGGGGGGTGATAGTTCCCATGGGTTTGTCTTTCTCCCCAACCTCTTTCTCGATAATTTCGGTCTCGTTGGTTGTTCATGTAGTGGGCCTTTTCATATTGATCATCACTCGGTCCCATTATTGCCTTAACCGTCATCAAAGATATCAACTTATCCACTTTGTTGGATAAGTTGATACTTTCTTCCGAATTGTGAGTGGAAGCTACCCTTCGATTTTGCCTTCGTTCGGATGACCATTGATTGCCATTCTTAGCCATCTCCTCAAAAAGCACATAACCTTCTTACGTCGTCTTTCCCAACAACGACCCTCCACCGGCCGAAGCGTCTACCATCCCTCTTGTACGGTGATCCATCCCGTTATAGAAATAACAAATGATTTGATCCCTTGAAAACCCGTGCTGAGGACAACTTCTTATGAGATCTTTAAAGCGCTCCCATGCTCGGCCAATGATTCATCCTCATCTTGTCGAAATGAAGATATTTCCCCCCGTATTTGAATGGTTTTGCTTGGGGGAAAATACTTCATTAGGAAAGCATCCACCAAATCATTCCAATTCTCTATCGTTCTTAAGTGAAGAGACATGTACATTGTTTTGCATGATCACGGAGTGAGAAGGGGAACAATTGGAGACGAATGTAGTCTTGAGGGACTCGATTTATCTTCACCGTCCCACTTATCTCTAAGAATTGAGATAAATGGAGGTTAGGATCCTCTTTTGACAACCCTCCGAATTGGTTGTTTTGGGCCATCATGATCAACGCCGGTTTGAGCTCAAAGTTATGAGCGTCTACGGGTTCCCTACCCGCTCCTCCGTACGGCCTTGGAATAGGGCGAAAGTGATCCCTCAAAACTCTTTGAAGTCCATGTTCCTCATTCACCCTTAGTGTTCTATCTCCTTCCTCTTTATTTGGCCACAAATTCTTCAATTCTTCATCAATTCATGCAAGGAAGGCATCAATAGCTTGAAATTCTAATTCCCCATCACATTTTAAACTAAGCTTTCTATTTCTCTCTCTTTTTACTTAGCTATTTCTTTGAATTTTGTTAATTTGATTATGTTGTTGATTGGCTAGAACACTTTTGGTTCTAGGGCTATGTTTATACTTTGGATGATGTTTATGAATTAATTTCTTGTTTATTTGGTGGTTGTGTTGCTATTTCTATTTGAATGCTTAACTTTAATTGCAAGACATGTTGTCAATGGCCATGATAATGTGTTTGATTTATTATTAATTGAAATTGGATTGAGAGATCTTTTTCATTAATCGTATTTAAGCATTCGACCCAATATTATTGTGAGCTCGAGAGAGGATCAATTATTGGGAGGGTATTAGATGATCTTAGGACCCTTTTTGAGGTTTATTATGCATGTTAGGTAGAGATACTAGTTTGTGTGATACTTCTCTTGGATTAATTGGATCGAGAGAACTTTTAATTCATTATTTCGTGATCAACCCTATAGTAATCAACACAACACCACTTAATTAGGCTTTTGATCATAAATTGACCCCTTAGTGTGACATATGTCTTGGAACCTCCCTTTCCTTCTTTGAGTTTTAACCGTATTTCTCTCGTTTCTTTGTGATTTGCATGAGCATTTGTTGATCGATATCTATATTACTCTTTTAATTGTTTACTTGTGACACTTAAGTACATAATTAGGGGTAATTGCCACACTTTACAACGTATCGATCACGTCTATTTAGAATTCAATCGACAAACTTCACTTTTACGCTACACCTTCTCGTGTGATCGATCTCGTACTTATCACGCTACGATATACGCCGTATACTTGGGGTCGTGTATTTTGGTGTTGCATAATACGTGAATCAAAGGTTATAGGGACATAAGTTAGAAATTCATATTTCTGGAAGGAAAATTGGACTGTGAAAGGGCTGCTAAAAGATAAATTTTATATGCCAAAGTCTTGTATGTACACCAAGTACACCATGTACTTGAGTAGACTTTCACTAGTCAAATGTTAACCGTTGACCGGCCAACGGTCAAACTTTGATTATTATTTTTTTTCGATTTTTTTTTTGTCGTTTTTTTTTTTTAAAGTGTATGTTATTATAACTAAAAAGTGTATCTTTGCTTTTTTAATGGAAAATGTATGTTAGTATATTGAAAAGTGCAACATTGTTTTTAATGAAAAGTGTATGTTATTATAACTTAAAAGTGTATGATATTATAACTGAAAAGTGTATGAACTATTAATGAAAAATGTAAGTTATATAGTAATGAAAAGTGTATGTTATTATAACGGTAAAGTGTATGATCTATTAATGAAAAGTGTATGTCATATTAATGAAAAATTTATGTTATTATAACTGTAAAGTGTATGATCTATTTAATGAAAAGTGTATGTTATTATAACTAAAAGGCGTATGTTCTATTAATGAAAAGTGTGAGTTATATATTAATGAAAAATGTATGTTATTATAATTGAAAAGTGTATGATATTATAATTGAAAAGTGTATGCTAATGATACACATTTTTGTTATTTGTACACTTTCATAATCTAGAAAAACGGGTGCTAAATTTTTTTTAAAAAAATTATTATTAATTTTACGCATTTTATTATTTTTTTACTTGCACTTTTATTACTATTAATGATATTATTAGTACTTGCACTTTTTTTATAATGTATAAAAAAACTGGTGCTAATTTCTTTTTAAAAATTATTATTAATTTTACAAATTTTATTATTTATTACTTGCACTTTTATTACTATTAATGATACACCATTTAGTTGTTAATTGTTGCATTTTCATTAATATAGAAAAAACGGGTGCTAAAATTAAAATTTTGAAAATTGTGGTGCTAAAATTAAAATTTTAGAAAAACTGGTGCTAAAATTAAAATTTCGAAAATTGTGGTGCTAAAATAAAAAAGTGGTGCTAAAATTGTGTGCTAAAATAAAAAACTGGTGCTAAAATTAAAATTTTGAAAATTGTAGAAAAATTGGTGCTAAAATAAAAAAATGATGCTAAAATTAAAATTTCGAAAATTGTTGAAGGTGGGTTTCAAACCTATAACTTTGTGGTAAGGCAATCAAAGGGTAACCACTAGGCTAGAATGATTTTTGTTAAGTACTTTGTTATTTGTTCTATATATACTTAATATTGTTTATATGACTGGACTCAAGTACACCGTGTACTTAAGTACACAACAGCCACTACAAAAAAGAGTTGTTTTACCGACGGAAATAGAGACGGAAATTCGATCGGTAACAGTGTTTTCCGACGGAAATACCGACGGAAAAATTCTGTCGGTGCCAACCTCGTCGGTAAGTTTTACCGACAGAATTTTTCATTCCGTCGGTACTACCAACGGAATTACCGACGGAATTACCGACGTAATTTTTTTTTCTTTTTTTTTTAATTTTTTTTAATTACCGACATAATTTTTTTTTTTAATTTTTTTTTATTTTTTAATTACCGACGGAATATTCCGTCGACAAAACAAAATTTTTAAAAAAAAATTAACCTGGACCCAGGCCAACGGGCTGGCCCAGCCCGGCCCACACCCAGCAAGGCCCGCGAGGGCCCGAATTTAATTGCAGATTTTAAGCGGCATGCATGGGACTCGAATCCGAGTGTGTGGGCGCATAGTGAGGAGCGCCCGCCACTCGGACAAGTCTGTTTTTCGTTAATAATTGTAATATTAATTGTATATGTACTCATTTTCGACCCAATTTTTTTTAAACAATTCACAAAATTAATTTCTTTCTATATTACTATAACTAAATTTGTGATTTATAACTAATTTAAATTTAATTTTTTAAATTTATATATAGTAAATCTAATTTGTTTATTTTTTGTGTTTTGATTAAAATTCTAAATAGTTCATATTATTATACATGTTTTACTCTTTTTTTTAAACAAGTTCATTTAATAATTGAACATTCTTTTACTTATATTAATCACTATATTTGTCACTTATAACTATATAACTATTTATTGTATATGTGTGAATCTTATTTTCAAATGGTATATTAATAATTTAATGTATGCATGCATCATATTTTTATTCAAAACAAGTTAAACAACAAATTCCTTTAATAATTAACATTCTTTCACTTATATTAATCACTAAATTTGTGACTTATAATTATTGTAATATTAACTTTTTAATTTATAAATTATAAATGTAATTTTTTGGTTTTAATTAAAATTCTAAAATTCACATGTATAAATTTTTTTTTTGTTTTGATTAAATATAATTACACTTATATTAATTACTAAATTTGTGGCTTGTAAATTTATAAATTGTAAATGTAGTTTTTTTTTTTTTTATAATTATTTTATTTATTAATTCACACAAAGACTTAATTATCATATAAACTAAATGGATATAAACACTAAAGAAATTATGTCCAAACAATATAACATAAAAATTTCTAATTTAATCAATAATTTTCTAATTTAATATAAAATTTTCTAATTTGATCAATAATTTCCTAATTTAATATAAATTTCCCTAATTTAATCAATAATTTTCTTAATTTAATATAAAATTTTATAATTTAATCAATAATTTCCTAATTAACTTAATCAACAATTTTATAATTTAATAGACATGTTTCAAATTTAATCAACAAATTTTATATTTTAATCAATCATAAATTTCTAACTAAAAATTTTTCTTCTTTAATTAATAATTTAATTTTGCACAAATTTTTAATTTTTTTTCATTTTTAATTTTGTGATTAGCGACGGAAATTTCCGTCGGTAATCACATTTTTTTTAATTTTTTAATTTTTTTAATATATTTTTTTTATTTTGTGGTTAGAGACGGAAATTTCCGGTAATCGTAATTTTTTTAATTTTCTAATATTTTTTTAATTTTTTAAATATTTTTAATATATTTTTTTTAATTTTGTGGTTAGAGACGGAAATTTCCGTCGGTAATTCCGTCGGTAATCTTTTTTTTTTTTTTTTTTTTTTGTGATTGCCGACGGAAAATAAATTACGTCGGTAAATCGGTTGACTTTTGTAATCCGTCGGTAATCCCGACGGATTTCAATCCGTCGGTATTTCGCAGTTTTTTTGTAGTGAGCCCAACCCATTTTCTATGTTATTCCTATAATAATTTGGATAAGGGTAGGAAGATATATACTGCGCGAATTGTTGGAGATGGAGGAGACTTTGCTCTATCGAGAGTTAAACCTTTTTAATGCTCTTGTAACTTTGATTGACATGTTCCAACTCAAGTAAAATGTGGAGGACTTATGGAGGTGGAGACATTTCTCTACCGGTAAATTCTTAGTCAATGAAACATACTCATTACTCCTAAATCAGAGTATCGACAAACAACTCAACAAGGAGACTCTAACGAGACTCAAACTGATCTGAAATAATTATGCACTCTCAAAGGTGATTGTCCACATCACTACTTCGGGGATGCCTATCTATAATATCCAACCTTTGGAGATGTATTCTCAAATCGAATGACGATCTGCAATGTGTTTTATGTGGCACACATAAAAAGAAGGAGAAACAATTTTTTTTAATGTACTCAATCACATTCACATGATCTGGATAGACTGTTTAAAATGGTTATAAGTATCAACGGTAGTACACTCAGATACTATAGAAAATATGCTTAGTTTAAAAGCTTACTTAGAAAGAAGAAATGAAATAAAAATGTAGTTGAGTGTAGTTTGACTTATTTGAAAATAGAGTAATGCTTTAAATTTTTAGGAACAAGGTATTTTCATCAACAAAGCTTATAAAGGAATTCAAGACGAAATTATATATGGAGCTGGACTACAGTCAAATACTCATTTCCGGAAAGATTTCCTTTCGAAATGCCTTTTCTTCCAATGACTGATATCAAATCCAAGCCCTCATGTTAATTAATTTCTGCTCCTTATCTCGGTTTACCTTACCCTAAAAGGAAAAAAAAAAAAAAAGTTTACCTCATACCTTATTTCTAATAAAATTATTTTTTTACAGATAAAAAATATATATAAATAATAATATAACTTTATTAACTCTTACCCATTAATTTGACCAAAAATTAAATCACGTTTTACTAAATTCTTTTTAAAACAAACACATTTTTTTAAATACACAAGGATTTCAAAATTCATTAGAATTCAAAAATTGTCTTTAAAAGTTACTTAAAATAATAAAATCCAAAATAATACTCACTTTATTTTTTCTTTTGGAATTATTACGTTACGTCGAAATGTGAATTTAAGTAGAATTTTAAAATTTTGATAAATAATAAAAGTATGTAATTATTTTGATATTTAAAATAGAATAAAATGCAATTTTATATCAAATGTGTAAAACTAAAAACAAATGATGTAATTTAGTTATATTGTTTGTGATTTTTTTATTATAGGTAAGAATTAAGTGCATTAAAAAAGATGGCAAATTAAATTTGTTAGAATAATTATATTAGTAACCCAATATCATTTAACATAAAATTAGTCATCCTTACAATTTAATCTCTATTAAAATATAATTATTATTCATGAATTATCTTTAATATTTTTTTTCAATCTCAATTTTTTTTAAAGATATACAGTATGTATTTGAGTTTAGATAATAACAAAATCGAAACTTTGTTAAATATATATATATGTATATATATATATCGAACCTCGGGTATTAAAAAACTTTGTAATAAACCTGAGCTATACTATATTTTAGGGTTGGTAGGTTTCCCCAAATCGGATGGGTGTCAATCGAGCGTACAGCCGCCAAAAAAATCTCTAAAAAATTCTTGTCGGATAATTGGACGCCTCATTTAATTCAAAGCTATAATTAGATATCGCCCGATTCCCAATATTTATTACTCTACTTACACATATCTCCTTCCTTTCATCATTACTGCTGTTAAAATCTTATTATTGCAAAGATCAATCTTCTTAAATTTAGTTTAAACTAGTGCAAAACCGCGGGATTGCAGATAATTGTTTATATTATTATTTTAAAATAATAGTACTAATATTATTTAATAAATGCTTAATGTATTGAAACTCAATAAGTTCTCCAATCCAAAATTAATAAATATAATTCTTTTAACATAAAATTTTAATAACATTAATTATATATATATAATATAAATTTATAAAGTAAAAGTGAAGTGTTTAATAATTTAAAAGTGTATGGTAAGAATAAAGAAAAAATGGACTTATGAAATTTAAAAGTATGGAGTGTTAGTTATACTCCAATATTCTTTTGTATGATCAGCCTGATTTATTGAATTTAAATTTTGCATGGGATATTACAAATGTTATTTTGATTTATTCTATTTTTTTAGGGTTTATTTCGTATTATAAATATATAAACTTTACATTACTGTAAAATGGATTAATAAAAAAATAAAATAAGGCTTTCAAAAAAAAAATAAAAAAAATAAGAGTTTTCTCTTATATGTATTACTTTTGCACAGAGTAATATTTTTCCTGATTTCATATCGATTATAATTTATAATTCGATAAATTTCATGAAGATCCATTCCACACAGTTCACGGAATCAGGGAAAATTGAAATCCCCTTTAAACAGCTTGGATGATCATTTATATTAATATAGGGATTGATCTTCAATATTTTTATTTATTATTTTTTAATGTAACTTCACAATTACACTTCAGTTTACATTAAATACTTTAAATATTTCTTTAATTCAATTTTTTATACTTAAAAAATAGTTTTACATCAATAATGTTTCCTTCCTCCAATTTCATTATTCTCACTTTCCTTTTTTTGGTTGTCCAATTTTATTATGCATATACTCTTTTTGAAAATAATATTATTCATACTACTTTTTTTTTTTTTTGAGGGGGCTTATTCATACTACTTTATCTCTACCCTCCAACCATCACTTATTTACCCACTTTGTCACTTACTTTATTCATAAATAATCACTTTATCTATAAATGGACTCCACAACATTCCATCATACCCCCAACTTATCTACTTTATACATAAACTAATCAATATTCATTAAAACTCGTGTCCGGAGAAGTGGACATAATAAAATTGAACGGAGGGAGTATTACATGAAAAAGGCTTATATTGTAAGACGTCTTTTATATGAGACAAAAGACTACATTAAATCATTAATATTTGAATCATTTTTCTACTTTAAAGTTTAAACCATGATTTGATTGTGGTTCCATATATTTATGATTCATAAAATATATATGAAAAATAAGAAGATTAAATACCGTTTTAAGTTTAAATATAAGGGGGATGATATATAGAATTCGAAAGATAACGATGCTGTTGTAGGTTGGTTATATTCAGTCATACAGGAGTATTACCACTTATTTTTACGTTAAATAATACTCCGTAATAAAAAAAAAAAAGGTTATACCGGATTATAGAGATTCGAGTGTTTTTTTCGAAATTTACACAGATAATAAAAACGATATTTTATTTACTTAAGTAGTACTCCTTCCGTTCATGAAATGTAGTCTCATTCGAGTGTGACATATATTTTAAGAAAAAAATAGATAAAGTAAAAGTATTGTAGGGTATTGTGAGGTCCATTGTGAATAAAGTTGATAGTAATTTGAGTAATTATTTGATAGTTAAAGGATAATAGTTTTCATAAAGAGTGTATTTTTGTGGAGAAATAATACTTTCTCCGTCCCCCGTTTAACATTTTACCATTTTTGTCCGTCCGCCTATAAGTTTCTTATACCTTTTTTGGTAAGTACTTTTTTTTACCCTTCACTTTATATCTTATTTTTTCTCTCTAACGTGAAACTTATAAACGGAAGGATAGTATAAGAAAAATAAAACTACGGAGTATTTTAATTTTAATGGACTAATGGAATGAGAGAGTATCACTTTTTAAGATCAAAATATTCTCAAAATGTGAAGGTGGATAATGATTAGAGAGAAGTGAGTAATTAAGACGATAGGAATGACTTAATTAACTGCAACAGTTCAGACAGCACATAGAAGTGACAGACAGAAAAATATACTATCAATCAATTTGAAATTCTCCTTTAAAATTATTTATAAATTCTATAATTACCTATAATCCTATATTATAAAATTAAATCATATTCTATTTAAATTTTAAAATAAATACAAAACTAAAAAAAAAAAAATTCACTAAATTTTAAAATTCTCAAAATTTCAACACAAATATCTCTCTAGTTTATGATCTGCAGTGAGTACTAATCTTCTTTTATTCTGTTAATACAGTAACATTTCTGTTTTTTTTTTTTGTCAATATATACCCAAAATAATAATACTCTGTAATATAATATTTATTTTTTCAATACATTCAAAATAATAATACTCTGTAATATAATATTTATTAATTTTATCAATAAATTCACAATAATAATATTCGGTAATATAATATTTATTGGGCTAGTCTTGGGCTCACAGAATAAAATGAGATCCGTGAGACAACTTTTACATATAAAAAGAGATAATATTTGAGCAAAAAGTGATAGTCACTTTTATTGAAAATATTATCATTTTTTATTTAAACATTATCATTTTTTTTACAAACCCAAAATCTAAAAAAAATATGAGTTATCCTACCAAAATTTTTGAAATATGGGTTAAAATGACCCATTTCACAGAAAAAGATCCGTGAGACGGTCTCTCACACGAGTTTTTACCATATTTATTTTATCAATATATTCACAATAATAATATTCGGTAATATAATATTCGACATTTTGTATATTTTTTTGCCATTAATTTTTGCTTTGCCTTGTTTATTGATTGATCCCCCCTTATTAAATTTCAAAATAAACAAACATTTTAAACTTTTAGTAACCCTTCAACGTCGAATTTCCACTATAATCCAGCATACTCTTTGATACTTAGCAGTATTTGGGTGACCCGTTTTTTAATTTGTATGACTATTAATTTTATTATATTTCCGATAGTTTAGTCTTGTTAATTTATTTGTAATTAACTAATGTTTTTAGTTTTTTTTATTAAAAAAAAACTAATGTTTTAGTTTTTATATATTTTTTCCTCCTTTACCCCTCAAAACTCTATGAATGTAATTTTTTAGACTCACTCATATCTCAGTCCATACAAATTAAAGATTTAAAATCTCAAAGTAAATTTCACTCAACGTCACATCTAAAATTGTATATAAACTTTATTACTAATTAATATTTTCAAAACAATCTACTTTATACACTATATAATAAAATACCCATTAATTGATTGAATATAAAGTAAATTTCACCATATCAAAATTTTGAAAGAAACATACCCTTTTACTATTTAATAAGAATATCAAAATCATACTTTCCCCCTATACCTAAATCCAAAAAATATACTCCTATATCTATAAGAAAGTGATGTGAGGAAAAGACATGAATTAAAATTAAAGAACGTGAATTTGAAAAAATTATTAATGAGAAATTATTTATAATTTCACTAATTATATATACGTACTCCAACTCCTAAAATAATAATCCCTCAATTTCATAAAGTTTATCGCATTTCATCTTAAATTTTATTTTAGAAAGTTTGTCGTTTTTTCTAAAATACCCCTATTAATTTCTACAATATCTATCTTTTTTAGAAATATATTATTGACATTTTTTTTTGAAAAAATAAAGGAAGAGTGAAAAAGAAAGGTAGAAAAGAATGAAAGGAGAAAATTAATGAAAGATAATAAATTTGTTTTTATATAAAATTACAAGGAGTAATAAATACAGTAAGTAAATTTAAATACTAGATTTTTATTTAGCATAAGAGATATGTACTCCGTAAAACACTCACCAGTCGTGTAAGTAAATTGAGAAGGAACAGTGAAGTGAGATGTCTGAACACCTTTTTAAATTCCCAATATTATTAGTAATCATTTACAACTGCGCGCTGGAGTAGTATTTTTATTTTAATAATGTTTTCGTGTACACAAATTAAAAATAATCCCATTTTGTACTCTTTTCCCCCTATCTATAAATAAACCTGACTATACCAAATTACTCCTCAACATTAATCAGTATGTGTATTTCTACTGTCAAATCGGCAACTCTGAACCCTAACGCCCAGGAATGGGCCCCACAGCAAAAACACCCCTTCTATTCTCAATCTCAGCCGGTAGCACCGCCGCTTCAGATGGTGGCGCTAGCCCCACCTCCACCGCATGAGTTACCCTTTCCTGTATACTATCAGGGTTTCATCCCCTACGGCGTTCCATGCATATCCCCGCCTCCACCTACGGTTTTGTACGAGGCGCCGCCGCCGCCTACTGTAGAGAAGCCGGCGATTCGATTTTTTAAGAGAAATATTGCGCCGAGAATGTGGAGGTGCGCCAGCAAGTTTAGTGGAGGTGATCCAAATAATGTTACAAGGCAGCGGCTGGAGTGGAAGCCGAGGGGATCTGGCGCCGCCGCCGCCCCTTCCCCGCCGCGCGGTTCTGGTGCTCCGTTTGTGAAGCTGCCAAGGACCACAATAATGATCAAAAACATACCGAATCAACTAAGGTATGTATACACACATCAAATAATCTTTCGGAGTGTTTTTTTTTTTTTTTTTTTAATTACAGGAAATGAAAATCTCTATTTTAGGATAGTCAGAAAAGTTATGTGGCAGCTGGTAATATACCTTAAAACCAGAAAAGAAAATGTTTGCTTTTTCTTTTTTGCCCCTTTTCATTTAATGTTTTTTTCCATTTTTCTGTAATAAATGAAATCCATTTCTATCCCAACTATGTCTCTCCCCCAGAGGTGCATTATTAGCTTTAATTACTGATCGAGTGATTTAATTAACATCTTCATAAATACTACTACAACTTTATTAAATGTAGTACGTAATTTAATTGATGATTTAATTTACAGGAGAGATTACATGCTGGAGTTTTTGGATACATACTCGAAAGAGCACTCTTTGGAATATGATTTCTTCTACTTGCCTATGGATTTCGGGTATTTTTTATTTAATGATGAGACAAATTATTATTATTCTATCTTTAATATTGATTATTATAGTGTTTGTGTATGTTGATAGGAAAAAGAACAATTTGGGGTATGCGTTTGTGAATTTGACAAGCAGTAAAGGTGCCATGAAATTGAAAAAAGTTTTGGATAATTATGAATGGGGAACTATCAACACTGAAAGGGGTTCATACACGTCGATGAAAGTATGTGAAACAAAATGGGCAACAATCCAGGTATATATCATCATATCACACAATTATATTAATTTTAATTAATTATCTACCAACAACTCATTTAATTGAGATTAAAATAGTGAATATTGTTGATAATTAATTGCAGGGGAAAGAAGGGCAGATTAGAAGGTTTGAGAATTCGACATTCGCGTGCGACAAGATTGAATTCTTGCCGGTGAAGTTCGACCCGCCACGAAACGGGTCGAACAGCGATGTGGCCCGTCCGGTGACTGTTGGAGCATTGCGTATCTGAACTCTCCTCCTTGTGTCATAATAATATGTGTTTTAGGTGAAGAATTAAGAATGATGATTTCTGGAGGGATTTGACAGAAGGTTGTGTTTGTTTGCATAATCTCCCCCCCTATGCTAGGGTTTGGTGGGGGGTTTTCCAAAGTTGGGGATATTATGGAAACACCACATTTTGTTCAATCTGCTCCACTTTAATCATTACTCCTACCTAGTCTATCTTTTTTTCTTTTTTTCTAGTGTACTGAATATTAATTACTCCGTAATATGATGATGCTTGTATCTCTATTTTAGGGCCTTTCCTGTTAATTAAATGTCTTCCATCTTTTTTTTTTTCCTGTTAATTAAATGTCTTCATCTTGCCTTCTGTTAATTAATTTTCCTATTTACAATATATTTTTTAATTTTTCTTTTGAGTGAAGGTAATATTTACTTTGAGATTTGAATTTAAAAATTGATTTTTATAATTTTAGATTTTTGAAATACTTATACATTATGGGTGTTTTTATTTAGATTTTTGAGTAAGAAAAAATATGATTTTATTTTAAACTAATGTGTAAGATTTAACTTGATTTTTAAAATAAAAATTAATAGTGCATATATAGTGAATTAATCTTATGTTAAATATTAGTATTGTGTAAGATTAAATATTTTTTTATTATTTTTAATATAATTTAAAATAATACTAAATTAAACTCTCTTCATCCATAAAATGTAGTCTCATTTGTCATATATTTTTTGTCCACGTCTCATACATGGAAACTATCACCCTTCGACCATCACTTAATTATTCAATTTGTCATCAACTTTATTCATAAACAATCACTTTATTTTCAATGGACTCCACAATACCCTATAAGACCATGTTTATCCATGACCGGTCATAACCGGGTCATCAAATATAAAATTTATTTCTCACTCTTTCACCTACACATTTTACACCACAATTCAAACTCTTCTTTTTTCACACTTTATCCATAACCACTACAACCAACATTTAATAAATGATTTCTTTTATAATATAATAATTATATCTATTATTAATTTTTTATAATATTTTCACAATATTTAGAAACTATATACGATTATTTAAAAAAATCATAACTATAATAAAAAAATTATCATACGCTTCAAAAAAAATTACAACATTAACAAAAATTAAAATACAACTTAAAAAAAAAAATCGAACTACAAATAAATGTTTAATTACAACAAAACAGAATATGCAAATTACATATTAAATCCACATTTAAATTTATTAATTTTTTATAATATTTACACAATATTTAGAAAATATATACAACTACTCCCTTCGTCCGCCTATAAGCTTCCCGCTACTTTTTGGCACATAGATTAAGAAAAGTGATTAAATAATAGATATTGTACAAGTGATGTGATTGGAAGGAGAGAAAAAGTAAGATATAAAGTGATGTGTAAGAAAAAATACTTACAAAAAAGGGTATGGGAAGCTTATAGACGGACGGACCAAAATGGTAAAATGATAAGCTTATAGACCGACGGAGGGAGTATTTAATAGGAAAAAAAAAATCAAAATATAAAAATAATAATTAACACAATTTAGAAGAGAAAAGAGAGTGTATGAAATTGTAATCCAAAACATATCAAGATTGATCTCTATTTATAGAGAATTTAATTTTATGAATTTTGGTATTTTTTATTTTTATTTTTATTTTTTTAAAGTAAATAAATAAAAATCAGAAATTATTTAAATAAAATATAACTGACGAATAAAAACTTGACAGGTGGACTTTTTGAAAATAAAAACACGCCACCCAAAGTTTGGTTGTGCTGGGTTGTTTCAAGTTGTCGGACGAACGTGGTCGTCGAATAAAATGGATTTTCCCTTTTTTTTTTTGTCTTATTTGGATGACCAGGTCTTTTCAAGACCGAAAAACATGGTCTAATATCTTTACTTTATCTACTTTATCTATATAGTATATTTTTTAATTTGTGTCCACCTCCCATAAGACTACATTTGATGGATGGAGAGAATATGAATTAAAATTTAAGTATATTAAATAATTAAAAGAAAAGAAAAGGACGAGGGCAATTGACCAATAAAAAAGTATGGAATATATATAAAAGAACAAGAAAATTTAAAATCATAAGCTCACAAGTTGAGTCGGATGTAGGAGTGTTGTTAAAGTCTTGCTTTGGAAAATTCGGGACAAAATCTGAGGTAAAGGGAAAATGTACATTCCTCTAACAGTTTTAAGGGTGTGTTTGCAAATTATAGTGATTGATAAAATAAAAGTGTTTAATTTTAAAAGAGTTTAATCACTAGGAAGGACAATCCTATAGACCAATATTCAAATAAAGGAAACAAACTAAAACAATACAATTAAGGTCAAATTAACTTGTTAATACCCAATTATGCCCCTTGATTTGAAATTAAATCCTCATTCCCACAGGCAGCAACCGATAATTACTCTTTAAAAACCATAATTAATTTATAATTTAAATTCCACTTTCCCTAAAATTTTGAAGTTACTATTTCATTTCATTATAATTCTCAACCATAACCCTAGCTTGCTCCCAGCCGCCGCCGGCCGCGGTCGCTTTTACCACCGTAACTCTCACCTTGTTTTCTGGATCGTCGTCCGCCGCCGTCCGCCGTCTTTATGGGCCGAAACCCTAACAGCCTTCGCCGTGGATGTGTCTCTGTGACTCCGCCATTCACCAAATCGGCCGCCATTCTCCCAACCGCATCCTCTGTGCCCTGTAGTAGAGCAGCCGTCGTTCCCCGCCGTCGAAGCTCCTCTGCGTGCAGCCAAAGTCGTCGCCGCTCGCAGCTTGTTGCAGGGCCGCCACGTCGCGCCACCCATTTTGTGTTCGGCGCCGCCTCTACTCGCCTGAAGAAGCCGCCCTGCAATTGTGCCGCCTGGCCTTCTTTTTCTTTTTTTCCCTTAATTGCTTCTCCCACGGCGGCGGAGGCTCCGCATCGATCCTTCTAGCAACCTTTACTTCCCCTGTAAGTTACATCAATTCTATTAATTTGTCGAACATTATTGTCAATGTGTGTGCCATATTGCAGAAAAGTATATCAGTGAGAAAACTACTAAGAAGAATATAAGTTGTTGAATTACAAAGTGGTTATTTGCCTAGCTTATTAGTTTCTGTAGGCATATTATTTGTTAGAAACTTTACCAGTTTTCCTGCTTGGTGGCATTTTCTAATGTGAACAGTGTAATATTTTTCTTGTTTTATTATTCAATGCAGAGCCCTCATTGCATACTACAACAATTGTGGAGAAATGCACCCTTAAACTGGTTGATGAGTATAAGCACATGTTGACCCAAGCCACGGAGCCTATGTCAACCTTTTTAGAGTATATAACGTATGAAGATCTTTCTCTCATACAGTTTATATGTGTCTCTAGTTAATGTATGGATCTATACACTTGTTCAAACGTTTGAATTTCATATCCTGTATCTGTACTGCTAAAGTCTTAACCATTGTGCATATGCGCTAGACAATTTGCATTGATTTTCATTTTAGTCAAGTGGAGCAAACTAAGTTCAATTTTGTAATTTTAGCATACAATTGGTTTAGGTTGATATTCTCTTGGTCATCCAATTTTGACTTTTGATCCAAAAATTAATCATCAAGTCCAGTAGTATTTCTTACTAGGACTCTTCTATATTATATTGAAAGAAAATAATCATTTGAAATTTGAAGTCCGTAAAAAATGATTATAATTGAAAACTGTTTTAGTTTTTGAAATGTGAGAAATTGAGATAACATTTGATAGTGCCGGGTCCACCATGCAGACATGTACTAATAATATGTTGGAGTTCTGGTCGATGGTTTCATCAAATTTGCTACTACTTGATGGCTTTAGTATGTTTTGATTGTCCTTTCTGTTGTATATTACTTCAGTCTATGAGTTTAGAATATGATATAAGAATTGTTGAATATAATGAATTTTTTTACCTAGTGCTTTATGGTGGGCACAGTTTGTACACCTAATGATTATAATTTGAAAACTGTTTTTCGACTGACTTCTCATTCTTGACTGAGATCATTGTTTATTGCTTAGATATGGCCACATGATTGACAATGTTGTGCTGATTGTAACTGGAACGTTGCATGAGAGAGATGTTCAGGAACTGTTGGAGAAATGCCACCCTTTAGGGATGTTTGACAGGTATGAGGTATCATACCTTGATCAACAATTTAGTATGTCTGCTATATAATGTTATATATTAACTATTTATTTTCCACAACATTGCAACTCTGGCAGTTGCTCAAAATATGAGGGAGCTTTACAAACTGGTCCTTGTTGACACACCCCTGGCTCCATATTTCTCTGAGTGCATCACTTCAGAGGTTCTGCTACACCCTTTTTTTTTTTTTTTTTTTTTTGTTCTTTTTCTGTACTGTAAGCTACTAATTTTGGTGTCATGATATGTGAGTATTTGCAATCATAATTCTACGTTCTGAGTGGATGTAGATTGAAAAGTACTAACTTTGTATACATATATAGTCTGAGTCTGGGGTGGGTTGTTCTCAATTATGTATACATATGACCAAACTTCGAAACATGACTGAATTTTTTGCCGACTTTTGAAAATGGAAAAGGCTCAACTGTTGTGGATGAGAAATTAATCTGTGGTTATGTTTATTGATTGATTGCTTCTTGTTTTGGAATTTTAATGTGGTTAGATGAAACTGGGAAGCAAGTTAGAAGCGCCGTAAGACTTTAGAATTTCAGCAATTGCGTTCAAGGTACAATACTCTCTTTCCGGTTGGATTCCTTTGTTGTAAATTGCATTTTTATGGCGTATTCTGGAAATAGGAGATTGATTATAATTGTATGATAACAATTGGGGAAATCAAAATGCCTCAATTTCAATATAATGACTGAATTAGCTGTCTCTTACTTCTACACAGTTGTTTGTTGCTTCTTTAATATAGTTGCTTATAAAAATACCACAAATGCCAACACGTAACATAACCCAAATGTTCTAAAATTACTAACTTGTTAGTGTTTATTTGATATTATTGAGATTTACGATTTTACGTCTGTTCAGTTGAAAAAAAGATCAAAGGAGCTGACTACCTGTAAAATTAAGTGTTATGGATGCCTTATTGACAAGTCCTGATGTCTGACAGTTTGATTTTCTTTATGTAGTTTCAAACTACTGCACCAAAGAGTTGTTTTATGCGGCCGCTTGGAGGTATCCTTGCCCCCAAGAGAAAGCCTCATAGCTTCTGGTAATCCCTTTGTTGATATGGACAATCTCAGTAGATAGCTTTTTGACATTATAGAGGAGGAACCTGGTCAACCTCTTAAGGCTGTTTTCAACAAAATTTCATCGGAGACAATTGCAGCTGCAAGCTTGGGACAAGTTTATCGAGCCACTCTCCGATCATCTAAAGAAGATGTTGCAATTAATTATGGTTTCAAGTTCTATGTTCAATTGATTTTCCTTTCTCTACTTTGATTTTAAAGCTTTTGTAGCTCTTGCATATATTCTTTATATTTTTTTAATCTTATGGAATAATACATTGACTATATGCAACATAATATTTGAATATCTTATTGACTATATGCACTGTTTTTTTACATATATGCTTATATATTTGCATATTTTAAATAGATGATATATATTGTTAAATATATATATATATATATATATTATCTAAAATGTAATTACACAACAATTGAATATATAGTTTATTTATTTAAAAATAAAATTCATAGATTTTATAATATAAATAAAGTGAAGTAATATTATATTATTAAATTGACCCGTTCAAACCCAAAGAATCATATCTATATTAATTTTTTAAAATAAAATTAATATTTTAGAACATTTTATTACAAATATATTGTTCTATTGCATATTGTCACGTATTTTAAGTTGTATTTTAAGTTATATGCAACATATTTTTGCATATGTCAACAAGAATATGTAACAATTTATTGCATATATGTTTTTAAATCTGCATATAAAGGAATGATATATAACCAACCACCATCTATTTTTTTATGGAACATATTAGTAAGTTGTCACCAAATCATTATCCACATAATCAATTAATATAATTATATTAAAATAAATAATTGAAATTTATTAATATATTTTAAAACAAAATACAAATCTTAAACTTTCAAATAGATTTTTCTAATATCTTATCTCTAATTTTACTTCCATAAAAAGTGGAAAGCATCTCCCAAACTTAAAACATCACAAAAATTATATATATATATATATATATATATATATATATATATATATATATTTTGGCAATTGACTTTCTCCAAATATATACATTATAAAATTTAATTAGAATACTTATTTGATATAACTATGGAGAATTTTCATTTATATGCACAAGAACAGAATTAACAACTAATTAGATAAAGTTCTGGAAATGAATTTTGAATTCAAAATGCAATTCCTCAATCCCGTGATTCATGTGCAGGTTAGAGTTGTCAATTAAATTTTCAAATATGGAAAGATGACTAATTAACTAAAACAGATTTTTAAGAATTTAATAAAGGGAAGGGCAGTTTAGTATATTTATCAACCATTTTGACCTTATTTGAATTAAAAAAAAAACATGTCTTTCTATATTTTTTCTATGTGTGAAATGGTCTTATGAGAAACTGCCCCATTTTAAAACACTTTTAATCAATTGTGTATATGCTATGATGTTTATAAAATAAATCTTTTTTTTTATAAATTTATAAAAAAAACACTCTTACTCCATTACATTTGGATAAGTAATGACTAAGATGAAATATTATTTAAATCGTGAGGACAGGATTGTAAAATTGATTATTATAATGATGAAAAACACATCGAAGTTATTAAGGGTGTGTTTGCAAACAATATGGATTGATTCAAAGTGATTAAAATTGATTTTTGCACTAAAATTAAAAGTTGATAGTATTTTAAAATTAAGCACTTTTAATCAATTTTGTATATATTGTGATGTTTGCAAGACAAATAACTTTTTTATAATTTACAAAAACACCCTTATTACATTTGGATAAGTAATGAGTAAATATAAAATATTACGGAGTACTATTTAAATTGTCAGGGTAAAAATGTAAAATTAGTTACCACAATGATGAGAAGCACATAAAAGCTATTAAAAGTAGATGGAGGGGTGCTTCACCAAAATCACTTTTAACAAATTAATTTAATCACTTAGTTGTGTTTGCAAACACTGTAAAAGTGATTTTATTTTAAAATAGAAGTATTTTAATCATATACTAGTGTTTGCAAATACCCATTAAAAGTAGGTGAAGAGATGCTTCAACAAAATCACTTTTAATAAATTAACGTAATCACTCAAACACTCCAAAAGTGATTTTATTAATTAAAAAAAAAAAATTTTAAACACCTACTCATCCACTAAATAACAAAATCTTAAGTAGAATAATGAAAATAAAATAAATACAAGTGTTCCTTCAAACATCTTCAATCCGATAAAAGACGGGGACAATTAATTGTAGTGGAAAATAGACTTACAAATGTTTAAGGGGGTGATTTTTTTAAAATTACGAATTGAAGTAGTATCAAAAGATTTGAGGTATGTTTCTTTTGCTACTTTCGCAGATGAACATAGTAGTTAATTTACAATCTCGTTCTCATCATTTCCAATTTTAAATTTCACTCTCTATTTTACACCTAAAATCGTCTATAAACAATAGTATTTCTTTTTTCATTATTTCCTTTACATCCTCCAAAATAACTTATTCACCAATTGTTTTAACATAAATAAAATTTCACTCTATAAACATATTAAAATAAACACACTCTCCGTAAAATTATTATTTAAAAAAAAATAATGAGATAAATATTAAATAAGTGTATTTTTTAGGATAAAATATATATATAACATTATATATATATTTAATGTAAAACAATTAATTTTGCCCAACTTAATTGTTTTTATACAAACATATGGATCGGATGATTTTTCCTAGGCTACGACTATATTCTCTTATATTCCATTTTGTGCTAGAAACAAAGTCATGCGTTATTAAAAAAAAAAAAAAAAATTAAACTTCCAAACAAGGTCACCATTAATTAAAATTATTAATGAAATGGTTATAATTTTCGGAATTGATGTGGATAGATAACAATTAAATAGAAATAGTTTAAAATTGATTATTATTTTTTTGAAAAATGCTGTAGTTTCATACTCTTAGTTACGGGATTAAATTGCAAAATATAAAGTTATATATCTACAAATTGAACTGTAGTATTTGTAAAAAAAAAAACATATACTACAAACTTTCAAGGGAAGTAATCCTAAATAATTATCTTATTCAAAATTTATGAGAAATTGGAATATAGTGTGTTTTGAAGTTTTAATAAGAATATTTAATTTTATTCAAATTAAAATATAAAAGTGAATGAGTTGTGTTGTATAGTACTCACTCATTATTTTCACCTTCCTTTTCTAGTTGTCCAATTTTATTATGCTCACACATTTTTTTGGAAACAATATTATTCATACTAATTTATCTCCACCCTCCTACCATCATGCACTTATTTATCTACTTTGTCATTCACTTTATTCATAAACACTCATTTATTTACAAATGTACCCCACAATATCTCATCATACTCTCGACTTATTTACATTATGAATAAACTAATCAATATTAATTAAAATTCGTACGCGGAAAAGTGAACATTTTAAAATTGAACGGGGGGAGAGCATTTTTTTTAAATATAGTACTATAATTTATACTAAAAATTACTCCATCCGTCCCATACTTGAATACACATTTTACCATTGTGGGCGTCCCATACTTGAAGGCACATTACCTAAAATAACAAAAACACTTTTAAACACTCCCCTTAAAACATCACAATATTACAACAAATGTCACTACTTTATTACACTAAAAAGTATATAACTTTAATTATTACTCCCTCCGTCCGCCTATAAGCTTTTCATTTTACCATTTTGGTCTGTCCGTCTATAAGCTTCTCATACCTTTTTTGGTTAGTATTTTTTCTTACACTTCACTTTATATCTTACTTTTTCTCTCTATCTCTGTCCTCTCTCAATCACATCACTTGTACTATATCTATCATTTAATCAATTTTCTTAATCTTTGTGCCAAAAAGTAACGTAACACTTATAGGCGGACGAAGGGAGTACTATTTATAAAGTTGAAAATTAAAGTCTTTACTACCCCAACTTTATCTTATAAAATATTAATAAACAATTCATTTATTAAAACTCGTGCCCAATTGGTTTGGGCCTTCAATTATGAAACGGAGGGAGTAGTAAATAGAGAGGATTAGTTGCATTGAAAAACGTAACACCACTTTTCAAGGATATTGGTTATATCTAGAAATGAATAATTAGTTTTCTTGGAACTCTAAAAAAAAAATTATGTCAAATCAAATACATAAAAGTGTATTAATATGGCACCACATTCAAGGATATTTTTAAGTCTTGGGAACTCTAAAAATCTAAAAAAAATATTTAACTTTATGTCAAATTAAACAGTATATGAATAGTGTTGTATTATTTTATTAAAAAAAATTAAAAAATTAATTATATTGAAAGTTGTGACACTCGTGTTTATGGCTATTTGTAAAGTCACTAGAAGTTGCTTAAAATCATTTTTTTTTAAATAGAATCACTTTTGGAGTGTTTGCAAACACAACCAAGTGATTAAGTTAATTTGTTAAAAGTGATTTTGGTGAAGCACCCCTCTACCTACTTCTAATAGCTTCTATGTGTTTCTCATCATTATAATAATCAAATTTACAATTTTACCCTCGCAATTTAAATAATATTTTATCTTTACACATTACCTATCTAAATGTAATAAGGGTGTTTTTTTGTAAATTTATAAAAAAGTGGTTTATTTTGTAAACACCACAACATATACACAATTAATTTAAAGTGCTTAATTTTAAAACACTATCAACTTTCTATTTTATTGTAAAAATCAATTTTAATCACTTTGAAGCAATCACTATTATTTGCAAACGCACCCTTAAAAGAAGTAATTGATTGCATTGAAATTATAATAAAATATTTAATTTTATGTCAAATTATTACATAAGATTGAACAAGTGTTGTTGTGTTATTATTTTATTGTTTTGTAATACATTTTTTAATAAAGTTTAGAGGTTTAGAAGTGAACTAATATCATTAGAAAAGTATGATGATCGAGTTCATAGACATTTTTAACATATCAGAGTATATATCCTGATCATATATGTATTGATAAAGATGAATTATTATAAAAATTAGGTTGTAGCTAACGGTAGTCTCATACTTGTTTTATTATAATGCTGTGAGTTGGAGTTCTACCTTGACACTTTTTAAATTTATTTTTTATTTTAATTTTGGTGTTGCACATTTTAAGTGTAGTGTCCCACACTTTATAATAATAGTTTTATTTATAGTGATTTATACTTTTTAGTAATATTGTGTTACATTTTTCAGTTGTGCGGCTTACACTTTTTGGTAAATGGTGTTGCACCTTTCTATTGTAGGCTTGTAGCGCCCTACACTTTATATTAGTAATATTTTTATTTATAGTGACTTACACTTTTTAGTAAATATTGTGTTGCACTTTTTAATTATATGGACTTACACTTTTTAGTAATATTGTGTTGCACTTTTCAGTTATACTTACTTGCACTTTTTTATACTCCGTAATTTTGTTTTGCACTTTTCAATAATATTGACTTACACTTTTTAGTAATATTGTGTTGCACTTTTCTGCTATATCGAATTACACTTCTTAGTAATATTGTGTTGCACTTTTTACTGAATAAAATTTTTGGTTAAAAGTTTAAACATAAATGAAGGATGTGTATATTTTTAAATACGAGTTAAATGTTCAAACCTTATTCCCTCCACACATTTTTTATATTTTATTATAATATACATATATATAAAAGAAACTTAATATTTTATTAAGTATGTTAATTGTGTAAATGATGGGTGTAAATTTTTTTAATGTTAAGTTATATAGCTTCAATCATCTCTCTATCCATTTTTTAATTAACAAAAAAATTAATAATAAATACAAATTTTAATTAAAAATAAAAACTAAAAAACAGAGAAAAAAGGTAAAGAACTGTATACTAAAAAAGAAAAAAAATAAAAGAAAAATTACAACAAAAAAAGCTAAACAAAAGAAAAAAAGAATTAGTCAACATCCGAGTGCACGGCGTGCACTCGGGTGTATATGAGTGTAAGCCAAAAATGAGTGTCAAACTCTCAAAATAAAACATCTTTGATTTTAAATTATCATACTCCCTTCGTCCTAGGATTATGATTATCATACTCCCTTCGTCACTTTGATCGGCGCGAAGATTAAAAAAATGGAATAAAGTGATGTGTAACGTGAAATAAATGAGGGGTATTATTGATAATTCATTGATTAAAGTGAGGGAGATTTGATTAAAGAGAAGGGAAGGTAAAATAAATGAGGGATATTATTAGTAAAAAATACGTGAATTGTTTTCTTTTTTTGGAGTGTGCAAAAAATGTTGAGACACCCGTTAAGAAAAGTGTACATAAAATCTTAGGACGAAGGGAGTATTCAATTTGTATATTCGACATAAATCATTAATTAATTTAAATTTATGTAATCTAAGAGTGTTGTACTCCTTTCAATTCATTTTTTACCCTTTTCTTTTTCTTCGTATATTATACTCCCCCGGTCCTAATTTAAATGGATCATTTTCTTATTTGTTAATATTAAATAATTTTTTACTTTAAACTATATTTTTTAAACATCTTAAAATTGATCACATATCATTATTTTATTACTCTTTATTTATATTATTCACAATATTTTACTAATATTTACTTTATTACTCAAAAGATTTGCATACTCTCTATTTTATTCCCTTTAATATTAATAAACAACTTTCACACTAAACTATGCGTAAAAGTAAATGTTCAATCTAAATAGGGACGAAGGGGGTATTATCATTAAAACTACTGTAATAAATATTTAAATAAATGTGCTACTATGTTGATGAGAAGTACAAATATTAATTAAGTATAAAATGAGAAATTAATAATTTTTTTAATATATTTACATTGATCCAAAATGACTTATATTTTTAAAAGAAAAATGATTTAATTTATGTTGAATTAAGTTTATAAAATTAAAAATAAAAATTATTGGTGTGGCAATACTACATAAACGGTGGACACAAAAAAATAGTGTTCATGAACACTATATCATTTCGATAATCAATATTAATATATTAAAATAATTAAATAAAGTAAGTAAGAAATATTAAATTTATTTAAATATGTCTTCTTCCAATATTAAAATAAATGAAGTATGTAAGTAAAGATTAGGATGTTGATGAGACTAAGTAGTGGGTGGGAGAGGTGCATTGGAAAAACAACAAAATTAAAATTTTAATGAAGATTTATTAAATTTGATTTTGTATTGATATTAGGTAAATACTTTTGTGTACCAGTTACATAGTGTAATTGATACCATTTGATTCAATTTTTTTAAATATGTGAATGTTACTCATTAGTTATGACAGATATAGTATAATATTAGTTCAAATAAAATATAGTAGTACTTAATTTAAATACAATATAATATTAACTCACATATTGTATAGTATTAGTTCGAATATTAAATAGAAACAAGTTACATGTATATAACTGATACACAATAGTGCAACAATATTATGGATCAAAAGAAATTTTAATACTTCATGAGTAATTTTGAATTAAATTTTAATATATTTTTACATAAATATAATATATACTTCCTCAGTCTCAATTTTGTTACGGAGTACATCATTTATTATTGAGAGTTGTTTACATATCAGATTTAGAGGAGGGAGTAGCAATGACTAATATGTTAGACTAAACTACTCATCATATAACCCAACCCTTCATTAAAAAAAAAACCTATAATTAAAAACCATTTTCCCGTTAAAAAGTAAAAAAATGACACCATATTATTTTTAATACTAATAATACTTCCTAAGCATAAATTTGAAGAATTTTTTTAACATGTTAAGATATGAAAATTAACACTCCTCAAATAAATTTATAATTATATTTTAACCCCTCTAAGAGTTTATTTCGTTAGTCAAATTTTGATAGTAAAATATGAACGAGTGATCAATTTTACTGATTAGTCAATAATTGATTAATCAACGTTATGGTCAATTTTGATTGTAAAATATGAATGAGTGATCAATTTTACTAGTTAGTCAATAATTGATTAACCAACTAATATAATTGAGTGATCAATTTTACTAGTGAATAAATGTAGATGATCAAATCCTAAAATTCAAGTGACAAAAAATAATATTTATCCATCTTCAATTATAATGTCCAAATGTTAACAAATGAGGTCATATGTTCCAATTTTAGTGTTTCATGTCTTATTTATTCATATAATTGACATGTAATATATTAAAAAATAATTAACGTCCTATAATATAGAGACGATACGTGTTAAAAATTCAGTATAATAAAATAACATTTAAATATTAAAGTTTTTCATGTCACATTTATTTATTGCACAAGTCAATCTTATTACCACCCAAGTACCCAACCCACCACCACCACCTACTAAATGTTACATCTAAAAAAATATGTTTATCTCATATGTACTTAATGTTATACGGAGTATTTCTTAAAGGGATTATATTTTTTTAATCCATTAAGTTACCACGATTTTGAATATAGTCCATCAGATTATCACATTTTGAATTTAGTCCATTAAGTTTCGATTTATTTTGATTTTGGTCCAGTTACCTGCTACAGCAGGTTTAATAGGTCATATTTTAAAAAACACCACATAAAATGTTATACACACCCCAAATATTAAACACACCACACTAAAATTTAAAAATAATTTTTTATTACTATACACACCCCAATTCTTTCCCATTTAATAAATTGTCAAAAATAATTAAATTAAAAAAAATAAGAATTCAAATTAATATAAAAAATATAAATAAAACCTATAAAAAATCGCCTAAATCTTAAAAAATTAAACAAAGCTAAAAATATTAATTAATTTAATTAGTTTTGAAGATTTAGTTGGTTTTCTACTATTTTTAAATTTTATTTAGCCTTATTTTCGACGATTTTTTTTATAGAAGTTAGAACGCAAATAAAACATTAATAAAGCAATGAAATTTTAAATTTATTTTATTTTATTTTCCTTTTAAATATTTCTTTTATATTACATGAACCTACTAACACACCATACATATTATATACACTCCAATGTTAAATAAAAAAATAAAAAAATCAAATATAGTTAAATAAAATTATAAACATATTTAATAAATTGTCAAAAACAATTTAATTAAAAAAGTAAGAATTCAAATTAATATGAAAAATATAAATAAAATCTATAAAAAAAAATACCTAAATCTTCAAAATTTTAATAAAGCTAAATAATTAATTAATTTAATTAGTTTTAAAATTTTAGTTGATTTTTTAATACTTTTAAAGCTTTTTATTTTTATTTAATTTAATAAGTTTTCAAGTTGATTTTTTTAAATTTATTAAAAATCTTCAAAAATAGTAAAAAATCAACTAAAATTTCAAAATTAATTAATTTTTTTAGCTTTGTTTAATTTTTTAAGATTTTGGTGATTTTTTATTGGTTTTATTTAGTATTTTTTTATATTAATTTGAATTCTTACTTTTTTTTAATTTAATTATTTTTAGCAATTTATTAAATAGGAAAGAATTGGAGTGTGTATAATAATAAATAATTTTTAAATTTTAGTGTGACGTGTTTAACATTTAAAGTGTGTATGACATTTTGTGGGTTGTGTGGTATGTTTTAAAAAAGACCTGTTAAACCTGCTATAGCAGGTAACTGGACCAAAATTAAAATAAATCAAAATTTAATGGACTAAATTGAAAAAATGGTAACTTGGTGGACTAAATTAAAAAATGTGTTAACTTAATGGACCAAAAAAAATATAATCTTTTTCTTAAAAGAAAATAAAACATTGATTATCTATTGAACAGTCAGACATTTTTAAATTAATGTCATTAATTACATTTTTCACATTTATCCCATTACTTTATTCTATAAAGTAAAAAAGACAACATTGCTCTAAAAAATAATTTTATTATTTTAGTACTAATAAATACTCCCTCCTTTCATCAAAAGTGTGCTCACTTGTTTTTTTTTAGGTCAACAAAAAATACGATTATTCTATTTAAATAGTTTACTTTTGAATTTTTTTTTTACTTTAATAACAAGATTGAGTATTTATCAAATATATTCTTTACTCGTTATCCCAAATATATTCTTTATAAATAAAATATTATTTTTTAAAAAACATGTATAAAAGAAAGTGAACACACTTTCCGTGAACAAAGGTAGTATGAGATTATGACGTGAAAGGGAGGAAATATAAAGAAAGAAAAGAAAATAGAAGAAGATAACAAAGTTATTGAGGAGATGGATTTAGGAATAGTTCCTGAAAGTTGCACACAAGTTTAGAATAATACTTGAATATGAACTCTTTTTTCAAGTTTTCATGTTGTGGTAGTTAGTATGCACCATAGTGATATTTAAAAAAGAATCATGGTAGTTTAAATTCATAGAAAATTTTAATCACAAATATATTGTTTTAAATTAATATTTTCTATACTACTCCATTATTTAAGTAATAATGTCAATTTAGAGCCTAAAAGATATTAAAATTGTCCATTTAAGGTCTAAAATATTTTTCCTGTATATTTAGGACCTAAAAATTAGAAAATTATCAATCTGAGATCTGAAAAATAAAAATAAAAATTATCAATTTAAGACTTAGAAATATTAAGATTATGTTTTTTATTTTATGGAGTAGTATATATCTTTATTATGTATATAAATTATTATTTTTTCTTTTTTCCACTAACATGAAATTGAATATATTAAAACCACTTTTAAAACATATCCCTAAAAAGTAAAAACACACTATATATATTGATAACATTTATTTAATAGAGTAATTCCATTAGATGAGCAGAATAACATAACGTCATACAATCTACTTGTAATACTAGCTTTTTCTTAAAATATTGGAGTACAAGATACTTGGAAAGCTCTACAGCCTCCACTTATGCAATAAACTCAAATATAACAAACAAACTAATTAATTAATTAAGAGCTAAACAAGAGAATTCACCAAAAGCTTAAACTCTTCAACAGTTATAGCCCCATCTCCATCTCCATCCATGCAAGCCACAATTTCTTGGCAATCATCCAAAGACAATTCTACTCCCACATTTTCAATAACCTGATACAACTCTTCACCATTCAACACATCATGCTCTTCCAGCTCCAGCTCCTCCAGGGCCGTTTTTAGAGCGCTCATTCCGTTCAGTTCCAAATCTTCGGTATTCATTTCTAGAAACTCCGACAAGCTCAATTGCCCGTCCTTGTTGGCGTCGCCTCTCTGCATCATCGCCTGGACATCTTCCTCACTAACATTGTAACCGAGGGATCCCATGATCCCACCGAGCTCTTGAGCATTGATCGACCCATCGTTGTCTGAATCGAAGGCACGAAAGGCTTCGATTAACCCTAGGACATGATTCAGTGTCTCTGTTTCAACAGAAACTGAAGCCGGTTGAGCCATTAATAAAATATTTAGATGGGATAGATATTGTGCATAACTATGTAAGCTAGTTTATACTTTATATATAAGGGAAAATACACGGTTTTCACTTTCAAGAATGTCAGTAATGGTGACAGCATATATTCTTATGCTCATGGATATTTCAATCCCAACTTCAGTGGAGATGGTATAGGATCCGATCAATCAATTTCAATCTATCACAAAATGTAACTTACAATACAAGACGAATAACGTTCTAGAAGTGCCAACTCATGTATTTTAAAGGAAAATATGATTCAAATATCAAAGTGGAGCATCGTCTCATGTATAAAATCATCTCTCACAATACTCCCTAAAAAAATTAGACTAAAACCCAACACTTAGACTGGATTGTTTAGAACACTGGCACCATCATTTATTACTGAACGATATGATTCCAGAAAGAATGCAGCTGGAAGAATCAGTACATAAAAAATGTCGATATCTAACTTATGACTAAACCAAAGGTTTGAAAATGAAAGCCATCCAGGTTTCGGATGGACAAGTATATACACGAGAATAATGAAGATCAAGTACAACACGAAAAACATGCACAGCGATATGAGAAAAAAGCACGAGGCGAATAGCTCTTCAGTCAAGCCGAAACTCAGGATTGAATGCAAGAGACTCCTGGTAAATCATCTCACTCATCTGGTCTTCAGTCAGTGCATGCTGCTCGAACTCAAAGTTAAAAGGAGCCGTACAGCTAGGCTCGTCGGTTATGTCATGGAGTGTGTTTAGGTACGGGTGGGCCAATGCATCTTCGACTGCACAAGTAACCAAAGATGGATTAGATGAATCAACGTTGTTTTGTATCTTAAAAGTCTGAGAGTCGATCCTAACCTGTAATCCTTTGACTAGGATCGAATGTCAACATTTTCTCCACGAGATCAACAGCAAGAGGGTTGACATGAGGAAACTTTTGAGTAAATGATTGCGGGTTATGTGGGGGGAGCTGTCGGATGTATCTTTTTGCATTTTCGTTCAGAAGGCATAGCTCTGACTCTGATGGGGTCCCGATCAGCTGCAAAGCAATGCAATATTCTTACTAACATTTAAATATAGTAGGCTTAATTGCAGTTAAAATCAACACCTTTTCATAAATTGCAATATAATACTACTATATCCTTTTGAATTTTGGCAAATAAAACCTCGATTTAAAAATGCAATTCGAACTTTCGAGACAGATCGACTTTTGTCCATTTCTGCTTTGCATATCCACAACAATATCATTCACCCTAATTACTATCCAAATGACGTAGTTCAACCTAAAAACTACCCAACGGGCAAGAGCAGTCTACCCGGAAGTTCAAATTGATTTGTTATAATTGAGGTTTTGATTGCCAAAACTCAAAAGTTAGATTAGATTGCAATTTGCGAAATGGTGGTGGTTTTAACTGCAATTAAGTCAATATAGTATAAATGGATTAAACAAAATCCTCTAATAGTAAATTTGACTTTATATATGGAGATTAGAAAGTGAATAGAGGGACCTCTATGAGGAGGCGTAACTGGTGGACATGATCTCGACCTGGAAACAATGGTTTCCGGTCCATTAGCTCCATGAAAATGCACCCCACTGACCATACATCTATAGCTGCAGTATAATCAGATGAACTTAACAAGAGTTCTGGAGCCCGATACCATCTTGTAACGACATATTCGGTCATAAAATCAGCCTCAGAAGAAATTCGTGCCAATCCAAAATCGCATATCTTCAGGTCACAATTTGAGTTCAGTAGAAGATTGCTAGGCTTTAGATCCCTGTGGAGAACATTTGCTGAATGTATGTACTTTAAGCCCCGAAGGATCTGATACAAGAAATACTGCAACAAAGACATGGCAATAGTTATTTTACCAGAAAAGAGTTCCCACTGTGAACAAAGACATTCCTTCCTAGTGCAAGATCAACAAAGAAAAATCATGGTGTGAATGCTATGCAGAAGGCCAAAAATAGTATCAAATCTACTCTGACAAGCAGAATAGATGTTCCTATAACAACTTAGATTTAAACAAGTCACCAAAGAGCACTAAAGAAAATCCGATATAAGTGAAGTGAGCTGTGCATGTGCAAGTTATTATGAGGCTTTACCTTTTTACGAAAAGGAAATTACTAAAGGCACCCAGATGTTTATTTTCTGTCTAAATACTATATATATTAACCTGGCAGTGCTCTTCTGACAAAGGTTGATTGGATCTGATTATTTGATGAAGATCAGTATCCATAAGCTCATATACGATGTACACATCATTAAACGCTCCCCTTTCCGGAGGTGGAATTACATCTCTGATTCCAATAATCTGCAACACGCAAGATTTGCATCATTAATAAAATACCACAATCCTGCATAAGACTAATTAACTGCATTGTGGTACCAAAGAAGGCCAATTTACAACTGGCATTATAAACAAGACGTACAATAAATGCATAAAGATCTTTTCTTTAACTCAATTTCTTGAGATGAATATCCTCATTTCAGCACTGAAATGAAAAGGGCAAGTGAGGACAGGTTTTTGTGATATCTTTGAACATATAAGTTATATCGGAAATTCCCTTGAGAGTATAAATATCTGGCTCAATTACAGTATTTATATGGTGAACCTAGAAAAAGCCACAGAGTCCACTCTTCTTCCCTCCCCAATCCCCAAAAGTACAATTAGAAACATAAAAGGTCAATGAGATTTAACACAGTAAAAATTTGGGCATGTGATCCATGGTTGTTTGCATATATGAACTATGAATTACTTTAATCCAATTTTTCTTCATAGGAATCACATATCAATCTTGTAAATTGATTAAGAGAAAGCATTACAAACGTTTAAGAAGCTCTAGATTGCATGAATTCTGAAAAGTTTCTCAGCTGAAATGCTGAATTAGTCAATACACAACAAATTGTGTGACTTTTCTGGTGATACCTCCAAACTGGGCATTCCAACCATGTCTGCCTGAATAAGTTGAGTTTCTGTAGGATAACTATATGCGAATAACATTTAATATTTATCCATGATGACAGAATAATACTTCTGTAGATAAAGAAAATAATTCCAATCACAAGCTATGAAGTATGCTACAAATTACTAGTAGAGAAACATTGTCTCATCATTCTTCTACCATTCCCCATATCATGAAAAAGCAATGAAAAGAATATTTAGCACTAATCCCTTTCCAGATTGAACTACCAATTTTAAATAGGAATCCAAATGTTTATGTAGTTTTCGTATCTAGTTAAAAAAGTAAAAGTCATTATAGATTTAATTTGTTATATCATGTACTTGAAAAATACTACCTTGCATGGAAACCTATAACATAAGAATAAGTGCAAAATTCCTTGCAACTAAAATAGTAATATTAGGTTCCAGTTACACTTCCAAATGAAGTAAAGTGTTAATTTCAAGAATATTTTCTCTTTTTTATTTATTTATAAGTTACATTACTCTAAACCAAAACATTCCCAAACCGACCCTATCAGTTATATCAGCATTCAAATTTCAGTTCTACCACTAATTAAGAAACTATGCTGATTTGCTAGTGGCCCACTGTGAATATTAAAAACTTAAACTCAATGAATTAGGAATAATACACAGAATTGGATAACCAAGAATCAGATTATGTTCCATTTTTTAAACGAATTCTAGAAAAGAAAACCAACAAGCTATTTCTACAGAAAATTCATCTGACTCAATCAGGAATTCCATTACTAGTGCTAATCAAACTCATACATCCAATGCAAGCAGAGTCATCCAGATCATGATCAGAGGGGGCATTTTTCATTATTTCCCCCTTAATTTAAAAGCCGAATCAAATATACAACGTACGGGTAAGCTACCTTCAGCAAAACGCAGTAATCACACAACAAATAATGATTCGTAAATAAAAAAAAAATACAAATGTATGCACATCCAAAACACGAAAGTGTAATTATATTCACTAACATTTTCATGATCCATGTGACGCAAGAGCTTGATTTCACGCAGCGTCCTCTTCGCATCAACTCTGTTATCAAAAGCATTTGCTATCTTCTTAATCGCCACTTGCTCATTCGCCTCCACATTCAAAGCCGAGCTATCCAACAAAAGGAAAAAATAAAAATACAGCCACCTCGTGTACAGAAGAAGAATCCAAAACAAATTGAGAAAAAATATGCTTACCAAACGATGCCGTATGCGCCTTTGCCGATGGGCATGATTGGGGGTTTGTATTTGGAGGTAACCTCGAAGACATTGCCGAAGATGTTATACTGAATGTAACGTCCGCCGTGGCTGAGCGTCGCAGGCACCTGATCTATCGGCGGCTCCGAAGGCGGCGGCTGCTCCGCCTCCGGCATCTCGTCGTCCGCCGGCTGATCCCCATCCACCATTCTGAACGGCAGTTACAAAAGGGGAAACTAACAAACTAATTGAAAAAAAATAAAAAAAATGTAGAAAACGAACTTTGCACACACACTGTGGTGCGTCTCTCTCCGTATTTATACGTCTGCTTTTTTACTCGTTAGGTGTGTGTATACGTGTGTAACTTTATCTATATAGGGTTAATTGCAAATTAAATCACCACCTTTCGATGAATTGCAATTTAATCTAAACTTTTGAATAATTGTAAATAAAATCATCACCTTTCAATATTGTTGCAATTTAGACTTCTAGACAATCTCATTTGTGCCCGAATTTGACGTTTCGAGATTAGATCGAAATAAAAAACAATGTTGTTTCATTAAGAAGGTGTCACATCCGCCAACCACGTTAGATTTGAGCACAAATGAAACTATTAAGAAGTTTAAATTGCAACAATATTTAAAGGTGGTGATTTTATTTGTAATTATTTAAAAATTTAGATTAAATTGCAATTCAATGAAAGGTGGTGATTTAATTTGCAATTAACCCATATATTTATTGTGCTGCTCTCCTCTCCTCTCCTCTCTTGGGAAACGAGTTGCAAATTGCATCAAAAAATATTTAAGGTTTTTTTTTTTTAATATACTTTTTTTTTTTTGAAGGTTTTTTTAATACACTGATCATATGAGGCATGAGGTGTTGTGTTACGGGTCTTACGTATAAAATGGAATTTTGTGTTAACATTTACTATAACTTAATTATTTTACTTTTAAAACATAATTTGAATAGTGACATAAATCAATTGATCAATATTCATTGTATAAGATCATTTTATAAAAAATATTGCTTAGATAGATATAGAAAATATAAAAGGTAAGAAGAGATGGGTAGGAAAGAGAAAATATAGATAGAGTTAGAAATGAAAAAAAAAAGGAGAGAGATATAATAAATTTTGTCAAATAAGTCAATATAAACTTTAGATTGAGACGAATAAAAAAGAAAAAGACCTTGAGGTCCGAGAGGTGTTTGGAGTACTTGGGCCACGAGATCCAAAAGATGTTGGAGAACAGAGAAGTACAAAAGATGATGACATGTGGAAAAGAGATAAATGATATCCTTTGAATTTTATTGAATATATGATATGATTATTTGACTATTTATCTTCTTTATTATGTGGGTAACTATTATGATAATGAATTGGTCTAAGTTTGAGGCCAATCCCACAAGAATTGAAGTAAATGAACTGAATAATAATGAGAAACGCCCTGATATGAAGAAGTTTTAACTAAAGCTAGGTTCGCGGAGTTTAAATCTAATGGGGCTCGAGTACCTGAAGGTCCCAAGGTTTGAAATACGAGGTTCATGTGGGTAGTTGGATCCCATGATGCCGATAACAGAATTTGCACGAAGAGTTTGCCCACTTCTGCTTTTATTGGAGCTCGCATAAGGTGACTAAGGCAGATAAGTTTTGACTAAAGTCTACACAGGGGCAGTTGGGAACCCTTCTTCCAAGGTACGATTTAAGGGTTGGTCTGCTATGGACTCGAGTGCATGTTGCACTTTTCAGTTTACTGACTTACACTTTTTGGTAAATGGTGTTGCACTTTTCAATTATTAAACTGTATAATAATATTTTTAGTAATAATTGAAAAGTGCAACACCATTTACCAAAAAGTGTAAGTCAGTAAAACTGAAAAGTGCAACATGGACTAGCGTGCACAACATGCACTCGAGTGCATACTAGACTTTACCACGATTTAAATACCTAGAATGATATAACTTACTATCAAAACATGTAATATACACACTTTTACACATACTCACTGAAAAGTTTACTCGTACTCTTTTCAGTGCACGTCTATAACCCAAATTAAGTCTGATTCACTCTCGAGATACGGGAGCTTTAACTGAATTGATAAATGTGCGTTCTCCCCTAGATTGAGTGCTCCGCACACATCTTATTGAGATAGTCGATTCTGACTTGAAAGTCGGAGTTCCCGCACCGAAAATCTCTCCGACGTGCTTTTGCGGGTGTTGGAGCTTGCACAGAAGGAACTTGCAACTATTTTCTAGCCCTTGACCACCAATTCAAGGTTAGTGGATTGTTTATCGTTACGCGTTCATTTTGGACGCAACAAGTGTAAACCTTTAAAAGAGACCTAAATAGTATATAAATTGCACAAATACATATAAACATCATTTACATATATATAAGCACCATTTACACCGTGCAACTCAAGTACATTTATAGAAGCTATTCCTATGATGACTTGGTTCTTTATTAATAGTTTATAGAGACAACTCAACTCAAGTACATACAAGTAGTTCCGGCCCGGCCTGGTGCACACATACAAACGAAATAACTCTTTCAAATCTATGTTGATAGGGAGGAAGAAATTATTAGGCATATATAATATATTAGGATATATGATATATACCTTGTAAATTTTTATTTATTTTAGATAGAGTTATTTTCTTAATTAGAGATATAGAGTAGATATTTTAAGCATATTGTGCATACTTCATCTATGTAATATTGCATATATAGAAGTGTGTGATAAGATTTATATTAAATAAAAAAAAATCATTTACTATATAATATGATTAATGAATTTACACCATATCTCATACAATACATGAAATCATGTGAATACAAGAATATAGTTTCAGTGTGGGTCCAACGGAAAAATATTAAAAATTAGTGTTAAAATTATACAGTATCTTTAAAAATGTTAATTTTAACTGTATCATCTAGCTATTTTTTAAAAAAAAAAAAATTGCAATAATATCGCATATTTAAGAAGATATGCAATTTTTTCGCACCTTTTATAGGATCATGGACTGACAATTACTAATATGTACTGTAATATGCAGACAACCGAATAAATGGTGACATACAAACTGAAATTGAGCAGATCCATAATTTTTGATGAATTTTTTTAAACTAATATTATAATATAATGTTATTAAAAAATGTTTTAAGAGGAGCCATTTTTTATAAATAAATAAAAAAAAGGGTAAAATGATAGAATTTTATAAATAAAATATAAAATCAACTATATATAGTACTAAAAATTTTATAAATAAAATATACAATCAACTATAGTATATATATAGGACTAAGAATTTTAATTCCCCTCGTGTCCCGCCCCACCTAGAAATTTAAAACAATTACTCCCTCCGCTTCCACAAAAGATAGCCACATTTGACTTTACATACAGATTAAAAAAATAATAATAAATGTAGTCAAGTTGAGCTAATATGTCAATTTTGCCCCTAAAATCTCATACTCCAAAATCTGCTGAGCATTAATTAGTCTTATTAATTAGGGGTAAAATTGACAATAAAACATTTAATACTAAAGTAAAAGAGGAAATGCGGCTATAATTTGGGACATCCAAAAAAGGAATATGTGGCTATCTTTATGGGACGGAGGGAGTAACATGCAATATTGACAGATTAAAATAAATTAGGTTAAAATTTGTGCGTCAAATGCGGATAAATGCGAATCAAAGCGGGTCAATTTTAATTAGAATATTTATTTTCGCTCTCAAATATTATTTTACTACATTACATGATCAAAACTATGTTACTACAAAACCTAAATTTTGTCACTACAAGACAAAAATGTATTACTGCAAGTCCAAAAATATTTTGGACACTTATTTTTTTTGAACAAAATTAGTAAAATAATTCAAACTTATTAGACTACTACATGACTAAAACAATGTTACTTTAAGATCAAAATTTTATCACTATAAGGTCAAAAGCATAACTACATGTCCAAAAATATTCTGGACAGTTCATTTTGGTGAATTTGTCATAGTAGTATTAAATTTTTGACCTTATAATGGTAATTTTTTAAACTTGTAGTAACAATATTTTGGTCATGTAGTAAATCACTTGTTTGCGACCCGCGAATTTTCTGAGCAATTCGAATCTGGATTTATGACCCGCAATTTTTTAAAAAATTATCTTAATTTAACTTTTGGGCTAAATGAATTTAAATTTTTGACTTGATTTAATTGAAATGGAATGCATTTTATATAAGACTACCCTTTATTTTATTTTTTAAAATTAAACAACAATGTAATATATATCAAGTGATTTTACATACTAATAGGCTAAATTATAGCATCATTTACAACTAAAGAAACCCTATCTCCCTCAAAATTTGATGAAAAAATAGAGAAGCTAGGGAGATATTTATTACATTTGAAAGAGAATGGCAAAAATAAACGGAGTCATCATCACCGTCTACGTGGAATCAAGGAATCGCCGATCATATTTTCGGAAAAAAGATCCAATAATGTATAAGCTGATGCAGGCTTCTATCAAGAATCGCGTTTTGAAAACACGAGGAGGAGGAGGCTATGATCGGAGGGCTCAGCTCCTTGCCTACGCTCAGAAGCTAAGGCGTACAAATTCAAAGCCAAAACTCAATGTAAAATATCTCTCTCGAAAAACAACGTCCTTTTTATTTCTTTTCAATCAGGTCCTTCACCCTTAATTAATTTGCACGCAGGTGTTGATGTGTTTTCGTTGATCGGAGCCCAAACATAAATTTTAAGTTCAGGAAGCATTGATAATAATATTGTTTATTAGTAATATATATGCATCTTAATTTGTATCATACTATAACAATTGCATTGCTAACATCTAAAAACACACTTAAATAATTATTGAAAATTAGAATTAATTTTGTTTCATTTATTATATATAGTACAGTAATAATTTAATTAAAACTTTAATACAAATAGTAATAAATAAAAAAGAAATCGAAGAAATTTAGGGATTCATATTAATTAATTAAGGAAAATTGAGCAGAAATGGAGGTGGAGAGTTGCAATGGAGAAGATGAGACGGTTGATAATGATGAGGTCTGATGGGAAATGCAATTATGAATCCATTGCTACCGAAGAAGATTATAGTGATAATAAACAAGGATCATGCAAACAACAACAAAGGATGAACAAGGGAAGAAGAAAATATTCTCAATTCTGTGTGAGTTTATTAGCAGTATTTAAAAGATCATGTTCATAATTAATATTGATTTTTTTACTCATAGAATTTGTCAAATTGCAGAAGAAAATGAGATGTTTGTTGAAGAAGATATTTTGGAAATGCAAGATTGGTTCGTTTGGCAAAGGTGTCTGATTCATTATCTCTGGGTTGCGTTTGGAATTGGATCAACAAGATTTAGAAAGAAAGAAAAAAGATTTTATTTCAATCCCTCGTAAATGGATTTGTTCAATTCAAATTTTTATGTATTTTTAATAAATTGCCTCAATATTTTGTTATACTAATTGCTTGGAAAATAATGCAAAATGGAATTACCTTAGCTCTAAATTCATCACCCAAACATGAACATAAAAAATGGAGTTGTTTAATGCAATTTCTTTTGAATTGAAATAGGTGTTTTAATTTAATAGAAAGAAGAAGTCGACAAAATAATGATCATTCTTGTATTTTAATTTGCAAAAAAATGTCACAATATATTGATAATATTATCATTATATACAAAGTCGAGGTGTATTTAAAGAAAATGAAACACGAAATATATGGATAGAGAATTCAAATAGCGATTATATATCGCTTCAAAAGATGTAAACTAAAATCCTTTTTAACAAAAAAAGGAGATGTAAACTAAAGAGGGCAAAAGGAGAAGAAAATGCTTTCAACCACTACCTACCTAGATTACCAATTATGCCCCCAAGGCACCTAAAACACAAGAGAGCATCGCAGAAAGCTTCAAACGTTGAAGAGGAATTACTATATTCAAAATCCAGCTTAATATCATTTTTTATTATGGAATCAAATCTACTCAAGTGACCAAATCTCACGGCCTCATCACCGTCGTTCTCTCGACCGTCTCGCCTGCCTCGCGAACAAGAATCTCGCATGAGGACGCGCAATTCGCGGAACATTACGTCCCGCACTCCTAGATGCAAGAGCAGCCCTAGATCGGAGCCCACGAAAGTATTCTTCGTCTAGAGAATCATAACCCCCATCAATAGTCTGACGAGCAAATCTAGGCCCGTCCCATCTCCCACCACCATAAGTCGGAAACCCAAAGATTGCGCCGTTCAACAACCGTCCACCATCACCATCATCATAATCTACCGCAGCGCCACGATAGTTCGTTTCTATCACATAGTCACCAAGAACAATCGCCCCGGGCATAGTTGACCTAATTGTGCTAAACACATCGTTGAGATCTCGCTCATTCTCGAGCTTTTTCCATTTCTCCACATGTAATGGATCCACCTCGCGAGGACACGCCAGAGGGTGGTCCAATTTCACGTGTTTCTTGATCTCTTTGTAGTTACCAACGAAGGAGCAATTATCTTGCGTGCACGTTCGTTTCTTGGCGTTAAGGTACTTCCGCGCGGGCTCAACTACCGTCCAACCTTTCACCTGCCCACGGCAAAGTGGGCATAGAAGCTCCGTTATTTCATTCTTGCAATCGCGGGAACCCCCCGATTCTTCTGAGACGAACACGGGATCGATCCGACCTTCGAGTGATTGTGGGGCCCGTTTTGAAGTACCCTTGGCGTAGGTCTTTTTGTATTGTTCGAGACAGTTAGAGTAACGATGGCTTGTAGCACACATGTAAGGAAGACAGCCTTTTCCATACGAAGAACAAAGCAAGAGAACGGGATTGTGAGGGACCTCTAAGCAAACCGAGCAAACAGCATCTTCCCAGTCTTTTTTTTCCGATGCTACCATTTGTTTCTCGTGGTGGCCCATCTTATGACGAGATGATAACTTGTGGAGGCTAGCTCCATTGAAACGGGAGTCACTTTTCAATTGCAGCATCTTGGATTTTGCCATTTAAACGATCCAACTTCTAACCGAGTCCCACCACACAAAAAAAAGTAAAAAAATAAATTACCACAATCCAAGAAAATGACAAATGAACATAATCAGATTAATTATGTTTTACACATTATGCGAATAAACTAAATAAAGATTTTCTAAATGTGAATCACAACTTTCACGAGGCAACTTCATTGTTAGAAAACAAATAAACTAAGTAATAAAACATAACACGTTGGAATAATCTAAACTGGCCAGAATAAAAAAGAGTTATTTCATTTCAAAAATAAATTTCCCAAACTCCATTTCCTTAAAGGGGGAATATGGTATTCATTCCACTTCCATAGAATATGAAGAATACAAATTCTTCTGCTTACCTTACCCAATTCAAAAAATAAAGAGTATATTTTCTCTTCTTTTTTCTCCCCCTATTAACTCTTTTCTAATATAAGGTTTTCGTTTTTGTACAACTTCCAGCGTTTTATCAGTGCTCGTCACTTTCACCCGGTCAACTATATTACTACATCTCGAGTAGAACATTAAATTTCAGGTAAAGTCTAAGTTCTCTAAAGGAACCCTTCTATTTAACATTCTTTTCCTTTTCAAATAAAGGAAAACAAACTGTAATTTCCCCTTGCTATTCTTTTATTCCCCTTCTTCTTAGCATCAGGGCTAGTCTCACTAACGTTTCTCTATAGACACATCAACCTGTCCAATTAGGGGGTTTTGATAATCACTAAGAGCAAAGATGGCCAACAGAGAAAAACGAGAAGAATGTCTCTAAATTACTAGCAAATTATCAAACTTTTCTGTGTTACGACACTAAAGATCTGAGACTGATTGCATTTTCACTATAAAATTCATAGTTCATCCCTACATTGAATAAAACAATTAATTCCCAAATATTATCTACACAAAATGTCGTATATTACCAGATGAATCTGGACAACAAACAATACCCAAATCCATACAAGATCTACAAACCTATGTAAATCTGCATTATGCTAATACAAAGGTTAAAGTTCTTTAAATTTCCAGGAATTAAAAATCAATTAAATCTTAGAAGTTAGAACAGCAACTTAATAAGAAGCAAAACACAATTTCAATTCTCCACATTATGCTCTATAAGCATTTCTTATTGTTTCACATATTTAGCATTAAAGGAATATTAATAACCATTTTCACTCATTTCAGCTAAATTCTATCTCAAACTTCCCTCCATTATTTTGTTTTATAAATGTGTATTCCTACATAAGCAGATGCAAACTATACCATAAAATAAAAAACCCTAGCGGCAAAAATGTGATTTCTAAGCAAAATTACAGATCCAATAAAAATCAACCTATAGCAACATCTAGTGAAAACAATAAGAAGGCGTCAAACAACAACCAGCCAAAACAACAAATTTCAAAGAAAGGGCTCCTCATTTCGTCTCTGTTCTCCAAATAGCTAAAGAAATCAACCATTTCGAACATACACCACTAGATAAAATCGCAAATAAAAATAGAGAGATCCGGATTTACCTGAAATCGGAGAAACGAAGAATCTATGTAGTCTGAAAAAATGAAAGGGCGGTTTATATGAGAGAAATAAAAATATAGTAGCTATTATAATGGGATTTTTGGGGATGTGAGAGAAGCGAGAAACTTCTCTCTTACGCCTCGGTCCAGGTTAGCTTTTATTTTTAGATTGGAACATATGAATAGGAATAGGATTATATAAATATGGAGGAGTTCGTGTTCTAAAAGATGACAATTTTATCACTTTTTTATTTAATTTTTTTATTTGATTTAGGGAAACTTTATTCACTTTTTTTTTCTTTTTTTATATAGTTCTCTTTTTATGTATTCCCCCTTTTTTAAAATTTGAGAATAGATTTTAAAATTATTTAAGCAAATATATTACCTTTTCTTTTTAGAAGAGATCATTTATTGGTGTCTCCTGAATTTAAAGTTATTATTCCACTAGAGTCGAGTCGATTTGACTTAAATACATTAACAAATGACAAAGTGAGCTCGACTCGATTATTAAACTAGTCTAACGAGTTTAATGGAGTTGCAAGAAAAACCTTTGATGTTGAGTTAAATGAATCGAGTTTGAATCGACTTATTAGTAAATCGAATATCTAACGAGTTTAAGCTCATTTGTTAATATAAATGAACTGTGTTTGAATCTTAACATGCCGAACTCTCAAGTTGTTCGTTTCTTTTAACGACTCAACTAGAAATCGTTTGACTTGATTCGTTGTGATTTCAGAATTTTCATTTTCCATTTTTTGTGATTTGGGTAGCATAAACACTCTGGTTAATTCTTTAAATAAATGCTGTGTTTAATTAAAGAGAAAAATACATACGAGTACTGTTAAGTTAATGAATCAATAAATATATTTAATGTGAATTTTCCTGGAATATCTTTGGAAATTTCAAAGAGAAGCGTCGAAATCATGAATAATCAAAGCACTGTCCCCTTCTTCGTGTACCAATGAATACTTTATCTACACTTCCGGGAGATTGTAATTTGTGAATTAATTACATACTACAATTCAACTTTATCGTAAAAATTAGTATGAAAAAGTAGAAAAGTAAAAGGAGTAATACCGAAAACAGGTTAGATCTAAAATCCAAGCACTGGTTTTGCACACAAGTTTTAAAGGCAAATAAATTGAGTTAAGACTGAATAGTCTTACCAGAACAATAACAATGACTGGATAACATTCAATAATTCTATAACAAAACAGAAATAGTGGAAGTAAAATACATACATATATATATACACCCACACATGAGTTAATTACATGATCATATATACTACCACTACTAAACAAACAACAATGAGGTGATATTAAAAACACCTGCTGCTTGGGAAAGAAAACCCCAAGCAAACCATGAAGAAACATTTCCAAAAGAAATGGAAAAATCTGAAAATAATTGAATTTTTAAAAACTTGTATTCACAAATTATACGAAATCCGCTTCAGTACAAACACAGCGTTTATACGAAGATTGGAGACCTACAAAGACAAGGAGGGAAAAAACTGTGAGGGAGAGTATACGAGAATCAAGAGAATGAGAGAGAGAACCGGAAGAAGATAGTAATTGCTTACTACACTCAGCAACGTTGTTTAAATCTGCCAGAAAAAACTCGTGGGAGATGGAGAATCAGATGATGCAAGTGGCCGCTTCACAAAGGTGTGGTCCAAGAGCTGAGCAGCTGTTGGCCTCAAACTTGGATCAATCTGCAGGCACTGAAGAATGAAATTGCGTGCATCACTTGAAAGAGTATCAGGTATTTCCGGTCTCTCCCCCTGCCCGATCCTGTATAATGCTGTCATCTGTCATGTCAGAGAGAATGAACGAACTGTCAAGCTCGACAAACAAAAATGTCCAGTTGCGGGCATACAATAAAATGCATGCATATGGTAAGCAACCATGAGAACTTGATCGTTTAGAATTTGACTACAGATGGTCTCAACATAAATCATCAAAATATCCTAGATTAATGAATAGTTTAAGTATTTCAAAATGTTACTCCTCTGTTCCAATGTAATTGTCGTTTTTTGGTGTTTTACATAGATTAAGAAAGTCATTTAATACCCATAATTATTTGTATAAAATGAACAATATAGCCTTCTGGTGATTTAAATAGATTCTTGTATCTAAATAAATGAGATGCATCAAAAAATTAAGAAAAGAGCAAAGTTGGAAAGCCAAAAGCAACAAATATTTTGGAACAATTATTTTTCTAAAACGACAGTAAATTGGAGGGAGTAAAATAGAAAGATGCTTTTACTCACATATTCCAAGTCGCAGTATGGGAAACGTCTGGTTAACATCTCCAAGACGGTGCATCCAAGACTCCATATATCTGCTGCTGCTCCATAACCCTTGCTCCTGACAACCTATAGCCGAATAGAATGATCTTAAGTTGTTTCGATTAACTGATTTGAAATGCAAAGGTTAAAATCAATGGATTCCAAACCCACCCAAATTAGAGTGGACTTTATTGTCCACCCTTCAAAATGAAAGTGATGGATTTCAAATCCATCCTCAAATCTCTCAATCCAAACACAACTTAAGTAAATATCAGCATTCAAATTCAATCAAATTCCGCTCTCCATTGGCCTCAACTCATAAAAGGAAAAAAAATCATTATATCCACAAAATCAAATTACATATTTTATTATGCAAAACATGTGATGTGAGAATGATCAAACGTTCACACGAGAATTTGAAGAAAAAAAAAGTTAAACATTCTACAATATGGGATTTTGGATGGATGTTCATGGATTCTTGGACTAGATTTCACAAGAGAATCAAGCAAATTGAAACCTAAACAAGAGCAGAAAAGAAATGCTGGAAATTGTGCTTGAAAAATCCAGATTCTTCCACTCTTTTTGTTCAGTTTTAGTTGAAAATAATTTAATTGGTCTTTCTAGTGATCCAAATCGTTACAATTTAATATACTGTCAATGAAGAAACATGTGCACGTCATCAATGGTCTCCACTATCGTGATCACGTAATCAAGAGATCGGATAAAGAGCCTCATCATATAGGATACAAAAATGGATCAGGAAATACCTCAGGAGCCATCCAGAATGCAGTCCCCTTGCAAGATTTCACATCATTCAACTTAGCAGCCTGCATAATGAAAAAAACCACAAATCTTAATTCTCTATTTTACAATTTATAGAAAACCATTTGCATGCCATAAAACGTATTTTAATAATAAAAAAATACTATTGGAGAAAATAAGAGGTTGAACCTTTGCAAGACCAAAATCTGCAAGCTTCACCAAACCATTTGTGTGCACCAATATATTTGCACATTTTATGTCTCTGCAATTGACAAGAGACAGGTGTTATCCACAAGTGCCTCCATTTCCCCAAATTTCATGACTAAAATACAAGTACGTATTACACTTATGAATGTGAAGTTACGCATAATAGATTTGGACCCTAAGAATGGAACTTGCCTAATATTCTGCCTAAACAATGAATTGAGTATAATGTCCAATAAGATTCCTTATTCCCCAATTTTTCCCCAAAACTGAATGTGCATAATGAACCCTTTCCAGACAATATCAGAGAAATATGGTGATTCAAAGAAAGCATCAGTTGGCTATTTTAATTGAACTCCATAATGGTACCGTTCTTTAATATAGATATATCAAATTGAACTCGGGACCTATTTTAATTGAAGAATCACCTCAGCCTAACTGCATGGTGAATTAGATTGAGCAAGAAAAAGGTTCTTCACAAGTATATTGACATAAAGAATAGTGCACACATTATACAAGAATGTAGCAATAGGGCATGCGTAGGTAATCACCAAAAAAAATGCACAAAGAAAGTAAAAGAGTACAAGCAGCAAAAATGAGCTAAGCCATAATTGTTACCATGTCAAGCTGGGGAAAAAAAGTAGATTGAAAAGTATAGCAGATGAAAGTATGAGAGTACAATTTAACAAAAGATAAATTTGTTTTTGTAGTCTTTCAATGAAAATAATCATAACCGATGAAACCCAGAAAAGCATAAAACATCAGAGAGTCCAGTTAACTCACCTATGAATCACATTTCTGTCGTGTAGATATTTCAAACCATGGAGAATCTGCCTTGTATAAGCAGCTGCTATTGGACCTCGGAGTTCATACCTCCGGTAAAGGCTCAAAAGGGAGCCTTTGGTAACCAGCTCAAGAAAAATATAGAGATGTGATTCATCCTATAAATAAAAATCAGCACACATTTCACTGAGAGTAAGAGAAGAAAATATAAGATGTATATGCGAAATATGACAAGATGGAGAATTTAACACGGAATCATTGCAATGAGAGAAAAAGAAGAAACTAATATAAAACTAGGGAAAATATTTCAATAGGTGGTGGTACCTTCTTTGTTCCATAATATCGCACAATGTTCTCATGTTCAAATTGACTCAGAAGAGCAATTTCCTGAACAGACCAAGAGAAAATTAAAGATCAAAGGAGTTAGAAAAGAACCAAAAAAAAAAAAACAATTTCAAATTAGTTAATTAACAAAGCCAGTAAATCTGCAAACATTATGATAAGTCGTTAGCAAATAAGCTGATAGGGATGCTAGACCTGTTCAAGCTGGATAATACATTGCTTTCCCTCATTCCCTTGATCAAGCAAAGATACTTCTTTCGCAGCAAAAAAGAATCCACCACTGCGTCATACGAAACAATAAAGTAAAAAATCTAAGGGAACACCCTATTTTGAGTTTGTCATCTTCTAAATCAATGTTAAATTTGTTTTCTAGAAACAGACTCACAGCTTGCGTAATTTCTGAAAGTACAGGTGATCCCTTTTAAACTTTACTCACGCAAGAGATGAATTTTCATCAAGAAGATCCGTCACAACAATATTAATTATTCAGCCACGTAAGCAGTGAAAGTGTGTGAATTTATGAAAGGACAAGGAAATAATAATAATTATTATTATTATTATCATTATTAAGTAAGATCCAGGAAGAGCCCCAGTGTGGATCTCCTCTTCACAACTAAAAAGCAACAGCCCTAAATACAGGGCCATTGTCTCCCCTCTAAGTTCTATATTACTGCAAAAAAATCCCTATACTGCTCTGAATTCCCTCAACTCTGGAATGGTCTTCAGACCAAACTACAGGATCCAAAGCACATACTGGAAAACTTGCACTCATCAGCAATCTTTAGGTCTTCCATAGAACTGATAGAAATTGTTGAAAGATTCACATACACAATGCAGAACTGACATGTCATCTAAGCAAGTAAGCCTTACAGCCCTACAACTCTGGAATGGTCTTCAGACCAAACTACAGGATCCAAAGCACATACTGGAAAACTTGCATTCATCAGCAATCTTTAGGTCTTCCATAGAAATGATAGAAATTGTTGAAAGATTCACATTCACAATGAAGAACAACTGACATGTCATCTAAGCTAAGCAAATAAGCCTTACAACTCATTTTCTGTCATTGACACAGCTTTGCTCAACAAGGGCAATGATAAAAACTAATACTGTAATAATTTTAGGGGGACTTCTTCTTTTAAAGTCATCTCAGGGTAATGTCAAGACTCTCCTGCAACTAAGCTCGTTTGCTAATTCCATAATCAATAGATACACAAACTCTACCATCCAACAGTACTGCTTACACTGCTTAAATTACATGCAATAGGAATACAAGAAAGTCTACCACCTAACAGTACACTGCTTAATTTCAAGATTCTCCCTAAACTAAGCTTGTCTGCTAATTCCATAATCAATAAATACCCAAACTCTACCATTCAACAAGTACTACTTGTACTGCTTAAATTACATACAACAGGAATACAGAAAAATGGATATTAAATAACAGAAGCAAAAAGGCTATATTTGGTTTCATGCTCAAAATAATCATGCAAGGAAACATTGATAATCAATAGATAACTAATAAGAAATAGCACTTACTCGGCAATTCCTTCGTATACAGATCCAAATGATCCACGACCCAAAAGTTCGCCCTTCTGCCAATCCTCAATAACATATCTATATCTCTCATTAGATGAATTACTGGACATCGGTTCTGTTACAGTACTTGAAGAATCATCATCATCAATTGATGTAAAAGAAGATGTCTCTGACCTTATCTCCATATCCCTCTCCTTCTCACTCCTATTCTGATCAACTTCCCCAGTCCTTTCCTCATTTTCGTCAGAACAAAATCCAGCCCGGAATTCTGACACACGCGTATCACTGTCCATCACAAAAGCTCTTGATGTATCCCAAGGGGAGCACTCTTTATCAACCAGTAGAACAGTTGGCTGCACGCCCTTAATACCATTTCCACGGAGAACACTCGATCTACTACTTACTTTATAATCATTTGGAATCACATTATTTATCCTTACACCATTCCCTAATCTCTTTGATAATTCAGTTACACTAGTACCTAAAGGACTAGCCCTACGTCTATCAACAGAATCTAAATCGCAACTTTCCCCGAATCTCATACAATCTACATCACTAATCACACAACCCTCCATTTCCCGATTAATCACACCAAGAACCTCAACGCCACCATTACCATCAGAACATTCAACATCATCATCACAATCAATATCAGTTTTCTGACAAGTTATATGCTCGAATTCATTACTAAACACTACAGGAGTAGATGATGTTTTCACCTTCATCGCTTCAAATTCTTCATGTGATATCGCGAAATCCTCAATTCCCGAAAACCCAAAGGTTTCGCAAATAATTTGGAATTCGCCTTCGGTTCCATCAATACGAAAGCTCGTCTTTCCGCCGTACAAATCCAAGGAGCGCGGGCGCAATGATTCTTCCGATGAGTACCGAGATGGCGAAGCTGTAGCCGATGGATCGAACTCATAGTTGATATTCTTAACAGCGGGGCAGCGCTCGAGCCTCTTCGGCTTTGCAGCTCGGCTGGAGCTGAAGGTCGAGCTCTTTTCGGAGCCGCTCTTCTGGCGGCCCGAACTATGGGAGAAAATTTTGGAAAACCGATGCATTGTGATGATGGAGAGCAAAATCCATTAATTGGTTAAGGAGAAATCTTAGCTCTTCTTCTGCGATCGAACTTCAGAGGCTATAATAAATCGTGTTTATACGTTTCGTCGTTTCTGAATCTTCAAAAATATTGCAGTGTGTGAGATTCAGCCAAGTGTTCAGAGAGCACAAATTTCACCTTTTAGTGTGTGTGTTTGTGTGAGAGAGAGAGAAAGAGGTTAGAAGAAAAAAGACGACTGAGAGTCAGACTAGTAAAGAGGCGTCGGCGGAGGAGAGAGAGAGAGAGAGAGATGCTGAGAACCTTTAAGGCTTTAACACAGGACCCTTCTATATTTTATTTTAATTTTATATTATTATTATATTTTCTCTTTCCTCGTCCGTTCCCTCAATTCAATTGGTCAAATATATATTTTTAATTTATTATTACATTATATGTGACGTCATTAAATGTTGGTTGTTTTTATTAATTGATTATTAAATCAGATATGATACTCCCTCCGTCCGTCCGCCTTCTTGTTACTTTTTGGCACATAAATTAAGAAAAGTAATTAAATAATAAATATAGTATGTGATTGAGAGAGGAGAGAGATAGAGTAAGATATAGAGTGATGTGTAAGAAAAAGTACATACCAAAAATGGTATGAGAAGCTTATAGACAGACGGAGCAAAATGGTAAAATGGGAAACTTATAGTTATAGGCGGACGGAGGAGTATTAAAATCTAAAGAAAAAAATATCAGGTTCAAAGAATAATATAGATTGGTGTGGTCCTATTGTTTGATAATATTATATACATTTCCTAATTTCTAGTACTCCCTCCGTCCCACTATAAGTTTCCCACTTTCCTTTTTTGGATGTCCCACTATAAGTTTCTCATTCCATTAAATTATTTTCTCTCTCCCAATCACATCACTTACCCTTTATCTATTATTTTATCATACTTCATCTCATACTAATCTATTATTTTCTCTCACCCAAAAGAAAAGAAGTGGGAAACTTATACCCGGACGGAGGGAGTATTATTGATGAATTTTACATACTAAAAGTTTGTGGTGTACATAATGGTGCAATATTTGCCATGCATTAAGCAACTGATTATTGCTTTGGGATTTTTTTTTTAACATATGTATATGTTTGATTGATAAGATGTGTGTTATCCAGAAAATAAAAAGTAAGGGAAATTAAGTAAATTTGTGTAGATATTACAAATTATATTATGGTGAATTTTGAAAAAAAATTCTACATAATTTTATTTTATTTTTTGATAAAAAAAATGTTAATTTTGTTTAATAACTGTAATCATCATTTGAATGGTCATCACGAACATTGGAGGATCAAACCAAATATGGAGCTAGCCAGCTAGGGAAAGTCTTAACTGCTCGAACAAGATTGTGTATCTTAATATTAACAAAATAAATTGATAAAATTCTAAAATATGCTCAAATTGTATTGCATCGTTCTTGAGAATGATTTTAATTTTATTGTACATTCGTCTCTCCATTAATTCAAACATTCAGAAGATGGGGAATATTATTCTTTAAAATACACCCCTAGGCTACTTTATTATGCTTAAATTATATAATTATAAAACTATTTATCTATGTTTTAGGAGATAATAATTTGCTCAGCAAAATAATGCCGTACAATCTTGAGTTGGATTGAGACTTAGATAGTGCTAAATTTGTATTTTAATATTTTCACCACCTTTCATAATTGACTATATTTTCTTGACTAAAAGGCGGTCGTAGTCTAATTTTTTTTTAGTTAACAAACCCATTTATATAAGAAATTGAACATAAAGTATGGGGAAGACCATCCATAATAGAAGAAAGCTCACCCACGAACAATTGTGAAAACAATTTGGCAAGGCCCTCAATTATCTCTTGCAAAGTTGAAATCCTCAATAATATTTCTGATCACATAATTGTAAACGTGATATACTTTTACGTACATAATTTAAGAAAATGTGTAATGAGTGATGTTTTGGGGGTAGTTTTGTAAAGTTTTATGAATAAAATAAAGTAAAAAGTAGATTGAGTGTGGAAAGTAATGACATATGGGTAAATAAAAGTATATTTTGAGAGTGTGGTTATGAAGATATTTTATTTTATAGGGTGTACAAATTGATATGAGACATCATTCATAGAAAGTGAGCAAATTTATGTGAGACGGAGGTTTTATCTATTTATAAATGATAACAATACGTACTTTTCTATTATTAGATAAAATGATATGGAGTATATAAATAGATAAATAAGCAAATTTGGAGACGGAGGGAATATCTATTTATGTGAGACGAGGGAATATTCACTTACATCTCAGCAAAATTATTGTGAAAAATGACACATAAACAAGCAAAACTCCATATTATTACAAATGGTTAATGTTTATATGATAATGATAACAATATGTTCTTTTCTATTATTAAATTAAGAAATGACAGAATCTAATTTAAGATGTTCATTTTTATTTTATTTCTACAATACAAATGACGAATTTAAAATAGGAATAATGAGTAGTAATTAAAAATAAAATCTTTATTTTTCGTAGAAAAAATAAAAACTTTATATATATATATGGAGTACGGAGTATTTGTTACGGGATTTTTATATGGAGTATTATCTGGTTTTTAGATTTTTATTTTAAAATCCTAACATATAATCTTCACTTATCATACAACCACTTATCTAATCATATTATTTTATATTGGTAAAGTCTAGTATGCATTCGAGTGCATGTTGTGCACCCTAGTTCATGTGCACTTTTCAGTTTTACTGATTTACACTTTTTGGTAAATGGTGTTGCACTTTTCAATTATTACTAAAAATATTATTATACAGTTTAATAATTGAAAAGTGCAACAAAGTGTAAGTCAGTAAACTGAAAAGTGCAACATGGACTAGGGTGCACAGCATGCACTCGAGTTCACAACAGACCAACCCTTTTATATTTTAAATCAAATTCTTTCATAATACTATCCCTATCAACTCATATTATTTTATATTTTTAATCATAAACATAATCTTTCATAATAAGTATTCACTAAAGCTGAGGTGTTGGAAGCTATAAAATCATGTGAAAATTCAAAAAGCCCTGGCCCGGACGGTTTTAATTTCGGCTTCTTGAAGGCAAATTGAGAATCAATCGAATCGGATGTCATGCAATGTGTGGAAGACTTCCACAAAAATGGTCGCCTCGTGAGAGGCCTCAACCCAACATACATCGTTTTGATACCGAAGAAAGAGAATAGCAGCGAGCTGAATGATTACAGGCTTATTTCCTTGGTGGGAGGGATGTTCAAAATTATAGCCAAAGTCCTAGCAAAAAGATTAAGCTCGGTCCTCCCTACAATCATCTCGGACACACAAAGTGCGTTCATTGGAGGCAGATTTATACTTGATAGTGTAGCAGTCCTTAATGAAGCAATAGACGAGGCAAAGCGGACTCGACGACAAAGAATGTTCTTTAAAATCGACTTTGCAAAGGCCTATGATTCGATCGATTGGAGGTACCTAGACATAATGATGGAACGATTCAATTTTCACCCTACTTGGAGGAAATGGATCATGGAATGTGTCACATCTGCTACAGCCACTGTCCTAGTGAATGGCAGCCCCTCGGGGGAATTCAAGTTGGAAAGAGGACTTCGACAAGGTGACCCTCTATCCCCATTCCTATTCTTGATTGCAGCCGAAGGAATGAGTATCCTAATGGAGAGAGCGACGAATTCTGGGCACTTCAAAGCTGCAGAAATAGGACGGCAAAAAATTCAGATCTCTCACCTTCAATATGCCGATGATACAATCTTGATGGGGGCAACATGCAAGGAAAATGCTACAGTCATGAAAAGGGTGCTACGAAACATGGAGATGATGTCGGGTTTGAAAATAAATTTTGATAAGTGCTCATTGATAGGGGTGAATGTTGAAGCTAGTCTTCTTAGTGAGATGGCAGATATCCTCAATTGTAAAGTAGGAGCTACTCCCTTCTCTTACCTGGGAATGAGGGTCGGGTTGAATCAGAGGAGGATCGTGGAATGGGCATCTATCACGGAAAAAACCAGAAATAGACTAAGAAGATGGGATGACAAGAAGATCTCAATGGGGGGCAGGATCACGTTGATTAACTCGGTTCTTTCCTCACTACCTACATACTACCTTTCTTTCTATCTTATCCCAAAATTTTTTTTGAGAGAGATTGAGAGCATTCAAAGAAACTTTCTTTGGGGGGGGGGTGGGGAGAGCAACAAAAAAGTGGCATGGATTGAATGGAAAAAAATATGTAACTCTAAACATTTGGGGGGTTAGGTATCCGGGACTTGGGGTTATGAATAAAACATTACTAGGGAAATGGGGGTGGAGGTTTCTCAACGAGAGTAACAGTCTTTGGGTGAGGGTCCTAGAGTCAAAATATGGGGAAAACAGGGAGTCGGGTCTCGGGAGGCTACCAATAGGGAGGAGAGGGTGTGTATCAACATGGTGGAAGGATATACTAAAGAATACAGTAGAAGGGGAGGGCTGGTTTGAGAGGTCATTAGTAAAGGTTATTGGGAATGGTAAGAACACACCCTTCTGGGAAGGGAATTGGACGGGTGAGGGGATTCTTAAAGAAAAATTCAGTAGGCTCTTTAACATCAATTTGGACAGAAATAAAATGGTGGGGGATGTGGGGAAATGGGTAGATCATGAGTGGATATGGGAATGGAATTGGAGAAGGCCATTACTTGATCGTGAATTAACCATTTTGAATGATCTTGGCTTGTTGATTGATAGGTTCAAACCAAAGACAGATGCTGCGGACTCGTGGAAATGGAGGCATTCTGCATCGGGCAAGTTCTCTACCAAAGATACTTACTTGCTGCTACTACAACAGGAACGGAACACACATATGGACAGCAACGTCGTGCTCGGCTTCAAGATGATATGGAGAAACTTTGCACCGCCAAAGGTCATTGCTCATGCATGGAGATTATTATGGGGACGACTTCCGACAAGATACAACCTACTCAAAAGAGGAATTCGTAAACAATCTGATGAATTAATGTGCGTTTTCTGTGGATTGAATGACGAGACATAAAAACACATCTTTTTCGAATGCACAAAGACACACGAAATCTGGATGGAGTGCGTTCGATGGCTAAGAAAACAAACGGCCACACACCCAAATACGCTACAAAACCTCCTGAGTTTTAGTAGCCTAATAGAAGGGAAAGGAGGCAAGATTAAGGCGGTGTGCATTTGGTTAGGAGTGGTGTGGCTAATATGGAAGTGGAGGAATGAAATTATCTTCAACAATTGGGAGTTCTCAGTTACAAAGTTCATGGATGAATTGAAAGCGCGACTTTGGAGTTGGTTCGTAACTAAATACCCGATTAGATGTAAGTTTTTGTATAAGGAGTGGGTGAAGAACCCTACTGCATGCTTGAATACCTGAGGGTGCACAGCAAGTTCTGCTGAGTAAACCTTCAAACCTGTAAACTCTTATTTCTCATGGGCATTGCTTGTGCCTAATATTTAATAAATATACTTCTTGACTGATAAAAAAAAAAAGTGGATTGAGCTTATCCTCAAGTGCATTACCTTAGTCTCCTATGACATTAAGATAAACGGTGCAATTTCGAAGAATTTCAGACCATCGTGGTGATCCTCTTTTTCCATACCTTTTTGCTATGTACAAACAGGGACGGACCCAGGATTCGAGTTTAAGGGGGGCCAAAAAAAATTTACATTCCAAAATATTAACATATGTATAATTATAATATTTATCTATATATACACTCCATATTTATATCAAAATATATTAATATTAATTATTATATTTCTCAAATATATTAATAATTTGAGTCAAATGTTGAGTCAAATATTAAATTGAATAAATGGAACATTAAAATTTAAATATATCTATATACTTAATTAATTGTAGGAGAGAATTTGTCATAATTTATTATTAAATTTATCATTAATTTTTTAAAAAATAAAATTTAATATAAAAAATATTAGGGGATGGTGGGGTTGGGGGGGGGGGCAGGGCCCCCTACCCTATAGGGTAGTTTCGTCCCTGTGTACAAAGTTTATCATCCTTATTGACACACGTTGTTGAAGTTAAAAAAATCATTGGAATTAAAATTGCTAGATGGCCCCAATACTTTCACATTTGTTTTTTGTAGATGATAGTTTGCTTTTCTTTCAGCAACTCCTCAGATTGGCCAAAATGTTTGTGCATGCTTACATATGTATGAGGAAGCGTACGGCCAGGTTATCAATTTTGAAAAATCGGCTATTACCTTTAGCCCATGCACGAAAAGTAATAATGTTATGGAAATCAGGCGCATGATGGGAGTTCGATCAGCTCAGGGGCATGAATTATATTTGGGGCTCCCTACATTGCTAGCAAGGTCGAAGAGACATTAGTTTGGCTATTTATTGGATAGGGTTCGGAGAAAAATTAGTAGTTGAGGATATAAGCGGTTTTCTGAAGGTGGAAAAGAGATACTTATCAAATAAGACCTACAAGCTATCCCTTCGTATGCAATGACTTATTTTCATATCCCGACTTATATTTGTTCGGCAATGGAGAGTGTTAATTATGACCAATTTCTGGTGGGGTGAGTATAGAGGACATAAAAAAATTCATTGGACGATATGGAGTGAAATGTGTAGGCAAAAGGACGATGGGGCGAATGAGATTTCGAAGACTTGTCTCTTTCAACAAGTCTCTTTTGGCAAAGCAAAATTGAAGAATGATTAATTTTCCACAAGCACTTGTGAGCATAATTTTTAAATCACGCTACTTTCGCAAATGGATATTATGAATGTGGAGTTAGGGCCTAACTCGTCTTACATATGGAGATCTTTGTTATGGGGGCGAGAGGTGCTGGAAAGTTGGGTACGATGGAGAATAAGTAACGGACAAAAGGTGGATATCTTTAAACATAGATGGGTGTCTAAGCTCCATGGAGGTAGGATCTATTCTCGTATAGCTAGTGCGTCGAAAGTTGTAGGTTTATACAGATCGATTATCGTTGGAATGAAGAATTAATTCGATAAGCATTTCTTCCCTTCGAAGTTGATTATATATTGAAAACACCTTTGGCTGGAGCATATAGGAAGGATCATCTATTTTGAAATGATAATTCAAGTGGAAGATTTATGGTTGCATCTGGATATTTCCATGCATATGAGAGGGATATGGAAGCAAAGAAAATTGGTGATCAAGGCTCTTCAAATATTGAGATTAGCAAGAAACTTTGGAGAAGTATTTGGAAAATGAAGATACCACTGAAATTTCGTATTTTTTAGTGGAATTTAGTACAAGACCTGGTGGCCACTGAAGACAACATGAGCAAGCATCATGTTCCCATTGATCCACATTGCCGATGTTGTGGGGCATCAAATGCGGACACTACTCATGCAGTTTTTAAATGTGGATTTGCGAGAAAGGTGTGGACAAAATATAGATTATGGGAGGAAAATAAATGTTTTACTTTGAACACTCATTTTGAGCTCCTCTTCAAATATTATGAAGGCATGGGGCAAAAGAATTGGAATTCATTTTGGTAATAGCATGGGCCATAGAGAGAACGATGTAACTATACGCACATGGAGGATCATGATCATAAGAAAATGAAAGGTATGCAAGTGTTCTCTGTTGAATTATTTGCATGATTATAAAAGGGCAAGTCTAAACATAGACTGTAATAACAATGATATGAAGATGTTGGGGGTGACCATAACCCAAAATGAGCTTAAATGAAATGTTCTCTACACTGACGCAACCTTTAACCCGGAGAAAGTCTTCTTTGCTATTGGATACTTGTTATGCAGTAGTACTAGTACACAAGGTGTTGTGTTGGTCGGCTTCACAAGAATTAAAAACCCATACACGGTGCCGACGACGGAGATACCTGCGCTTGACATTGGTATTATGAAATGTAGAAAAACGTAGTGCATTATCTCTAGGATTAGATCAGATTCTAGCCAGGCGATTAATGCAATCAATCAGAGCACAGGGCTAGATGGTCTTGAAAATTTGATATTTGATCGAGTTAAGCGCCACTTGAGAGAAATTCTAGTGTGGACATTTACGCGAGGCAACGCATGAATTAGGGAACCTCCGTTGAAATTTACGCGAGAAATTCTAGTGTGGCCAATTCGTCTCAAGAAATGTGAACAAGGCAACACATGAATTAGCTTGCATGGCGTATACCTCTTCAATGCCTCATGATTGGGTTGGAGAAGAAATTCCTCAGAATATTCGGGAACTTAGTGCTTAACACTATTATTTTGTTTCGATTTTGTATCCCTTGTGATATGTTTGATGTTTCAAAAAAAATTAAATTCTAATCACTTTAACTCTGTTTAGTAGAGACAAAAGATGTTGAAATATTTATAGTTAAACTTATATATTTCAATTGCACTATATTAAATCGCATTCGATCATTTGGTATGCACACGATCAAGTGTGCTTTTACGTGTTGAATAAATAAAATATTTTAAACATAATTAAACATCTATTAAACTTGATTATACACTTATGTTGGAACTTTACCAAACTAGATCTTACTGTACAGTAATATTGATATGGTATTACAATAAGATAAATTGTAAAACATGACGTATTTTTATCAATTATTGCACTTAAAAAAACCTAACTTTCATTTTTTTTAGGGTAGATATCGAACTTTTAATTATTGAAAGAAAGGATTTTAGACGAAATCGACGATAAAATAGAAGGGGTTATCGTTAATTTTGTCTTTGTCTATAAATTTACCCAATTTTTTTTTTGTAACTATTTGAGAGATGGATACCTGTCCAGCAGAAGTCGAAACTTCGTTTCTCAAAGTCTAATTAGTGACCAAAATAAGTTACTATGTTTTTGCAATTTATCCTTCCAATAAAAGTATATTTTACCATCATTTATCCAAATTTTCAAAGTTAAAAATAAAATTTACTCAAACCTAGAAAAAATAAAATAAAATTACTCGTATCTGTTTTCAGTTTCAATTTAATATAGAAACAGAAAATAATACTTTAACACTCTCTCTCTCTTCAAATGCCCTAATATTTACAATAATCTTTCTGCATTCCCATTTCCAAAACTCCATACATAAATCTCTCAAATTCGCCGCCTGCATTTTCTCTCTCCGAAGCCGGAAAACCTAAACGTTCATGCAATATATGTGCATTCTCATCTGTTTGATTTTCCCCGAAAAAAATTAAAATAAGTCGCTGGAATTATACACTATCGCAATTCATATAAATATATAGATATATACGCAATTTGTTTTCGTAGTTTGACGGTTTTGTGGGCGGTTAGGGTTTTCTGGATCCATTTATGGGTTTCCCTTTGTGAGGTAGGGTTTCTCGCCTTTTATTAATCAACTCGTTCGCCTACGATTTTTGTTTAGGTGTATTGGCTTATTTCTGCATTAGAAAGTCGATTTTCTGCGTTTTGCTGTGGATTGGTAGCGCAGTAGCACGTGAGGGAGTTTAGTTCAGGGTTATGGTTCGCTTCTTTGATTAATCCGCCCCACATTATGATAGGTTTTGAGTTAGGTTTGTAATTGGATGATATTTGAAGAGTGGAAAGTGTTGGGTTTCAGGATTTTGATTGTGGCAATTGACGCTGATTTTGTTTAAAAATGGGATTCTGTTAAGTGGATTGGTGTGAAGGATGGAGTGGATGAGAGGAGGCAATTTGTTTTCGTGTTGATTTTCAGACATTTTTTAATGAGTTAAAAAACGAAAATCCTTATAGTGTACACAGGTTGAGCTGTAATTAGTTTGTTAGACATATAGAAAGAACTTGATTTGTGGCATTGGTGAAAAGTTTGGATTTCTAGGAGTTTCTGCTGCCAGGTTAAGGCAGCAGCTTGGTGCCTTTGTACAGGGCTGGTTGATGAAGAAATGAAATGGGGTAATCATGGAGGCCCATTGACATTGAGTTTAGCATTTTCAGTTTTTCTTATTCGATTTGTTAAATCATGGTGCTGATGGAAAGAACTGAACACACACTAGTCCCTGAATGGTTGAAATGTACAGGAAATGTTGTTGGAGGTGGTACATCGACTCGCAACTCTGGTATCATTTCTTGCTTAGTCAACTGCTATTATAATAGCCTTTGTTTGTGTATTTTGTACATGTCTGTAATTTTTAATTGTATTCTTACAATCTTGATTTTTTTGGGTAGAAGATACTACTTCTTCAGCGCATCCCACACGAAGTCGTTCACTTAGGAGCAACGGTGAGAAAGACAGCTCAAGGTTACTGAACGGAAGTTCTAGTAGTAATGGTTCTGCAAAGCATCCGTATAGTAGTTTCACAAGGAGTCACCGTGACAGGAATCGCGTTAGAGTGAAAGATAGTTTTCATCCAGAGGACATTTGGGACCATAGCTCTTCGGATCCCTTGGCTAGTTTATTAACTGGTAGGTTCGATAAGAGTGCCTTAAGGCGTTCTCAATCGTTGATATCAAGAAAACCTAGTGAAGTAATGCCTGGCCGAGTGGAAGACTCAAGAGGCAGTGCCGACAGACAAAGTAACAGTAATGGTATCCTTTCAAGGGGAAGTAAGCCTAGCGGCATTCAAAAGCCATTTGAGAAGGAGTTTCCATCACTTGGAACTGAAGAGAAGCAAGACACAATTAGGAGAGTCTTATCTCCTGGTTCGAGCTCTTCTATTCAGAGTTTGCCAATTGGCAACTCAGGGTTTCTTGGCGGTGAGAAATGGACTTCTGCTTTAGCAGAGGTGCCTACTGTCATTGCCAATAACAGCATGAGTCACTCATCTACTCAGCAGAATGTGGTTATGTCTGCAAATTCTGCATCTGGGACCTCTTGTGCAGCAGGTCTCAACATGGCTGAGGCATTGTCACATCCTCCAACCCGAGTTGGTGTTACTCCCCAGGTAAATAATTTTTTAAATTCCTTTAGCGTGTTTATCAAATATACTTTTGGCAATGGAACAGGTTTAATTTGAGTATTATAACTCTAATGCATACTGCAGCTACCTGATAAGAGCCAGAGGCTTGAGGAATTAGCTATCAAGCAGTCCAGACAATTGATTCCCATGACGCCTGTGATGCCTAAACCTTTGGTATGGAGTTATTGTGTATGCCTGATTCATTTTCTTTGTATTTTTTAGATGATTTATTCAATTTATATTTAGTTTGGAACCCCAAGAGAACATATCTGACTTGATGCAAATGAATCCAATAGATCAAGCAGACAGCTTGATTTTATTTTCTTTGAGGGGTGGGTTTTATGATCACGATTCAAGGGGGAAGAGAACAACAAAGATTTTAATGTTGGACTTTAATTAAAAGATGCTATTATTAATGACATTAGATTTCAACAAGCACTGCCACCATGCTTAAGTTCTGTGACTGAAGTTTCATAAAACAACACAATTGTTTTCTGCAAGGCTGATAACTTGGTGGTTCAGTGAATTCTCTCACTAATTTTATTAGCTAAAGTTGGAAATCACTTGCTGGAATTGGCAAGCCGCATGTTACACATTGACTATGCTTTTGGTATTTACATGAATCTAACTGTTTTGATCCTAATATTGTTGCCTATGTGACAGTAGTGCCAAATATCTTGATCCTTTCAACCATGGGATTTTAGTTGTATGTTGTTGAAATCTTCTATATAAAATAAACATCTCATAATTTAGGGCAAGCCAATCTGGACTAAAGTTGTAGGATGTATTATCTAGTTACAAGGCTGTGTGGATTTGAGTTTCTTCCGAGTGCCGTGATTTTGGTAGCTTTATCTTTCTAATTATCTAGGCTCTTAAAACTGTAGTGATGCTGATGTGGCCCACCTCAGAAATGATCTAAGTTACTAAAGTGTTTGGGTGCACATGATATTTCAGCATCTGTTTAGGTGATGTCTACATATTGTTTTATGGAAATATTCTTCTTCAGGGTCTTAATTCTGGAGACAAATCAAGAAAACCGAAGATTGGAGTCAGAAGTAATGAGATGACTACGGCTTCCAAGGCTGTCCAGCCTCAGCCCCATTCATCTCATCTTTCCAATCAATCTCGTGCTGTACCAATCAGGGCTGATTCTAGTAGTACATCTCATATTGGGAAGTTTCTGGTTCTCAAACCGGGTCGTGAGAATGCTGTTACTGTTCTGTCAAAGGACATATCTACACCAAATAGTGATGCCGATTCATCAGCTCCAATTGCATCAATGAGTCTTAACAAATCTGCTTTTGAAAACAAGGTTGCTTCACTATCATTAAGTCCCAGATCTAGTGGTGAAAAGAGATCTTCTCAATCTCTTGCCCAAAGCAGGAGTGAATTTTTTAATCTCATGAGGAGAAAAACCAAACCGAATGTGAAAACCACTCTCTCAAATCCAGGTTTGCCTGTTTCATCTCCCAGTGGACAGACATCTGGGGAAATATCAAATGGAGGCCATGAAAATGGCAATCAGATGGTTTGCAATGACAAAGAGAACTTGATCTGCAATGGGCAAACATTTCCCGATGAGGAAGAGGCTGCGTTTCTTCGTTCGCTTGGTTGGGAAGAAAATGGTGGGGAAGATGAAGGCTTGACTGAGGAAGAGATCAATGCCTTTTATCAGGAGGTGAGTATTTTAGATTTGAGTTGATAAACACATTCTACACAGTTTTTTTTTTAGATTTGAGTTGATAGACTGAGGTTGGTTAAGCACCTACAAAATCTCTCCCATAGAAATAAAAGTAACTTAAGCAAGACTACATAGTTAAGAGGGAGGCTTGTGTGAGATGGTCTCATATATGAGATGCTGCTCCACTTTGGTATTTAAGTCGTATTATTCTTTAAATAAATGGGACCCTCACCCTTCTCATACAAATTTTTGCCCATAATTAATGTGGAAAATGAACATGTCCTTTTTTTAAAGTCGTCTGTTGTGTAACAAGTCGGGATGGGATTATGATTCTCAAGAGTGATGTGATAGCTCTGTCTGATAGATCGTTCTAGGTGTCTTTGAATAATTACTACACAAACTACTCTAGAGGTTTAGGCAAATTACAAGGAAACCCAATGAAGTTCATTTTCTTGCAGATACGCCCTCAGAGTATTACAAACAGACCTTTGAGGTTTGTGTTTATTTCTCACAACATCCATCCACCCTAAATTGTTTCAATTTGTGGTTTTTTTCCGTATAATCTGGCTAAACCTTCTCAAGTATTGTTTTTTTTAATTATCCTAATGTTTGTTGCATCAGCCAGTGAAATTTCACATCCTTCTATATTTATATTTGCAGTACATGAATAGGAGGCCATCGTTGAATGCATGCAGTGAATCTCTTCCAAATAATTCATCATGCATCGTGAGTTCTGAATCGAGCTCCTCCGACTCTGATGCCTGAGGGTATCCCGGTAAATTCATTTTTGTTTGCAGAAGATTGGTTGCTGTTACTCGTAGATTTTGGTTTGGAGGAGAAAGCTTAGACAAGATTGGTTTTTGGATGTCTATGCAAGAGTGTGGAATACTACTACTGCTACATTTGGTGGATTGCATTTTAATGATACACTTAAATCGTGGGTGGCTCATCCTTTTTGCCTATATTCTTCTTTATTCATGACATGTCACTTTAACGTGATTATTTTGATCAGTTTTACATAAAAGGGGAAAAACGTGTAAAGTTTATCGTATTTTTTTCTTTCTTTTACTCATTTCCTAAGCTTTAATTTTTTATTTATTCGTCCATTTTGTTGTTGAAGTCAAAATTCACAAGTGATTGTGTATTGCCTCTCAGAACTATTTTAGTGTATTAATCGGTTTCTTTATACTGATGGTGCTTTCTCAATTAAAAGAAAAATACTGAGCGCGTTTGCAATTTCTTGTAAATAGGGATAATCATTTTGTAAATTAATAATTTGTGAGGGGACAATTGAAAAAGAAAAAAAAAATTGATTCTGCTACTCGGTAGATTTTTCAAACTCTCCCTCGGAATCACTTTTGCTTGAAAAAAAAAGGTGCTTTTTAACTCACAAATAGTTTGCAAACGCTACCTCCAACAGTCAGTTTTCCTGAGAATTCATATTGAAGATGCTCCAAATTCTTTCAAGTGTTTAAATAAGCATTTTTTATATATCGAAATCAAATTTGAGCCATTTGCTAATTAAATCAAGTAAATAAATGAATTACTTTTAAACTGATTCTTAAAAAGATCTTATGTGCTTAAATCAATTTCTTAGGGTGTTTGATACTCCGTATCATTCAAGAGAATAAGAAAAGGTATTTGTTTTAAGTGATGTTAGCGTGTAATCCATACCTCTCATTTAAGAGATGAATAGTTGATTTAACAAAGGTAAAATTGCAAAACTTGTTCACTCAGGTTAGGGGTAGCGAAAATTTCCCGATAAGGTTAGGGGTGAAATTTATATTTCCAATTATCAAATTTTCACAATTTTTATGTACAAAGACATTGGAAAATGTAAATTTTGCCGCAGTCACCGCCATTCACGTTTTCGTTTCTCTAAATATTCAATTTGGTACCTCCAACTACTCGTTCCAGATAGTACAACTCCACAAATTTAAGTTTGAACGATTCATTCACCTCAGTTTTTTCATCAACCAAAATTCGACAATTTTCCAGCGAATCAAAAGTAAAACCATCATTTTGATATATGACTTATACTTCCATTCACTAGATTTTAGTAGGGAAAGTACATTATTACCATTGTTCAAACATGTTCACGAGTCGAGACTGCTTTTGACTGTTTTCAGGAGAATCAAAAGACAAATTATATAGAGAGACGAACAATTTGATATATGACTTGACCTTCAATTCACCGAAAATTTAACTTTAATGAAACTTAAATATTTAGAGTTGTAGTATAGAATGAGCAATTTTAAGTATTTAGAGTTGTAGTATATAGAATGAGGAATTGGTGGTAAATAGAGAAACAAATAAATTGTTACATCACCGGACTTTTAATTCGCCGAAAATGGCAACAGCAGCAGTCAAAAAATAAAATTGGTATTTGAGGACTTAAATTGCTAACCTGGTCAATTTTCACTACCCCTTAACCTAAAGCACAAATTTTACAATTTTCCCTTTTTAACAAAATTGAACTTTTATTTCATTCCTTACCCTAATCAAACATATAATTTCAATTCCATACACATCCCTCATACCCCAAGCTACTCAACCAAACATCCCCTCAGTTCACTTGTAGATCAATACAATATCTTGGTACGCTATACTACTTTTAATTGCGAATTCAATTATAAGAGGCCATTTTCTAAAAATAATTATTCAGCCAACATTTAAAAAATGATAACTACAAAGTTTACATATGAATATATGATAACCATAGAGATCGTCAAATACAAATACACTTTTTAGTCATTTGCCTCAATTTGAGGAGGGAATTCAAGAGAAAATCACATTCTTGGAATTTCAAAATAAACTACTCCAGTTTCTTCTCTTTTTTCATTAAAAGAAGCAAATATCAAGGACAATTCTTGTAAAGCATGTTGGAAAAAAGAGTGGTGGAGATGTGTTTTGTGACGAACATAGATCACCGTTAACAATTCAGAAGAAAATCATTCCACTAAAAAACTTCACAAGAAGTAATGACATCCAGAGAGCCACTGAACTGAACTGAACTCTGCTAGTAACATAATGAATACACGACAAATATTATGGAAATTGGAGTACAACTGAAATTAACAAATAGACGACGACGCTCTTAAATGACGTCAATAACTCCAGTTTCCTAGCAGGATGCATCACACTTATGGACATGTTTGGATCAACAAACTTGGCGAACGGGTAACATTGTAGGTTATTCAGAATGAGATATCCAATAAATCAGGCCACTGCAAATTTCAATCAATGGCATATTTAAAAATCATCACAATAAATTAAAATCCTTTATCGTGCAGGATTAAATTCACAACACAGAAATCATCACAATTTCTCCTTAAAGTCCATTATCAAGCACAAGTTTCATTAAATTAGGACACTGGAATAAGATTCACATTTAGAGTCATCCTAATCTCATTAAAGTTCCTTTTCACATGCAATTATATAGCCCGATTTGGGTAATTTCGGGCCAATTTGGCCTATATTTGCTAAAATTAAAAAGTAGAATTACATTTGCTGGCCCGTAAAACTAATGTCTTTAATTTGCAAACCCACCAAATTATGGGCCAAAAAATAATCCCCATCTCCTAGCCATTTTCTCATGCACATATTTCTCCTATTCCAACAATCTAAGAAAAGGAAGGAAAGCGAAGAACATTCACCTGATTAGAACAAACACGCTTTGAAGCACACCTGCAACTCCAGTCCATGCTGATGGGCCAGTATCTACCAATGCATCTTGTATCAAGAGGCCGACTGAAGCAGCTAGCGAGACAAACGACACAACATATGCAATGAAAAGCCAGAGTTTCAACCTGTAAAATTCAGAAAAAATACAGCAGTTGAAGAAGTATATAAAAATAGTGAATGAAATCATGGCAACTAGAGAAGTAGACCACATTGTAAATTCTAATCCTAAAACTTAGTTTGAAACAAAGGGGGCTCAGGTACAACAAATGACTTCTTATTTCACAGCATAATATAATGCAACAAGATCTCACAATTCCAAGGATATTATAATATGGTGCTAACCGGTTACCAGTAACACAATTATAGTACTAGAACAATGAAATCCAATATCCACATATCAATGTTAAAAGAATTTAAATATCTTCAAGACTTGAGATTTCATCAGTTCCTTCCCTAAATTAAACATGTCCATGAAAAAAGAGAAGCTGACGAGCCAATTTATCAACATTGATAAGAAATAAACAGAGCAAAACTTGATCATCATTACTGTTTTATTGATCACTTAGATAAATCTTTTTTTTCCCTCATCCCTTTACTTCCAAGTAAAAAAATGCTTCCGTAAAAACACCAAAATCTCTAACGCGAATTAACAAAACCCAATAAATTAAGGAAAGAAAACGGAACTGATTTTACCTCCATTCACCCTCTTCATACGGCGAGTAGTCAATATCCTCTTTCCTCACGCAATTGAACATCAAAGCAGAGAACGACGCAAAAATCCCTAAAAATAAAATATTGAGTAAAAAAAAAAAAACAAATTTGTCCAAGAAAGTTGACGATAAGGCATAATTCGCAGACAATTACCTGGCAAGTAGTGGACGAAAGGTACTTTGACGGAGCTGCAAACGACGGCGTCCACCCAAAACCACCATCCGGCGCCGAATACTGCGCCGGAGATGCCGGGTCCGAATATTGCCAACAGCTCCGGCAAATCCATTATAGGTTACTTCCGATGGTGGCGATTGAGATAATTCTGATCGGCTGGATCCGTCGATTGACGGATGAATTACAGAAATTAGCGATGAATTGGTTGTGGCCTGATGTGGTTGTCGAATTGGAAGATTTTGAATTAGGGTTTTGTCACAAGCAAGAATGGGATCAAAATATCGGTTTGTTTTTTTCTCACTCTAAACTGTCGTTAATAAGTCTAGCACTCTACCTGTTTCATATTGTAATTGTAATACCAGGAATATATATTATTTTATAAAAATTGGTTATAATATACAGTACTCCGTAATATTTTCACCATGAACATATTCATTTACCCGCTCATAATTTAATTATTCTTTCCATTTATTCAACTTGTCTTTTTATTATTGTTATGTTTTACAAATAATTGTTATGTTAGTATTTTTCTATGTATACGTCTACTATTGCGTAGACCTGTGTATTACGTGAAAGTATTTTATAATTATTTTAAATTATTAAAATTTATAATTTTTTTTGTGAGTTGAATATATAAATTAAAAATAATTTATTATCCACGTTTTATTTAAATTGAACTTTAAAATTAAAAATAACAAACAAATACAGAGTAATTTTTTAAAGTTATTTGACAACTCTAAAAAATACTCCGTATTATTCAATTTCAAATAACTTTCAATGTAAAAATAACATTTGTTGTATACTTCATAATTTTATGAATATGTTATCCGGTTACATTAGTTTCCATTTATATTTTATTTTAGTAAAACCTTTTTTAAGAATTACATTTTTTTTTTTGTGACATAAATTGTAAAAGTTGTATCTTTCCGTTTTACCCAAAATCACTACTCTCTCTGTTTCAATCTTATTTCATTTTTTTACACAAATCAATAAAATATTAATGGGGGAGTTGCATTTTAGTGCTATTTTTTTTTTAAAGCCAAACTTTCATTTATTAAGTGCAAATGCAAGATTCAACGGGAAGGCGGTACACAAACGAAGGACGCTCTACCCAAAGATAGGGGCTCGTGTAAGATAGAGCCCGTCTAGCTAATTGATGCGCTACAATGTTGACATCTCTACATATCCATGAGATCCTGATCTCCTCCATAGAGCCGTCAAAACGGGCTGGGCCCGTTGGGCCAGCCCGCCCCGCCACTAAAAATAGTGAGTTGGGCTAGGATTTTTCAAGACCGCCAGGAGGCGGGCCGACCCGTTTGGGTTGAGGTCTTTGGCGGGCTGGCCCGCAATTTTTTTATTTTTAAAAAAAAATTATATAATTTTATTTTTTTGGCGTTTCGATGACTTGAACCCAAGACCTTAGGCCTAATTAATGGTGCTATAACCACTTAAACTATCCAACCTTGTCTTTAAATTAATATATAATAAACCTAATTAAAAGCAAATACTATAGTGCATAACAGATTATAGAAGCAGCCGCATTTTTTTCCTTCTTTCTTCATTTTCTGAATTTCTGTACTCATAATACTTTTATATATGTATATTATTTTAATATATATTTATATTATTATTGTAGTTTATAATATATTATATACAATTAATAATGACAATATTTCTAATTGATGTTTATTTCTATTAATAATGATAATATATTTATTTTTTATGTTTTTTCGATGAATTTAATAAATATTTTTATAAAAAAAAAAAAAGTTGGCCCGCTTAAACCTGTGGCCCGCCTAATTTTTGGTTGGGTTGAGGTTTTAGCAGCCCGCTTAGTAAATGGGCTGGCCCGCCCCGCCCCGCCCCGCCAAATAGCGGGCTTTTGCAGTTTTGGCCCGTCTTGACAGGTCTACTCCTCCATACTGTCTAACTCCTCTTGGCACGCTTTTAGCAGATCGTCAAACGTCGACATTCCACGGTCCGTTGATGTGATTCCATGTACCACCATTTGAGCGCCTATTTCTATATGTGCTCTCCTTAAACCCAACTGTTTGAGCCATGAAAGCGCCTCCTGTACACCAATCGCCTCGGCTTCCTCGGCTCGGTAACAACCCACCTTCCTAATTGTTCGTCCACACACGAAACCCCCCTCGCTGTCATGTATGACCAGGCCAATCCCCATCTCGCCCGTGTCCTCAGATATCGCTGCATCTGTGTTGATCTTCTAGAATCCAATTGGGGGCGCATGCCACGCCTTGCACTTTGGCTTGGCTGTGCTCGAGCTCCTCTTTTCTTTTGCCAACTTCCACTCCCCCAATAGTCTTGCTGCAAGAATTTTGACCATTGCTGGATCCGCAGCCGACCCTTTAAACACTAACTCATTCCTTTCATGCCAGATCCTCCACAATATCATACCAAAATCCGCTTTCTTGTCCGGCTCCAGCCGTTTCAACACCCTGAACACCAGTTCTGGTGCCGTGTTAGTTTTATCCGCCTCATCTGAGATGTATTCCTCCATCCCGGTACCCCTCCACATGGCTTTAGCGTAGGGGCAACCCAAAAAAATATTCCAAGCTGTCTCATGATCTGTTTTGCACCAAGAGTAAGTCCCGTCATCAAGCACTCTCCGGCGAACCAGCTCACATTTGGATGGAGTGAACGATTTGCATATCCTCCACAAAGAGGCTTTCACCTTGGGAGGGACCTCTAGGTTCCAGATATCTGTCCAACATTTGTCGTCCGCGGGGGTGCGTTCTCTAACCAGTTCAAAGCCCCATTTGTACGCCGAGCTCGAAGAATATTTCCCGTCGTTTGAATGGTGCCATATAAGCCTGTCTGAATGACCCCTTGGTGAAATTGGGGTACGTAAAATTCGTTTTACGTCGGACGCCATAAAAACCTCCTCAAGCACAGCTTTATTCCAGGTGTTAGTGTCCGGCTCAATCAAATCTTGCACTAATAAGTTCTCCAACCCCTGTACTACTGGTGTATGTACCTCAAAACTGTCGTCTTCCCTGATCCATTTTTCGTTCCAGACCTTAATGGATGACCCGTTCCCCACCTTCCACCTAACTCCTCCTCTTACAATCGGCAAAGCGGTCCATATACTTCTCCACGTTAGGCTGGGAGCTGAACCCAGTGAAGCAGAAAGGACATTATCCCTGGGGAAATATTTTGCTTTTAGTATTCGACTCACGAGCGCAGTTGGGTCCGTCAATAAACGCCATCCAAGTTTACCCAGTAGAGTGAGGTTAAATAAGTGAAGGTCTTTAAACCCCATGCCTCCCTTGGCCTTCGGTTCGCACTCCGCCTCCCACTTGCTCCACATCAGCCCTCTAGAGCCCCCTGAGTTGTTTTCCCAACAGAACCTATTCATCATTTTTTGTAGTTCGTTCAGTAAGGTCTTCGGCAATAGAAAAACACTCTTGCAGTAGACCGAAATTGACTGTGTTGCCGCTTTAAGAAGTACCTCCTTACCCGCCTTAGAAAGATTTTTCTTCCTTCATCCATTAATCTTCCCCCATAGTTTCTCACGTATGTAGGCAAAAATCTCCTTCTTCCCACCAGAGAGGGCAGGCCTAGGTAGCGGCATGTATTCAAGCCGTTATGGACACCCAAAATGTCATTCACCACCTCTTTCGATTCAGCCGGGACATTCGAACTGAAAAACGTCCCGGACTTGTCGTAATTGATAGTCTGTCCTGAGAGAGATTCATACACGTTTAGTGTATCCTTTAGGGCTCGAGCCTCTTGCCTGGAAGCCTTGCAAAAGAGAAGACAGTCGTCAGCGAACATAAGATGTGATATTGTAGGGCTCCGCCGACATACTCTCCCTCCATGCAGCATACCTTGGCGATTTGCATGATTTAGAAGAGCCGATAGACCTTCAACACAAATAATAAACATGAACGACGACAGGGGGTCGCCTTGCCTCAATCCTCTTCCTAGCACCAAAGGTCCGATAATATCATCGTTAACTCTAAATGAATATCTCACCGTGGAGATGCACATCCACATCGAATTCACCCACTGGTCGCAAAAACCCATCTTTAAAGCCACCTCGCCTTCTTTGCCTTTCTTCTTCTTTTTCATCGAGTGAATTAGCTCGAAAGCAATGATTATGTTATCATGAATAGAGCGGCCTGCTACGAAGGCAGATTGTGAAGAATCCATTAATTCAGGAATTACCTTTTTCAATCTGTTGCAAAGTACTTTGGATATCAGCTTGTAAACCACATTGCAAAGAGCGATCGGTCTTAATTCCTTCATGGTTGACGGGTTTTCTATTTTTGGGATCAACACCACTAACGCGTCATTGCATGCTCCCCTACGAAGCCATGTTGTGCATTCTATAAAGACATCGTCCTCCAATAGGCTCCATATTTTTTGGTAGAAGGCTGGATTGAAACCATCCGGCCCTGGTGCCTTGTCCGGGTGCATTTGCCTTAGAGCTACTTTAAATTCCTCACGGGTGAAATCAGCTGTTAGCATTGCATTTTCCTCTTCGGATATCTTCGGTTGAATGCCGTTAGTGATGGCATCCATGGTTTGCACTCTATTGTTCCCTTCAAACAAATTCTTGAAATAATTCATCACAATCTCATTTTTCCCAGCTTGGCCTTCCACCCACCTGCCTTCATCATTTTGCAGGCGTTCGATTCTATTCTCTTTGCGTCGTTTCGAAGCCATATTATGGAAAAATATTGTGTTGCAATCCCCCTCTTTTAGCCAGAACAATTTGGCCCTTTGTTTCCAATAGATTTCTTCGTCAATTAATAACGAACTCAGTTTACGTCTCAGCTGCGTTACCTTCTCCGCCGCCGTTCCATCCGACCTGGATTGCCAAAAAATGAGCTCTTTCTCCAGTTTCTTTTTTGTATAGATAAACTTGCGCTCCACATTATCTCCCCAATCTTTAAGTGTATCCGTTGTAGCTTTTAGTCTCGGGAGGAATCCGAGATCCCGGAACCCGTGCCAACATGATTTTACCATACTTGGTAAATCTTCTTGCTTGAACCATTTATTCTCGAACCGGAAGTACTTCTTCCTCACCGCGAATTGACTGGAATCTGTATCCAGCAGGATTGGATTATGGTCTGAAACTAGCGCAATTAAGTTCAATAGTTTGGCATTTGGAAAGGTGTTGCACATCGCTCGATCGAGCCTTTCCTCCACATAGTTTGCAGTGCCCCGCCCTCGAGACTAAGTGTAAGGGTTGCCGTGGAGGGGGATATCAGACAGTCCGCAATCAGCCGTAGCCTCCCTAAACCCTCTGAACAGATGCACCGGGTGGTCCACTCTTCCATTCTTATCTCTGCTCCACAGGAGGTCATTGAAGTCTCCAATACACACCCATGGAAGTTGATTTGCCCGTGATAATCTGCGTAATAAATCCCATGATAGGTGCCTCAGTGCCCTTTCTGGGAATCCATAGAATCCGGTTAAACGAGACGTGATATTATTGCAAATAACCTTAACATCAATATGATTAGAAGCGTAGGACAAGAGAGAACAATCCACTTTTTCATTCCACAGCAAACAGAGACCGCCGCTATGGCCATTACAATCAACATAAACACAATTACGAAACTTTAACTTTAAACGAATAAACTCTAAACGAGCAGCAACATAAATAGTCTCACTAAGAAAAACAATATCGGCCTTCTGAGCTTTAACAAGCTCGCACAGTGCAGGAACTATAGCGGGTTGGCCGATCCCCCTGCAGTTCCAACTCAAGACGATCATTGGTGTCGGCTGGACCCGACACCGGGGCCTGCCGTTAAAAAAGACTCGTCGTCATGGAGGGGTGACAGTGCAGCTTGTTCCTTTTCCTTCGCAAGGAAAATTCGTTTTCTTTTCCTTTCCAACTCATCAGGGTCATTTGGGTCATTCTCTGTGGGGTCATAAATATGGTCAAAGGTAGGATTGACTCTAATTGATCTGAAGTTATTGTGTCCCGCCAATCTCGGGGCTGATTTGTTGTTTAAATTGGTAACCCCCCCCCCCCGAAATTGCCGCCATCTTCCCACAATTCTCGCCCATCATTCTTGGCCTCAGTTTGACTCTCTGCGCCTCCAGCCGGTGCCTGTCCTCCCGTCGGACTACTTCCGACCACCGTTGGACCGCGATTCCCATTTTTGTTCGCTCTTCTATCTGGGGCCTTTATTTTAATTCCCCATTTTCGTACTAGAGGTGTGTCCCCCGCATCAAACACCGCATCACAAAAGCTCTATGTATGGCCCAGACGACCACAAACAAAGCAGAAAGATTGCAGCTTCTCGTATTTGAAATTTACCTCAAACGATGATCCATATCTCATCTTAAATTTTTTGTCTCTTTTGAGAGGGTTTCGCACATCAATATTGACTCTGATTCTCATGAATGACTACCATACCGCCTGCTCGTTCATTTTGTCATATTCCATATATTTGCCAACGAAGTTGCCTAGCATCTGACCAACTTCCTCTGAAAAGTAACCCATCGGGAGATCGTAAATTTGTACCCAGAACGAAAGGAGATTGAGTTCCACTCTGGATGGTTGTTCGCCGATCTGGACATGACGAATCAGAAGTGGTGCGCTTCCGAACATCCAAGGCGAGCCATCCATGACCCGTTTTAAATCCAGTTTGTGGAAAAATTGGAAAAGATACCTCCCTCCTCAGATATCTCTGATTTCCAGACCCCTTTTGATCCACCATAGAGTTGCTAGGCGGCTCTTGACAAAGTTGAAGTTTGGTGTTTGGACGGAGAGGAGACGGCCCACCAGGCACAATTCAGCGTTCGTGTTATTGCCGATGGGAGTATCCGGCTCAAAAAGACTTTCTTCATCCTCATCTTGCGAGATATTCATGTTCCTGAATGATGACTCCATATTTTGATCTAGGGTTTTTAGACTCTCAACGAGGAGAATAAGCACGCTCTCAACGAGGAGAATTCTTTTAATATTTTTTTTTAAAACCGCATTCCACTTTATTAGTGTCATTTAAGAAGGGACATTCCCTACCTTTTTTTTAGTTCCATTTATGTGCAATCTAATTACTATTATGCCCTTCTATTTTAATTTTAAACTTTAAACTTTAAAATTTATTTTTATTTCTCCAATCTTATTCCAATTTTCCTTTTTTTCTTTCAAATATTTTTCATCAAATTCTTACAATATTTTTTATTTCTTCAAACTTTTTTCAATTTTCATTTTTTTCTAAAAAAATTATTTTAATTAATAAAAAACACAAAAATTCTCAAAATCAACAAATTCAAAATAATAAATTCACAAAAATATAAAAAAAAAAGGAAAAAAAATTCACAAAAAATACGAAAAAAATTCCAACAACGAAAGATATAAAATTTACACCAACAGATTCGAGTAAAAAGAAATGAAATAACAGATATTGTCTTCTTCAAGAATATTCATAACATTTTTTCAACTTACACAGTTCTGATTAAAAAAAATATAGATTTACTTCATCTTCTACATGAATGAAGGCCTCTTTTCAACTCTCACACAAAATCATCCATGGCTTCTTTCCATCTCCAAATCACCCCTCTCACCTTAACACACATTAAAGAACAAATCTAAAAAATCACAGTGGTAGATCGGCCATTCAAGAACACTCATTCATCAAAACATACATTCAAGAACACTCCTCTACCACCACGAACCTGGAGTCGCTGATCGGTCAAGAAAATCTGTCGGAGAACAGGTGGGCGGCGGCGCAGTGGTGGAGGCCTTCTTCGTCGCGGTCGAGGGTGGGGGCAAGGTGCTTGGTTTTCTGCGTCGGAGCTTCGTTGCAGACGGGCGGCGGCCATGGTGGGGGGCTAGGCGGCGGCGACAACTCCTTTCTTACAGTGGTTCGCGGTCGAGGGTGGGGGCATGGTGCTTCATCTTCGGAGCTTCGTTACAGACGAGCGGCAACCGGTTGCTTCGTCGGTTCCTCCCTTCTACGCTACCATGACAGGATCACCTCTCATATGCACTCCTTCACCTCTTGTAGTTTTTTCGGACCATATGTGTTCATGTAAAAAGGGTGACATTTACACTATTTCGATTGATGATGATACCTATCAAGCTGGGGTGCGGGAGTTTAAGGATGCCCTTATTGGTCGTTTACTAACTCCCCGTTGTAAATCTTTGGTTTGGTTCCGTACATGGATGTATTGAAGAGGCTCATTGCGATTTGGTCTCTTTGGGAGAACTTGTCGGTTATATTTATAGGAAATAGATTTGTTATACTTAAATTCCACTCTTTAGAGAAGCGTGATCATATTTTTAAGAGACGGTTTTGGCAGTTGGCTCCGAATTTTATTCGACTCCAATGCTGGACCTCCGGATTCAACCCACACCATGTTCAACCCTCGACTGCTCATACGTGGATTCGTCTGGTTGGCCTTCCGATTGAGTTTCGGCAGCCTACGATTCTTTCTGCGGTGGCCTCTATTGTGGGCACGGTGATTAAGATGGATGGTCACACCTGTCACACCTCGACAAAGATGATGACTCAGTATGCTAGAATCTTGGTTGAGGTGGATATGATACAACCGCTCTTGGAGAGATTGGTGCTGGAATGTAATGATTAGTTTGTGACCGTGGAAGTTAGTTATGAGAAGCTTTCGAAATACTGTAGTCACTGTGAGATTGTTGGACACAGGACTGCACGCTGCCATAAGGATTGGGTTGCGCCTCCTCGAGACCCGAGCCATCGTGGCAGGAGTTCTTCCTGCCATAAAAAGGTCGTCCTAGGCCTCATGCCCCTTCAGATACACGACGGGCCCCACCCCATGCACCTATGGATCGACCTTCTTAGACATGGAATCTTAAATCGGCTATTGTGGTCGCTTCGGTTCTGATGAGCAACTCATTCTCTGGCCTTCCTGTTGACGGTATAGTTGAGGTCTCACGCAATTTCCAAGAACTACTGGCCCCTTCTGCCAATGATGCCCTCAACCTTGTTCTTGCAGTTATACCCCGCACTATAACGATTCCTAGAAGCCCACGTTTGACTGGTGTGAATGTCTCACAACGGCAACCACCGGTGATCGACATTCCGTCCACTCTTCCTCGAGTCCGCCTAGGCACATACCGAAAGAAGCCATCGACGGGTTTAACGCTTCAGAGGCCTTCACGGTTGACTATTACTCTCCCCTTGCCAATAAAATGCATATTGTCACCTCGTATACGAGACGGTGGGGTGATACTTTTAATTTGTCGTGATCTTTGTGCGGCTCTCGTTCTTTAGTCGTCTTTCTACATCATGTTTTTTTTCTTTAATTTAGAGGGTGTGCCTTTTCTTCTAGATGTACGATAAAAAATGAAATAAATGCTAGCATCGAGAAATATATTTTGTTGTGTATACAATTTCCAGTTATTTTAAATTAGTACAAGAATAATGATGAAAAAACTCTCACAAGGGCTGGTATGTATTAATGTTTGACCACAACTTAAATTATTAGCAGAGTAAGCTGTAGAGATGTTGACCAGAATAAGATCATGGCACATTTGGAATATTAACCACGATAACTCTATAATTAAAATGATCGAGTTCAAATGAATTTAAACTAATATAAATATTACTCGATCTTTGTTTTATTTCCTTTTCTTTTCAATAAACTACCGCCATCTTATTTTCGAAGCTGATAATTTTTTTAAAAGGGAAAAAGTTACCATATGATGTAGATAAATATGTTGCTTTCAGAGGAGCCGACACGTGGAAACGGGATGGATTATGATAGTCATGATTAGATCGGTATGCCGAAGAAACAGGATTAATATACCCCTGGGCTTGAGTAGGGAAATGAGAGAAAGCAGGGTTATTGGGCCTTCGGCCCATATTCAGAAAGGTTAATATCTCTTGGCCCAGAAGGGACTCGACCCAAACATGGAACGGATAGTCCATCTTTCTTGGCCAAGTCATATGAGCAAGTCAAACCCATAAGAATAGGGGAGGATATGCTCAAAAACCAAGTCTTCAGGGTTGAGGGGCCGGATTCTGGGGGATTGACCAAGAATGTAGGGAGAATAAGTCCCCCTCTTTCCCGGGGAGAGGGGGCCAGGTATATAAGCCAATTATTTTACATTATCAGGTAAGTTTGATGACAATATACACATCTTGTACATACACTACGTATTTTTCCTAAGAATTATACACTGAGTTGAAGAGAAACTTCATTACATTCGCCGGAATTTCCCTAGATACACAGGGGAATTCCTCTTTGATTTCGCCTACTATCGAATCTGACTTGAGCGTCGGAGCTTCTACGCCGGAGCCCCCCTCCGGTGTACTTTTGCAGGTTATTTTCGGATTTCCAAGGAGTTTTACTTGAAGATTGCCAAGGATAAAACGAGAGATTGGGCTCGTGATTAATAGTGCTCGCAAGGGAACGATCGACATCCGAAGGCGTTCTTTTTCGACGCATCAACTGGCGCCGTCTGTGGGAACATTTCAAGCTAAGGCGTGAGAAAAGTTCCGTACTTAAATGGGTGGAGGACATGATCCAGTGAAGCAGACGAAGGAGAAAGGAGATTCCACTCCTCCTCCTCTTCCTCCGCCTCCTCCAGGTTTTCCCTCAAATCGAAATTTAGGGAAACGACCTGTGGACCATACACCAGAAGATATTCCCCCTCCAGGTTTTCCCTCAAATCGAAATCTAGGGAAACAGCCCGTAGATCATATACCGGAGGATATCCCTCCCACTCTGGAGGGAGATGCACCAGGCACCTCAGGAGCTTCAGGGAGTGGGATCAATAGGGATAACCCTAACACTCAACCGGAACTCTTGACTGTCTCTCGAGATCAATTAGATGAGATGATCGCACAATCAGTTGAAAGAATAATCGCTACTCGAGGACTTCGCCCTCCCGAACTTGTTCCAATCACCCGTAAGGGTACAAGACAAAATCTCCCAGAACAAGTCATCGATTCTGTTCCAGTCCCTTCCAGGAATGAGGATCCCCCTCAGAACCCAGAAGAAAATGTACCTTCTCAGGCGGAGAGAAGCATCTTGGAAAGACCCCCTCGGAGGGACACGGAGAGGATCCTTGGGGATACCACTCTGGAAACAGGGATGGGAGAAAGCACGGACGACACGTATCAGGGAGCTGTCAGCGATTAAACAGTGTCTTTTCTTTTTATTGACTTTGTTAATGAAAGAGAGACCACACCTTCAAAGCCTAATTAAACAAACTGTTTGTCTTCATCACTTTGTTTGCCCAGACTCATGCCTTTGTTTAAACCATAGGGAATATTCAATTTAAAATATTTTTTTTATTTGTCTGTTCATCAAATAGTATGTTCATTTCTTTTTATGAAAATAATCAATTTCACTTTAAATTTTACATTTGGTTAATAACATACTAACTTTTAATGTGAAAATTGTTGGTGAAAAGTAAGGAATTTAGAAAATCCATACAGTTTATGGTTGTTGAATATACTTTTTTTTATTTATTTATTATTTATTTATTGATTTTCAATATTTCACATTTCACATTTTCCATCTTACATATGACTCAGATAATAATAAAAATACGGAATTCATTAATTTTAAATATACAACCTATAATATTGAGTGGAACACGAATCATTTTGAGATAGTCCTACAAACATCTCATAATTCAAATCTTGTATGCTATATCTATATTTTCATCATCTCCTAATGTCATGGACCATTTCCTACATCAATTTTCCAAGTCCTCGTACTCAGGACATTCCCCAAATCTTTGTACAAGGAGCAAAGTAAATCAAAATTGATAACAACTAGTCGAGTTTGCATCACAAAACAAACAAAAATCTTTGTAAACCAACCAACTGTAATCTTTCCACACATAAAATATTTTTCAAGTGCAACCCTCCACACAAACACACACCTATATCTATATCTAGTGACGGAGCCAGAAACTAACCGATGGGGGACCAATTATGAATAATAAATTTTGTTTTTAATATCTATAAATTTTCTTGAAACATATAATATGTTACTAATGAATAATATTTATACAGTCTATATACGAGCATCTTTTAATTTTTATGTTTTAAATTGTTATATATTTCACTTGTTTCATATTGGTTGACGCTATTATTCTTAATTCTTGTTTTAAAAATTTATCATTTTTAGCTATTTTTACCACGTTTCTCTCTAAATTACTCATATGTAAATTCCTATAATTTTTATTTTAATACTTTTTTCATCTTTCTTTCTTGATAATTGAAGCAAGTTATTCCACTCTCTTATACTTTTATTCATTTTTTCCCTCAATCTTTTATGATAATGAAAGATAAATTTGTTAAAAAAAATGTTATTTAATTATACACAAAACAAGTACTTATAAGACGGGAAAAAGTAATAATTGCACTAGTAATATTATACTAATACAGTTAGAAATTGTTATATAACTATATTAATTATAATTATCTTTTCTTTTATTTTTTATTATTTAAAATTTTTAAAAAAATTATTAAAAAAAAAATTGTAAAATGGGTGGGGCCCTGTGCCCCCGGCCCCTCTCTCCCTCCGTCCCTGCCTATCCCTGCCTATATCCAAAATCACCCCAAACGAAATGGCAAAGTAATAATAAACCAAATGAAATGGCAAAGTAATGGAGTAACAAATAGCTGTAGTACATTTGTTAAAATAACAAATGTTTTTTCTTTTGACCTTCCATCTTCACATCTCTGAAAGATTTTTCATCTAACTTTTCGTCTTCACAGTTCTTTGAAAGAATACGTTGAAATCTCTTATAAAGTAGAATTTTAAAGTATTAAAATGAAATCTCTTATTTTACAAGATTTTTTGAAAAATGGAAAGCGAATCAACTAATCATATTTATTCAAAAAAAAATTGTAAAATATATTTATCAATATTTTTATAAATTTATATAATTATAAATTTATATAATGTTTATTTTGAATTTAATAAATCAGATCTAAGTTTTAGATTTTAAAACTCATCCAATACTATATCCCTACCCATAATCTTTACAATTCCAAACTCCATACTCAAGGACTTGAGTTTTAGATTTTAAAACTCATCCAATACTATATCCTTACACATAATCTTTACCATTACCGTACTTGATTTTTAGATTTTAATACTCATCCAATACTATATTCCTACAAATAATCTTTACAATTACATTTAAGACTGAAAAAAATTAAAATTTTTAGTTGTGTACTGGTTGAGCATAAAAAATAGTACAAGAAAAGCATACGGATCAATTCTATAAATTTATCACAATCCATTCCACGATCCTCAAAAAAATTTCGAAGGCTCCATTATAAATCCCAAATTTATATCCATTTCATTGTGATAACTGAATAAAAAATAGCAAGTGCCTTGGAAATGGAAAATGGTCCAAGGGAGATATGACTAAATAAATGTATTTTTAAAATTTAATATAATATTTATAGATTTTATCGGATTCAACTCTAGAATATATGATTTTAATTATATTTTTTTATATACAACCCTATTTAATAAATTCATTTACTTTTTAATATATTGAAATTTGGATTTTTAATTTAAAATTCATAGACTTAAATCTAATTTTCATATATAATGATCTCATGTATATTTTATTAATTGGAAAAAATTAATTAATTAAACTAGCAATTCTCGTTGATAGAATATATATAAGTGTATTTTAATCTCTGGAGATTTTTTTTTAAAGAATATTCTAAAAAATAATTGCAAGCAAATATAATATATTAGTATGTACAATAAAATAATTAACATATAATCCAATTTATTTGTAGTTATGTTTTAGAATATTCTTAAAAACATTAGTTTATGTATAAATTAATTTAAACTTTATCTTATATATTAATTGAATAAATCTTTATATAGAAAAATGAATTTAACATATAGTAATCTATTAACAATTTTGATATGTTTGATCAATCAATGAATTTTAATTAATTTGTGTATATTTGTACATATACTTTTTGTTTCTCAAGATTATATATAGATTTTAATTATAAGTTAAAATTTGTATGAGATAGTTTCATGAATCTATTTTGGTAAATTGAATTTTAATTAATTACTTTATTTCATAAGAAGTTTTCATCTTTTCATTTAGATGTCTCCCAAAAAAAATTCTCATTTTATTGTGTATACATTGTGACTCTACCTCTTTTACTTTTAAATTATTCTACACTCCATTTTATTCTCTCTCTTTAATCGTATCAATTTTACTATACCTCATTTTATATTAATGCTTTTCAAATTCTGTGATAATTAAACGGATGGAGTAATATTCCATCGAGAGAGTCTTAAATGCACAGTATGCATCAAATCTAATTTGGTGCGCACGTTTTTTTACGCTTTCTTAGCTCTCTCCTTTTCTTCTTCTCATTTTCTCTCTCCCTCTCTCTCCCTCCCCTTCTCTCCCTCTTTTCTTCTTTTCCTTTCTTTCTCTCTCCCTCGCTCTCTTTTCTTCTTCTCTTTTCTTTCTCTCTCCCACCTCTGTAAAATAAAAAATTGCTTTCTTTTTTCACTTTTTTCTTCTTCTGTATCTTCTTTTCTTGAATTAATTTCTGATTCATATGTAATTCTTATTATTGAAAAATGATAAATATTTAAATTGAAAAATATAGTTTTAGATTTTGTTATTGAAAGTGTAATTATTATTATTGAAAAATGATAGATATTTTAATTGAAAATTGTAATTCTTATTATTGAAAAGTGGTAATTATTTTAAATAAAAAGTGTAATTTTTATTATTGAAAAGTGGTAGATTTTGTTATTGAAAAGTGTAATTCTTATTATTGAAAAGTGGTAGATATTTTAATTGAAAAATGCAATTTTTATTATTGAAAAGTGGTAAATATTTTAAGTGAAATGTGTCATTCTTATTATTGAAAAGTGTTATATTTCTACTTAAAAACGTAATGAAAAGTGGTAGATGTTTTAACTGAAAAATGTAATTTTTATTATTGAAAAGTGGTAAATATTTTAACTAAAGTGTAATTCTTATTATTGAAAAGTGTAGATTTCGTTACTGAAAAATGTAATTTTTATTATTGAAAAGTGGTAGATATTTTTAACTAAAAGTGTAATTCTTATTATTGAAAAGTGGTAACTGGTGTAATTCTTATTATTGAAAAGGGGTAGATGTGATTAGTTAAAAGTGTAATTCTTATTATTGAAAAGTAGTACAGTAGATATTTTGTAGTGTTAAAATACAATTATTATTGAAAGATGGTCAGGGGTTTTTTAGAATTAAATATAATTATTAAAAAAAAAATTTAGTTACAAATTTTAGTTATTAAAAAATATATTTAATTACAAATTTTAGTGTTAAAATATAATTATTAAATTTAATTCAAAATTTTGATTTAAGCAATATATATTGGTTTGACATGTGCATTAGTGCACGTGCACATTATGCACAGGAGACCAACTCTTCCATCAATAATTATAAGTGAAAATAGATTCTGAAAAATGTAATTGAAGCTTCATTCACAAGATGAAATCAATGATATTGTTTCACATAGTATTATTGTTCTTCAAATTCTATAAAATTCAACCATTGAAAATTTTAAATCGTATATATTCTATAAATAATAAATTAATTATCAATTTGTCGTGCAACGCACGGGAGAATTACTAGTTTTGTTAAACATATCTTAATGTCGCTCTTTTTTATTTTATAAAAAGCCCACAAAACACTCATATTCAAACTTTAACATTTTATTAAAAATATCTTAGGTAGAGAGGTTTAAAACAATTTCAGTGAGGGTTTTTGTAAACTATATTATATTATGTGATTAAAAACATTTTTTCTTATGTAATAATTAATTAAAAAAATTTTACCCTCACAATTTAAATAATACTGTATTTCCTCTTTATGGAACTTATCCAAATGTAATAAGAGTATTTTTTGTAAAGTTATAAAAAAATACTCCCTCCGTCCAATTTTATTATGTCTACTTCTCTGGGCACGAATTTTAATGAATATTGATTAGTTTATTCATAAAGTAGATAAGTTGATGGTATGATAGGATATTGTGGGGTCTAATTATAAATAAATGATTGTTTATGAATAAAGTGAATGACAAAGTGAGTAAATAAGTGATGGTACGAGGTTGGAGATAAAGTAATATGAATAGTATTATTTCCAAAAAGAGGGTATGGGCATAAAAGAAAAGTGGAAATAATGAAAATGGACGGAGGGAGTAATTATTTTGCAAACACTACAATATATATAAAATTAATTAAAAATATTTAATTTTAAAACACTATTCACTTTCAATTTTATTGTAAAAATAAATTTTAATGACTATTACAATAATATGCAAACACACCCTTACTATCTCCTATTTCCTTGGGTCAAATTTTAATAGTAATTTTTTTATTTTATGAATATCAAATATTTGATATAAAAAATATTTATCTAAATTTCACACATTTTTTTTGTTTGGGCTAGTCTTGTATTCCCTCCGTTCCACATGAATTTGCACACTTTCCATATATGGATGTCCCATACCAATTTGCACACTCAATAAAAAGAAATATCTTCACAATCTTCACCCTTGAAATATACTCATATTTACCCATATGTCATTACTTTTCCACACTTAATCTACTTTTTTACTTTACTTTATTCATAAAAGTTTACAAAACTACCCCTCAAAACATCAATCATTACACATTTTCTTACACATTTCTTAAAATGTGTACCGGTCAAAGGGTGTAAGTTCCTCCGGGACGGAGAGAGTATGAAATATTGCATATATGCATTTCATTTATTCACACACATGTTCTTTATAAATACAACCACAAGCTTAATTCACACACACATTTTTTATAAATACACCCACAAACTTAATTCACACACACATTTTTTATAAATACACCCACAAACTTAATTCACAAACACATTTTTTATAAATACACCCACTGACAGCTTAATTCGAAATTTTTAATCCGTTTATTTTACTCGTTTCTGTGATTTTTTTTATCTTTTATTTTATTGTCGACCGCGGGATATTAAATGTAGTAATTCAAATTGTAATATGTAGTAATACACATTATTTTATGTAGTAATAACACAAACTATTTATATAATAATACAAATTCTTTTATTTAGTAACACGTTTTTTCTAGTGTTTTTATCGATGTAGTAACTCACATTATAATATGTAGTAACATATATTATCGAATGTAGTAAACGCAATAATCATGTTGTAATACAAAATATTTATTGCAGGATGATGCGAAAAATATTAGATCATTTGATAAAGTTACATATAGTAACAAACATCTATTCAATGTAGTAATTCAAACTGTAGTATGTAGTAACATATATTTTTTTATGTAGTAAAAAAAATTATTACATGTAGTAATAACACAATTTTATATAGTAATACTGATTCTTTTTTTTTTTTTTATTGATTAAGTAACCCACATTATAATATATAGTAACATATATTATTGCATGTAGTAAGATATATTATTGAACGTAATACAAAATAACATTGACCCATAATAATTAGTATTAAAGAATATTTAAAGAAATATAAAATATTTAAGGATTAAGGTCATCGTAAATTGCAGCGTCCGACCGCGGTCTGAGGTGACCGAAAACTGCTCGGAGAAGACGACCATGTTCAATTTCTGTCAGTGGGTGCATTTATAAAATATGTGGGTGTGAATTGAGCTGTCAATGGGTGCATTTATAAAAAATGTGTGTGAATTAAGGTTTGTGGGTGTATTTATAAAGAACAATGTGTGTGAATGATCGAAATGCATGTATAGCATATAAGTTTTTGTGTTTTTGTTTTGGATACACTATATTCCTCTTGTTTGTAGCAGTAACAAAAGATTAATTTCGTCAGTGTGATCTCAACAACTAACATATTTTGGAAAGATCAATTCATCCATTCCAATTTTAGTTGTACGTAAACAGAAAATGAGAATGAGGGATCCTCCGCTCCAAAAACAACCGGAACCAGGGGAAGGCGGCGGCGTCCGCGGCGGGATTAGGAAGAAGGGGGCGTCGGTTCGGCCGTGGCTGGTGGTGGATTCAATCGGTGAAGCGCATGTGGTGGAGACCGGTAAGCACGAGATCATGAAGAGAACGGGCCTCCCGGCCCGAGATCTCCGCATTCTAGACCCTGTTTTGTCGTACCCCTCAACGGTTTTGGGCCGCGAACGCGCCATTGTCGTCAATTTGGAGCACATTAAGGCAATAATTACCTATCAAGAAGTTTTGTTTCTCAATTCCACCGACCCTTTAGTTACCCCTTTTATTCACAAGCTTCAAGAAATCTTTTGCCACCGTCAAACCCTCAAATCACCCCAGGTTTAATTCTCAATTTTGCAGAATTTATGATTTCATATTCCAAAATTATGACATGTTGTGTTTAATTTGTGTATGATAGGTCTATCTTGTAGTGTAATCTTTCATATTGATATTGATATTATTGCTCTGTTTCTTTTAGAAAATGAAATGTATTTTAGAAAAATGGAAGTTAATTGTGTGCGTTTTGCATGGTGTAATGGTATTTAAGGAAGATAGGGTGGCGGCTTGGGCGAATTTGTATAACTCAGAAACGGCAGCAGGTAGTCCGGATAAGAATGAAGAGGGCAATGCAGATGGGGAACAACAACAACAAGCACACGGGCTGAAGCGTCTTCCGTTTGAATTCGTTGCGTTAGAGACGTGTCTTGAGGCCGCTTGCACAAGCTTGGATAGTGAAGTATGATGAATTTCTTTCTTATACACTAGTTTGTCATATCTTTGTCTTCAATGTAGTTAAAATTTTTCATAACAAATGTCAAAAAGGCAAGAAGATTAGAGCAAGAAGCTCATCCAGCATTGGATAAGCTGACTTCCAAGATCAGCACTCTCAATTTAGAACGCGTACGACAAATTAAGAGTCGATTGGTTGCTATTACAGGGCGTGTCCAAAAGGTCGAGTGTTGTTCCCTCGAATTACTAGTATTTGTACTACTTTTTTTTTTTTTTTCCATCTAGTGACATTAGGATGTTTTAGCAGGTGAGGGATGAATTAGAGCATTTGCTTGATGATGACGACGATATGGCAGAGATGTATTTGACCCAAAAGTTTGAGGAGCAGCTTGAGAATTCCTCTGATTCTTCTGTAAGAGATTTAGATGACATAAATGAAGAAGTAGTTTTGCCTGATGCAGAGAATAGGCATGTCAAGTCTTTGATGATGAATCTTATTAAGAAAATAATTACTAGGATGATTCATTCTTATTCGTCGTTTTCTATTCTCATTATGCAGGACCGCTGTTGAGACAATGTTGGGATTTGATGATCTCCCGGAAACTGAAAACGATAATATAAACGAACCAAATTCTCTCAGACGATACAGCCATCGGACTCATACTAGCACACACAGTGTAGGAAAGAATTTTGATGTGGAGGAGCTTGAAATGATCCTGGAAGCATATTTTGTTCAAATTGAGGGCACGTTGAACAAACTAAACACGGTATGTGTTTAAGCATATTTTATTATTCGTTTAACTAACAAACAGTTTAATTTCTCGTTCGAATTAAAGTTGAGGGAGTACGTGGACGACACTGAAGATTACATCAACATAATGTTGGATGACAAACAAAATCATCTTCTACAAATGGGAGTGATGCTAACTACTGCGACAGTTGTGCTGAGCGCTTTCATAGCCTTAACCGGGGTTTTCGGTATGAACATAACCATTGAGTTGTTCAATGACCAGTTCGCGGGGATGACCGAATTCATGTGGACTGTCGCTGGAGGGACCATAGGTTGTGCTGTCTTATACGTCGCTGCCATTGCGTGGTGCAAACACGAACGCCTATTGGAATGATGTGTTGCAAGATCGATGCATCCAATTCAAAAGGAATAAGTACGAGAGAGTTAGGTTTTTGGTGGATTTTGAAATCTAATTAACTTGCATAATGTTACATATATTAGGATTTACCAATTCTGAAATGCTCGATTTCATAAGGCATTTTCGTGGGTTAATTATTTTCGTGATAAATATAGCAAAGCAATGCAATGCATGTAAACGTTAATTCCATTTTTTTTAATAATAAATATTTAACGTTTAGAACGAATGCCCTAAAGACGATTAAGTTTTCTGTATACACCTGTTCAATAAGATCATTTTTTCTTTTTTTTTTTCCTTTCCATATCTTGCCACAGTGAAGTAAACTTTAGGTACACTTTATAAGCAATGCATGCTAAGCATTATGTGTGTTATTTCTATTTAGCTTTATTGTATAATGTAACTTAAACTGACAATGTGACACTTGTTTTATATTGAATTCTCTATTATGACTTATGTATCTGATTAATTGTATTTGAATTGATGTTTTATTGCTTAATTAAATTAAACTAAAGTCAATCTCATATGCACTAGTTGAACTGTGCAACTAGGCATAGGTCAACGTGAAATCAGTTTTGATTGAAATGTGACACCAACTTTAATTGATACGTGTAAATTAATATAACTAAACTTATACTCCTTATGTCACACATATAGGCTTGATTTATATTTTTTTTTTGAATTACATTAAATACCCATCCCGTTTTTCCCCTTCCCATGACTCGAACCCAGGATCTAAAGTCTAGGTAGTGGTGCTCTAACCACTTGATCTATTCCACTTTGTCTTGATTTCTATTTTCATATGCTTCATTTTTCTTTTTCAAAACAATATCTAGATACTAAAAGTTACTCCCTCCGTCCCTCCCGTGATTACTTGCACACTTTCCTTATTTAGACGTCCTAAAATTACTTGCACACTCTTAATATGGAAATCTCCCACAAAATTAATACCCTCCCAACATTATTTTATTTTCAAAATTGCCACCATCTTTTTACATACATTTTACTTTACACCTCATCATATCCACTTTATCTTACATCACCAACCACTAAATTCACTTTTTTTTTTAAACATGTCGATCAAACCGTGCAGGTAATCCTGGGACGGAGGATGGAGTATCTTTTACTATAAGAAATAAGTAGACATAAAGGCAAAATAACTGATTCATTTCATACCCCTCACTTTCTCGCTGGAAAAGCACCCCACCACCACCAACTCTGATACCCCACCCTTTCCCTCTAATGTAGATCGGTTGTAAGCCGTCGAGTTTGGGGCTTTTGCTGTTGTCGCCATCGTCGCAGCCCTCGCCGTCGTCCATCACTTCTTCTCCTACTCCATCTTGTTCCCTCAAACCTTCCTCTAGTAGTTAGATATGTATGATAGGTAGACTTATTATATTTTTCTATGTATATCACCACTCGCCGCACCACCACTGACCGCCGGACCACCACCGACCGCCGCTGCCCCCTCGTCGACCCTCGTTTTCAAATCTTTTAGCGGATGTAGGGTTTTTTCAGGTTTTAGTTGGGATCAATGGGTAGATCCTCTTTGACGGAGCCACGGTGGCCGATCGAGTGAGTCATCCATTGATCCTGTTTTATTTTCCGTCTTTTACTTTTGTTGTTTAGTTTGTTAGTTTACTTCTTGTTTTAGATCTTGTTGTTGTTATTTTTCCTGCATGTTGTCCCCTTTATGAGTCTTTTTCCCCGGTATGGGTATCCTCCCCCTTCGTGGGTCTTTGTTGCACTGATGTTGGACTTGATCGGCACCGGTTGACCTGGAGGGTCGTCTTCTGTGATTTGGGAAGTCGTAGTGTGCGACAATTTGCTCCTCTTAGGGCAAGTTTGCTATCTTTCTTGATCGATGATCCTCATGGACTAATGGTTTGCCTTTGTGACTTTCCACTCTCTCAACTTTTGGCCATTTCACTCCGTTTTTCGAGACTAACCCAATGGTCTGCTTCTTTTCTTGATCCAGTGAAGTATGGTAGGTGTTTTGCTTCCAAAATCCATCGTTTTTCCTACAAAATCGACAAAACACAACATTTCTCTTATTTTGACCAAAACCATGATAATAAACCAATAAATCAATGAAATCAACATCAAATGAGCTTCAAATATGCATCTAAATCGTGTAAATTCCACCTGAATCGTAGAGTTTCTCTGTATAGATAGGTGAGCGAGAGATAATTTAATGTTTCAACTGCAATAATTTAATTCCATTTCTTGATATATGTAAATAAAAAAACTATAAATTTTTGTGAAATAATACTCACTCCGTCCACAAAAAATATGTTAAGTTCTATTTTTGTGTCCATAAAAGATATGCTTATTTTATTTAAGTATTGTAGTTAATTTTTATATATATATTAGACTTAATTAATAAAGTTGATGAATTATCGACAATGCCCTTTATTCGTTATTCTACATATACTTTATAATTAAAATATACTCTCTCCGTCCACGAAAAGTAGTCTTATTTGTCTTATATTCCTTGTCCACAAAATGTAGTCCCATACCCTTTATGGAAACTATCACCCTTCAACCATCACTTAATTACTCAAATTGTCATCAACTTTATTCACAAACAATAATTTTATTCACGATGGACCCCACAATACCCTACAATACCCTTACTTTATCTACTTTATCTATCTTTTTTCTTAAAACACGTGCCCCACTCCAATGGGACTACATTCCATGAACGGAGGGGCGGACTCAGGATGAAACATTAGGGGGGCCAACAGTAAAATTTAAAGTAATCAAAGTTAAAGTATACACTAACAAGCTCTTATATAATATATTAATTATCATAATTTTTTAAAAATATAACATTAAACTTACAACCGGATAAAATTTGGAACATCTTTCTTTCATGCCACGAAAATCATCATAAGCGAATCTTTCTTCACAATCTCCTTTTCAATATACACCAACAAACAGTCAGTAAAAAATCCATCTTCCATCTTGTTGCGGAGCGTAGTCTTAACTATGTTCATAGCTGAAAAAGATCGTTCCGTAGTTGCAGTGGAGATTGAAAGTGTGACAATCATGAATCACGTTCTAATGATTTAATATTAAACATGTCACTGTTTCAACCCTCAAAGATTTTGAGGGACGACTTTCATAATTATCTATAAATGGATTTGACTGAGATGCTTAAGTATTTTTATTCTTTCTTTTGAAGAAAAAATATATTGTAGGTGACTTTTTCATTTAAAAAAGGATTAAATACAAATTAATTAGTTAAATAATTAAAAGACTACATTAAATTTTAAATTATCTTACAATTAATTATATGATTCTTGTTTATCTTTAACTTAATACATCAATTAATAATTAAATAATTAATTTTAATCCTCAATTATAGACTAAATAATTTGAAAAATAATTAAAATAAAAAAAACAAACAAATAATATATAAACATAAATTAAAATACGTTGTCAAGAATTGCATCTCCACCGATGTAACTTAGTGTGTGCGTGTAGATTTTATTAATTAATTAACTAAATAGAATGAAAGTTTATATGGATTTTAGTGTGGGCTAGGCATAAACCCCATTTCATTTTAGGGGGGCCAAACTAAAAAAAATAAAAAAATTCTAATACTAATAAGTAAATGAAATGTTACGTGACACTGTGTTCCATTCCTCCCACGACTGTGCAATTGGATATCTAATTTCTTTATTTATTCTGGACTAATTAATATCCGAACGAAAATGACATCAACCCAATTAAAATTCCTTTTTTAAGTTCTGAAAGCAACATATTCACCCCATGTCTAATGTAGTATAAACTGTATGAAAAAGATGAGTTAGCAATAATTAATGCTATATTTATGATAATAAATAATAATATATTATTTTAAAATAAGCTAATAATATTATAAATAATAATTAAAATTTAAAATGTTGTGATATTTTTTAACATATATTATATTAGTATGAGTAATCTAATTAACCCACAAGCATATATATAAAAAAAATTAATTAAAACACCACGTAACCACAAATAAAATAACTATAGATTAATAAGTTCAGCTAACCAATGGTTTACAGTGCAGATGGAATCAAAACAAAAATGAAACAACAAACTAAAATAAAATATGATCAAAATTTGTTGTTTCATAGCAAATTGTCAAAAGAAGTAGCTTTACAGGCTGGTTCCCATAGATTCTTAAATTTCTTGTATAGGGTTTGACTATATGCAACTCCATTTCAGGTGGATGAACTCTCTCGATTGATGCACCCCCTAAAATCGATCTAAGATATATGCACTCCTCAATTGTTATAAATACCCTTCTCTCCATAAATTACTATTATTACCCACACATCCTTCCACCCCCAAAACCTAATTCCCCACAACAAAACCCTAATTTTACCTTCATCTTCATCTCATTTCCCCCAACCATTCACAGTAGCCGCCGGCCACCGTTGCGGCTCCCGCCCCCGCGGTCGATGCTCTCGTCGTCGCGTCCCCTCCCTCTTCCCCACCATTTTTCTTTTCTTCTTTTTCTGTAAATTTTTCCCAGCCCCGCCCCCCTCCCCCGTCCATCCGACGTCGGCCGTAGCCCCCGTCCCCATCCCAGCCGCCGCGGCCCATCGCCCCCTCCCCCTCCCCTTTTTTTTTTTTCGTTTTTTCTCTCCAATCTCCACCACCGCCCCCATCCACCGCACCTGTACCCGCCTCCGCCCTGCACGGTAATTTTTTTTTCTTTTTTCCTTTTTTTGTCGAGTAAGTAAGTTTTTTTTCTTCAAAAAATCGACACTGTATTGTCGACTATATACACTCCCGTCGACAACAATTTGTCGATGAGAGTGTATATCGTCGATTTTTTTTCCGACCTTTGTCGATATACACTTTCATCGACAACAATTTATCGACGAGAGTGTATATGATCGATAATGGTTTGTCGAAAAAAAAATCTGAGATACCAAGTTTTTTTTTTATGATCGACACTTGTTAGGTCTTTTTTTAATGAGATTGTGGTGGGGCCGATGCCGACAAAATTGGTGGCAATTGTTGTTAGGGTTTAAATGTTGAATGGGGTGTAGATAGTAACAGGGGTGCATTTAGTAGTAGTATTTTACTTAAATGGTATTTTAAATCTTTTACATTTTTATTTAATTAATAAATTAAAAGGGGAATGCATCTTTCTTCTAAATGGAGGTGTAAATAGTCAAACCCCTTGTATATTCTTAAATATACAAGCCTTGCAAAAGTGACTCACCCCCAGGAAGCCAACACAAAGCCCAATCCCCAGCGGTCCAAGGCCCAAATGCACATTATAGCCCACGAATCCATGCATTCACTCAACGTACATGTGCATCTATACACATGTATTTTACATGTTCAAATTATCGTATACGATGCTTAATTTTACATCTTTTCTTTAATGGACATAACACTTAACTAGAGCTATCAAAACAAATTAACATGACATAGCGGACCACAACCTATCAAACCCACGTTTGGGCGGACTTGGGTAGGCCGGCTCATGTAGGGTGTGGGCTGAAAAGTACTGGGCCCAACCAAACCAACCGGATGACCATGGATTTAACGGGCCAACCCACAAATAAAAAAATATTTTTAGTACTTAATAAATGTATTATTTTAATTAATTATTAATTTTTGTTTTTATGCAAATTGAAAATAAACAATTTCTATGAACAATAACAATGATAAACTTGTTATTTGTCATTAAAAAAATCATTCTTTTTCTTTGCTTAAATATTTTAAAAGTTTTTAAAAGTACAAATTTATTATGTATACAGAGTAAAGGTAGATTTCAAAAGTTAAAGGTCTAGAGTGTTAATTTTTTTCGCCCCTATGAATATTTTTTAATGTCATACTACTTTATATATATATATATATATATATATATATATATGGTTTGGCATGTAGTCAAATACTATCTACATTTTTATAGAGGCAACCTCAACATAATTTTTAAATGTACTTATTACCTGGCCTGTTGAGTTTGGTGGTTATTACCAGGAAGTTGCTATTGTGACAAGGAATATTAATTAGCTCACGAAATTTGAACCCAACTTATGGAGTATAATTTTTTATTTTTTTTTGTGAAAACAGGTTTAAGACGGATATTTGATAAGTGTTTTTTTTAATTACTTGATTTTTTTTATGTAATTGCATTTTTTTAATGAAACCTACCACTTGTATAAGATACTTGTGAAAATAATATATCACAGTTAGTTGATGATAAATTTATTCAAAATTCACAACGAACATTGAATTTAAGAAAACAATATGTGTAGTGGAATTTTAATGAATTTAAATATGGAGCAAAGCATGAAATCATCAGTATATAAAATAAGTTTATCAGTAGCCACGCCCTTTTGCTTGCTTCATTGCGTCAGGCGTCGTCGTCATCTTTTATTTCGAAACCTATCACATTTCTTTCCCATATTTAAATATTACTAATAAATTAATTTAATCCATTACTAGTACTAAAGAGAATTGAAAACTTAATTTTTTTCCTTGCTTCAAATTTAATTTATGGTAGAATTAATATTTTCTTTCATTTCTTGCGAAAAGGATGGACTACTTGTAATGTGAAACATAGTACACATATATAAAGGCTTTAAATATTATTGTTTGTACAAAAAAAAAGTTGACCAATAATATTAGAGATGGCAGAAACACCTCACCCTGAACAACCCGCCAATTATACAAATCTTGTTCTGAATATAAAAATATAATAGTTGTCTCATTCTTGTGTACACAAGAGCACTTTGCAACTCAAATGTTTTCTTAAAGTAGTTTTTATAGAATAGTTAAAGTTGGTACTATTAATTTAGTGAAAACAACTATGTCTAGTTAAAACATCTAACACTATTTAAAAATACATTTGAGTTTCACGGTACAACTCATACACGAGATTTACACAATTCTTAAAAAGTATAAACAATATATAATACAATAATACTTTTTTTAATAAAAGAATCAATACTTTAAAAAATATACACCAATTTATGCATACAAGTTTTTCTAGCTAGAACGTCATAAAATTAACTCATACCATGTTTTTTTATTAATATCAAAGATAGAGTATCTAAATTACAAAAAGAATAAAGTAATGAGCAAAATGGGTTAGGAATTAATATACAAGAATTAATTCTCAACCTCACTAAAAGTTCGGACTTTTAGATGAGACGGAATTCTTTTCTGGTATCAGAACAAACCGGGCAAAACGACCTGGGTTCGATTCCTGTTGAAAGCACTCCACCCATTTAAATTGTCCACTCGATGGGTCTCCTCCCCAAAAAGGGTAAGAAGTGTTAATTCGGCCCACGAGTGAGGGGGAGTGTTCTATTCTTGTTGAAAGCACTCCACCCATTTAAATTGTCCACTCGTTCTATTCTTGTTGAAAGCACTCCACCCATTTAAATTGTCCACTCGATGGGCCTCCTCCCCAAAAAGGGTAAGAGGTGTTAATCCAGCCCACGAGTGAGGGGGAGTGTTAGGAATTAATATACAAGAATTAATTTCCAACCTCACTAAAAGTTCGGACTTTTAGATTTGACGAAATTCTTTCAAAATGCATCCCCCTTACCACGTATTTGATTTGAGATGGTGGGCCAACCCAAAAATACATAATCAGATTAATAATAATAATAATAGGATGTTAGTTACTATATATTCAGGCCAGGGAATAATATTTGTTGTAGGGATTTGGTAAAGGGACATTAATCCAACCATGCATTGCCAAGTTGGTCAGCCGGCGATCAGACAATAGACACTATTATTAATTTAACACACATTACACGTACATACATTACATTAGTGATGGCTGGTGGGGGAACTCCATCACCTCTACTCCAATAATATATTGTTCAATTAATTAGTTGAGTACTAAATTAATTAAATTGTTTGTTTCAACTCCAAGTGCAGGGTCAACATCACTGGTTGTTGAGTGACAATTATTATAAAATAAATATTTCATGAAGGCCACACCTTCCAACACCAAGTCCAATACAAGGATTTGCACGCAGCACGGTTGGAGGGGTGACTAAATATCCATTGGCTGATTCTTGGAGTACTAATTAATTTATATATATGTATGTATGTTGTTTAAATAAGTAACGTCGACACTTAATACTTTTCCTTGCACATATTTATATAATTACATTGTGAGTACCACCACAAATTAATCAAAATCAATGGGGTTGGGGAAGTTTGTGAGGTTTCTTAGATTGAAGCTGTGGCGGAGAAGGGCGTCGGAGAGAGTAGCAGCCGTTGACACCACTGATGATTATGTGGGAGACGATGATAGCCGAGGTAGTAATAAGGGGACGATGTTAGCATGTTGGGAAGATATAGAGAGGTGGACAATTAATTTATCGACTCTGATTGGACAGGGAGGCTTCAGCAGGGTGTACCTTGCTCGATTCCCCGATTCCTCCACAGCAGCGGTAAAGATCCAATGTTGCACCACACAGCGTTTACATCAAATTTTCAAGCACGAACTCCAAATCTTGCTAACTCTCCACCACCCCAATATTGTCAAGTTGATCGGTCATTGTCATGATTCTCATCGAGGTATATTAATACTCTAATTATATTCATCAAAAATTAATTATATTTATACTGAATTACATCTACATATCCCCAAAACAACCTTCAAATCTAATGTCGAAATTGCAATAATCTAAATTTTCAACTAATTACGACCTTTTTTTTAAAATAGAAAATCACCACTCCAAGCTATTTGAACCCAAAACTAGTGTTTACTTTTACCAATCCTAGCTAACACTTATAATATATATATTAAAATAATTAAAACAAAAGTCAAAAGACTAAATTCAAAGTATAAAACTGTAGAAAAAAAATACTCCGTAATAAATTATAAAGGAAAAATCGATTCTAGCTGATTTTTTCGATTTTGACTGGTTCAACCATTTTTAAGTGGTATAAGACTGATTCTGAACCTGGTTCCCGTTGAATAAGTCGGGTCCGGTTATAAAAACAATGCCCAATTAAAACCACTTGTTTTGTTACCTATTGCACCTCATCTATGACTATGATCCCTTTACAATTGCATATGCATTTGTTTGCAAGAAATAATTGAAGAAGTGTTTTTTTTTAAACCAAGTTACAATTAAATTTAAATTAAATTAAGTGAATAAAGCACAATCAAAGAACTGCAAGTGATTTTTTATTCTTTTTTTTTTTAAATAATATTGTACTATAAATCAAAATTTTTTAAGGGTTAAATAGTCATTACACAACATTTTTTATATCCAGAATTTGAACAATCGTCTATATTGTTCACTCCGTATCATATTCCAACATCAGGAAATTATAAATTTGACAATTCAAGAGGTTTAATTGATGACAATTTATTAATTAATTTCCATATATAATCTTGTTTCATTTGTTAACTTGCAGACCAATTATTTTATACAATCCAGCTTCTAAATGTTATTTTGATTATATATGTTTTTATGAACACAGAACAAGGCATATTGATACTTGAACACGCCCCCAACGGCAACTTGCATGAAAAACTTCACACCAATTCATCATCAAATGGGCTCCCATGGAAAACACGCATGGCCATAGCATTCCAACTAGCTCAAGCCCTCGACTACCTCCACACAAAATGCAACATCATCCATGGCGACATCAAAGCTTCCAACATCTTGCTCGACGCACAATTCAACTCCAAGCTCTGCGATTTCGGCACATCCAAAACCCAATTCTCCCCTACTTCAAACAATCGAACCATGCACGGTTCTCCAGGGTACACGGACCCTCACTACTTGAAAACAGGGGTGGCCCTGAAGAAGAACGATGTTTACAGCTTTGGTGTGATTGTCTTGGAGCTCATTACCGGGTTGCAAGCCCTAAACCCGTTGACCGGAGAGAGGTTGACGACTAGGGTTGAGGCGATGTTTGTACGAGGAGATAGTCAGTGGAGGAAGAAGGTGGTCGGAATTATGTATCAAGGGGTCGTCGGGTTTGAGTTGGATGAAGCTTTGGCCATGGCTGAGTTAGCTGCCATGTGCCTTTGTGACTCTCCAAACAACCGCCCTTCTTTCTCTCATATTTTGGTAACCATGAGAAACAGGGTTTCTTGCATATGAGTACATGAGGGAAATTAGGGTTTTGTTTTGGAAAACATTGGTGGTTGTAAATGTAACTTGAATATATGTGTAGGGTTTTATGTGTGAAAAGACAAATAGGGGTGGTCCTAGGGCGGTGAAGGTGGTACATAAGATCATCCCGACAAAGGCTCCCCATTTTTTTTTTATAATAACATGTTTTGAGGCTGGATTTATCTGTTCCATTTTTTGTGTTTGCCTGTTATTTCTTTTGCTGGATTTTTAACATGGGTTGCCCTCAGTATTATAAGACGTTAATTTTTTTTTTACATGACACATGTCAATTATTCATATAATGGAATAAGATGTGGAACATCAAAATTAGAACAGATAATCTCATTCGCAAAGCGATGTGGCATAAAAAGGAAGAAAATAGTCGGAATACAACGTAGAATAAAAATTACACTTGAAAATCGAACTTTCGAATTTGGCAGCATTCTACTTTTGGGCTTGGGCAGCTTCTGAAAATGGCAAAAATACAGACAAGGGTAACAGTGTAATAATTACAAGAAATATATTAATAATAATTTATCGGGTCACTCGTAAAATTCAACAGGGACCATGAAATGACATTTGAAATTAGTTAAGGCGCAAGACTATTAGTTAGTGTTGTACTGTTGTCTTTATAATTTCCCAAAATTTATGGTTTTCACATTTATGAATTATGATAGAGTATAAGAATCTTCATGCTTTTCTTTTTTGGGTTGGGGTATATACTCCTCCTTCCATTTATTAATTCAAAAATATATATAAAATACCATATTTGCCCTTTAGTAAATGTTATACATACACACCCCTATAACCCTAATTTCATTTCTTCTCCAACTTCCTAATTTCATCTTCTTCTCCATCTTCATTCAGCCGCTTCTCTCTTTCCCTCCCCATCTTTTTTTTTCGTTTTCTGCACCCCTCCACCCCCTCGACGTCGCTCTCCCCGTCCACCCTCCTCGCCGTCGTACTTCCCCCTCCACCCCCTCACCGTCGCACTCCCTCTCCAGTCTCCACCCTCTTGCCTCTGCCGCCGCCCATTTTCTTCCTTTTTTTTTTTTAATTCTTCTCTTTCGCTCCGCTCGCCCCCGCCCTGGCCGCCGCTCCGTCTCTTCGTCGACCATCGCGGCCCACCCCCAGCGCTCGCCGCCGCTCCACCTCGCTCTTGGTCGTCGCTGCCCTACCAATAAAATACTCCAGCGCACCACCCTTAGCCCCCGGACCGTCGCGGCTCAACCACAAGTTTGTTTTTGTTTTGTTCATTTTTTTTTCTTTTTGGGACAATTATTTATCGCCCAAAAACGCTCTCGTCGATAACCTATTGTCGGCGAGAGTGTTTTTGAGCGATCAATAATGGTCGAAATTTTCAAAAGTGTCGATCTGAGTATTTTTGGTCGACAAATCAGTGTCGACCGGAGTATTTTTGGTCGACAGTGTCGACCGGAGTGTTTATTTAACAAATTAAGATTTTTTTCTCTAAATTTTACTCCTATGTTATGGTGGCGTCGACGGTGGTGGCGGCGGCATCGATGACGGCGACGGCTGTGTAATTCTAGGGTTAGGGTTTTAAATTGTAGGGGAGTGTATGTATCTAACATTATTTAGTAAAAGGATAAAATTGATATTTCATATATATATTGAATTAATAAAAATGAAGGGGGAGTGCATTAAACAAAGCTGGAGGGGTATATACCCCAACCCTTCTTTTTTTAAGGAATCTGCATGCACTAGCTGGACCGCCCCACTAGCCTATAAGGCCCATTTAGAAGCGAGCTTCAACGGCCGAACTTGCGTTGGCCATGGGCTTTGGTGGTTTTGGGCCGCGAGCCACACACCACTTTTTTCCTCTTTACCACATTTGGTATGGTATTAAAAAAAATCTTTGAAATTGCCAAGTACTGTTAATCTTGTGTGTTTTTATTTATTATTTTGATTCATGATTAATCATATACTTACACTGTCCATTTTTATAATTTCAATTGAGTTGAACACGAATTTTATGGAAAATTGATTGTAAAAGTTTGAGGGTAAAAATAAAATAATGTGTGAGGAAGTAATATTTAATTTTTTTTATAAATTAAAATGATTTTAACAAAACAGAAAAGTAAGAATTATAAAAATGAATCGATTTCGTTTTGGAAACTTTTTTGTTGAATTAATAATCGGAATATTTGATGTTATATTAGGAATTTAAATGTTGATGGAAATATTTTGGTTGAATTAATAATTTGATAGTTGATGTTACATAAATATTAAAAGATGGAGTATATAATTTTATATCTTAAAAAATGTTTGATGACTTGGTTCTGACAGAGATAATTGAGGCCGCCATGTCAAATTTGTCAAATGTATCCAATTTAAGATTAATGGATTAGTTTGAGTACGCCAAGTTATGGTTTGAATGATTAATGTTCATAAATTTAATTGTGTTTGAAAGTCAAATAGTACGTGCATATGTTAATACTATTTCTTTTATTCATTTAGTAGCCGATGACTTGCAACAAACAATTGAATAAGCACTTAATTGTAATTAAGCAGCTGGATTTATCCCCTTCCAACTAATACTAGTATGATAATATTCCATTAAACTTTGATGATGGACCAATTTTGATTAATTATTATAATCAACATTATTAATTATTCTCTCGCTGCGCTGACTTGGTTTATTCATCATTTTCTTTAATTAATACTCAATTAATTTGGAATTTGGGATCTAGGGTTTCTTTTATTTTAAGATGGGTTTACCAACCCACAAACAATTTTGATAAATATACACACACACTAGGGCATGCATGCTAATACACATCTTATATTGTAGGAGTTTACTGCATTGTGAAATATTACATATAAGTCTTTAGGTTAACTTTTTTATGCTAATGAAAATGAAGAATAATAAGGATTATTTAAAACTGATGTTAATTAATTAATTCATCAGTTTATAAATTTGACACATCAATCAGTCGATCCTTCAAGGCAAACTATATTTATTTACTTTAAATACTACATAAGAAATCATATCATATTTTTATAATAAAGTAGGTGCAAATTTATAATCATCATAGTTTTTATTAGTCATACCACATCTCACCAAATACATAAAGAAAACGATGTCGCAATTTAAATAATGCTTCAATGAATCACACTATATATATATATACTCAAATTGTATTAAACCCACATCAAACTATCACCAAATTTACACCTAATTAAATCACCGAGCTATTTTTATTTGTTTCAAATTATATATATTCTCATTTTTTTACACATAAACTAGTGAAATAATTTTTAAGACTAATATTTTTTTTTCAATTTCGGCATGTGCAACGCACATGATATTTCCATGATCAAATAGTGTATATTTAGTACAAACTGTTATTCCTTCCCATATTCTCACGAATTCAGAACATAATAGTTTTTTTTTTTTTAAACTACGTGACGTAAGACACACATGTAAAATCGGGGAGAAATTTAGTCTAGGAATTAGATCAGCAGTTTATATGTAAAAAATTAGTACTCGTAATAGTTTGTATAATTGAGTAGAAAAACTCAATAATTTAGATTAATTTAATAATAGTACGTTTAATGAGTTTATTGTTAGAGTCCAAGGCCCTGGTGCTGATTCCTTAAAGGACCTACCAATTTAGGTAAAGAATGAATACGCTCCCCAATATAAATATTCTTCAACTAAATGATGTCTAGACAAACATGGCCAGCTCAACAACTATTGACAGACTGGCTGGCTTCAAGTAACTTTTGCCAGCTATCAACTAATCCATCTAATTAATTTGCAAAGGAGGATAAGTACTTTGCTCCATTCCATAATTGTTTGCATGGTTTGATCACCGACACAATTTTTTTTAAATGTGAATTTAGTGACATGTAAAAGGAGGATGACAATTTAATCATAGGACGGAGAGAGTAAGAGATATTATTGTATTTGATTAAATCAAACAGTTTGATCGGACTAAGAGATATTATTGTATTTGATTAAATCGAACAATTTGGTCGGGCTCTTAACTTTCATAATTAAATAGCTTGAATAAACTTGTGCAATGTAAAAGTTCTAAGTAGCACTGATTTGGATAAATTGCAACAAGAGAGACATGTTTGAACAAGATTGTTGAATCAAGGAGATATGATTTCCAATCGATATTATTAATTTGAGCTACAAAACACCATAAATTCACTAACTATATTACATTACAAATAGTACAAAATTAAATATTTGGCTCCGGCCCCCACTCCCTTTGGTAAAAATGAATTTTGAACATCACCGACAAAAAAATCAAATTGAAAAATTCATCATATTCATTGCTAGGTTTTCTATCATCAACGCCTCTACTTCTCCACTGCAATATTTCATCGATTTTCCTGCATAACATCATCATCATCATAACGTTAATTTCAGCTTAATATACAACTCCTTAGATTAGAAGAAAAATTAATATAATACTACTAATAATTAATTACCGTGGTTGGTGGTGGGAATTGGGATATTTTGTTTAAGGGGGCATGCCGCAGAAAGGGGGAGAATTGGAATGTTCTGGCAGTTGCAGATTTCAATCATGTAACCGTCAGGGTCATGGAAGAATAATTGATCCACCATAATTCCGCCTTCGGAAACAACCGCGGTTACATATTCAATTTTCATTTCTTCCAATCGTTGGATAATTAGGTTCATATCTGTGCACTGGAATGAAATGTGGTTGTCTTTTGGATTGATCTTCCCCTTCTTTTCAGCAGGTACATTATTCTCCCCTGCTTGCAGCAGATGGATCCCGATCCCATGGTTGAACAACCTGCAATTGCAATTAATTAACAATCCGATTCAAACATTGAATTATCAGAGAGATCGAGAGAGAGAAACAGAGTATAAACATACCAAGCTCCTTCGAAGTCGAAGGAAGAAGGTCGTTTGATGAGGACGAATTGGAGAACCTGTTCGTAAAATTGGACGGATTTTTTGATGGATTTACAGATGAAGGAAACGTGATTCAATGCGAGTAAAGGCAACTGTCTATCCATGGCGCTCTTAATTTGGGGATTGAATTAGCAGGTAATTGTAAATTTGTGAGTGTTTGTTAGTTGTGATGTGCAGATGGAGATATTTGTGTGTGTATTATATAGGGGGATTGGGAATGAGAGAAGAGATAATGATGAGATGGAAATGAGTAGATAAAGTAGGTAATCGTGGCGTGGGTGAATGGATGAATTATTGAGGTGGATAAAAATCTGAGTCAGACATACACGTGATTCAGTCCAACATACTTATCATATTATATACACGATTATTCATTCCTATAATTTGTTTTTTTTTTAAATAAAATAAAATAAAAAATACTGTATGTATATATACAGTATACGGCTCTTATCAAAATATCTGAAAAATAACATGTACCCTCACCGACGCTTCGCTCTTGCCCTGCCCTTTCACTACTACTAAGTACTAATAATTTAAAACAAAAATCAGGTATAATAAGTAATAACCCCACACATGACCCAGCAATAATTTGGGGTTGCCCACAAAACTTACATTTTCCCACGTCTTTTCATTTCCAAAATAATTTTTTAAAAAAAAACATTTCTTTTTTTTTTTTCATTGCAAGTCATATACCATTGTGGTACCCTCAATTGAAAATTTCAGATAGCTCAGCATCATTAATTTCATTTGAAATTCTCAAATTGATAGGAAAAACTATTGTTATCACCAAAACTATAAATTCGCTATACGAGGTATCGGATAGATGAAAATTTTGATATATGGTGCATCCCTCATTTCACTAGAAAACCGTTAAAAAAAATTGGACAAGAAAAAATTAAATCATGAACTCGAGACTTCCTCCTAATTTTAGTCCATTTCAGCCAATGTTTAGCCATCAAGAGATGAATCTTCAATCTCTTTGTGTCTCCCAATCCAATCCGTCTAGTGCACATTTGGTAGCTCTGAGTAGTTAAATAGGATATAAGCCCAAGATTGACCAAATGAAGATAAATGCAAGATTATGAAATTATTTGATGTTTGGTATACACGTAGTGGAGGGGTGATTGTTTGTTGAATTGAACATCTATGAAATGTTCATTTTACCATATTGTCCTCATTAACAGAACATAATATCAAAAATACCATCTTCAAAACCTAAAATCCAAATTGAAAATTCTAATTTCATTCACAAGATTTTAAAGATCTTCTACCCTCCTTTTTATCATAGTGCCCTCGTTTAATTAATAATTTGCCCATTTTGCCCTCATCCCAACAATCTGAAAACAAACATTTTTAATTAAACTATATATTTCAATTCATTACCCAAATTTCGGCTAATTGTTCTATTGAAAACCATTTATTTACACCTTAATTATTGTAACATTAGCTTCATTGAAAACCATTTATTTACACCTTAATTATTGTAAGATTAGCTTCAGTTTTAAATGCAACAAGCTTTTATGAATAACCAAGGAAAACATAATCAACAAGAATTAAGCTTAAAAAATAACAACAAAAAATAGTATAATGTTAAGAACTGCAATTGAAAAGTGAAATATATAGTATTACCCAAATAATATAAAATCAAAAAATTAGTGATTCTAAAATTTCAGCTAACTGTTAATTTGTCAACTACATCTCAGTATCTCACAAGATGCCAATACAAGATGCCAAAGTTTAAACCATGTGAACGAGATGCAATAAATTCAAATCACACAACATAAGCAAAACCAACATAAAAGTGCATCTAAGTCCACTATCCAGGAAAAATACAGAAAGAAAAACATCAACCCAGTCGAGTGGAAGGTCAATAGAGCTAATAATGACACCACATGTTATTAGATAATACATTTGAATCGACCCATTGTCCCATCCTAAGCTGGGAACAAGCCTAACATTTCTCTCATATTCTAGTAGATCCCTGCAAAAAATGAGAAAAACATTTAGCAATTCAGCACACCATCAAATTTCGTAACCTTTGAATCACACTGAATGGTTACTCTACCAGTTACATAATTTTTGGATATTTGAAGGATCGCGCCCCATAAGAGTCGAATATTTTGCCCTCCTAAGATAGTACCATTTAAGTTTGCTAAAGCTTGCTCAGCAGAGGACCTAGCACAAATATTTACAAGCAACAAGTGAGTTTAAAATCAAACCATGAAAATTTAAATTTATAATACACAAAAATTACCATGCCAACTGTCAGAAAACTCACTTGTCTACTGGTTTTTTTACATGGACTACTATATCACCACGCTGAGAGAACACTCAGCTCAAATGGTCATCTTGGACACTAGGATCTATACCACCAACATTATACATAGGGGCAGAACACGAGTAAATTTCAGAAATGAACCTAGATGGACACAAGTTAACAACATCATCATAGCCTTCCAATTTAATAAAACTATTTTGCATCCAATACGGGAAGATGTGCTATATAAGCACCAGATGTATTGTATTTCATTTTAATTGGACAATTTTCCATCAAATTTCACATAAATTTAGTATGCGTTCTTCATTGTCACCCTAAGCCCTTTGGCTCATGTCTGTTTTTTTTACCTTTGAACTAGTTCCCCATTTCTACAAATGCAGGACAAACTATAAATTGTTGATTTCAAATAATGCACAATGTAATGGCAATGATACACACACTTGTTTAATATAGTTACCATGGGTATTTGAGGTTTAGAAGAATTTTTATTAACATATATAAAAGTAATTCTATACATTCTTATCTTTGATTCTAATTAAGATGGTGATAACCACAGTATGTCATCGTATGAACAATGCATCATGTTTTCATGCTAACTAATCAAAACTATTCGCTAAAGCATTAACACAAAATTACTATTACATTCAAAAACCAAATAATCAATCAGGATAATAATCTAGAATTGAATAAAACCTCTCGCTAGACTTAAATAATTTCCCCTACCAGCAATGCCCTAAAAAGAAAAGGTAGTGAATACTGGGTATAGAAATTCGTAGAGCACATTAAAATTGGGCATTCCACACGCGAAGTATAATTAAAGAGTATTGAATGTATACCCAAATGAATATCAAGGAAACATTCCGGCAGCGGATCTGGGTGGAATTTCGACTGTCTGATGTGGTGTGGAGAGTTGTGATATTCAAAGTATTTCGACTTTTTGACTGTCGACACCCACCTCCGACGTCGTTCCTTCACCGGAAAAGTGAGGCTGAGAGACGAAGACGAAGATCGGCGTTGGGCAGCGTGTTGTTCGATCGAAGAACAATACATTGTTTGGTCGACGAAACCCTAGTCTCAAAATCGCCTCTCCAAGGCTGCCGAGGAGCGCAAGTCTGGAATGAAAAAATGAGGTTAGTCGAAATTAGGGTTTCAATTTATATATGGGGGCATGTTCGTCATTTCAGTATTAACTCCGCACTCGGATTATATCAAGATTCCTTATCAGCACGTTTTTTGTCTGATAAAAAACGCACAATTATCTAACTTTGGTGGCGGGCCTTGTACAAATCGTGGGCCTTCAAGATCCATACCAAACGAGCGTTTAGCCAAGATAAGGCCCCAATCTGTGCTTAATCAGGCCTAATCAGGCCTATCAAATGGCCCCCTATAGTTTTTGTATCTTGTATTACTCCCTCCGTCCCGGAGGAACTTCCACCCTTTGACCGGCACATATTTTAAGAAATGTGTAAGAAAAGGTGTAATGATTGATGTTTTGAGGGATAGTTTTGTAAACTTTTATTAATAAAGTAAAGTAAAAAGTAGATTGAGTGTGGAAAAGTAATGGCATATGGGTAAATATGAGTATATTTCAAGGGTGGGGGTTGTGAAGATATTTCCTTTTATGGAGTGTGCAAATTGGTATGGGACATCCATATATGGAAAGTGTGCAAATTCCTGTGGGAAAAAGGTGTAATGATTGATGTTTTGAGGGGTAGTTTTGTAAACTTTTATTAATAAAGTAAAGTAAAAAGTAGATTGAGTGTGGAAAAGTAATGGCATATGGGTAAATATGAGTATATTTCAAGGGTGGGGGTTGTGAAGATATTTCCTTTTATGGAGTGTGCAAATTGGTATGGGACATCCATATATGGAAAGTGTGCAAATTCCTGTGGGAAAAAGGTGTAATGATTGATGTTTTGAGGGGTAGTTTTGTAAACTTTTATTAATAAAGTAAAGTAAAAAGTAGATTGAGTGTGGAAAAGTAATGGCATATGGGTAAATATGAGTATATTTCAAGGGTGGGGGTTGTGAAGATATTTCCTTTTATGGAGTGTGCAAATTGGTATGGGACATCTATATATGGAAAGTGTGCAAATTCATGTGGGACGGAGGGAGTATCATTTTCATTTACCAGTGACAAAATAAAGAATTTTTCATAGTGGGAATACAAAATAAATTGAATATGTTCCAAACTTTTCATTAAATTTTGTCTCCACTTACCACGGCTAGGCCAGAGTCTTTGAAAATGGGTTTTTATAGTAGAAAATGACTCACGATATCTAGATGACTAGATGCTGTAGGACGGTGCCACAATGGGGTCAGGGGCCACTGGGCCCCCATCATTTTATATATATATATATATATATATATATATATATATATACTTCCTCCGTTCCGTAATTATTTATATTTTTTTTTTTATTGGGACGTCACAAGATTATTTACACGCTCTTAATATGAAAATACCCAACAAAATTAATACCCTCCCATCATTTTATATATATATATATATATATATATATATATATACTTCCTCCGTTCCGTAATTATTTATCTATTTTTTTTTTATTGGGACGTCACAAGATTATTTACACGCTCTTAATATGAAAATACCCAACAAAATTAATACCCTCCCAACATCATTTTATTCTTAAAATTGTCACTCATTTTTTGCATACATATTACTTTACAGATCACCAAATTCACTTTACATCTAATCAAATCACCCAAAATACTCATACTTTATTCATCAATCACTAAATTCACTTTTCTTAAAAATTGTGCGGGTGAAAATAATAGAATATTGAAACACATTAATGTATTAATTAAAAGACATTTACAATCGAATAAATAAAATGTTTTTTAAATTTAATATTTTAGCAATTTTTAAATTATTTTGCTTATTTTGAATCGAACTATCAAAATTTCAAAACAAAATGAAAGTCAGTTTATTCAATTTAATTTAATGAAATGTATTGACAATTTTATCATATAAAATTTCGATGAGTATAATAAATATATATTATTTTATTTTTAAAGTAATGTTAATCGGACCCCCCTACCGAGATTTTCTGACTCCGTCACGGGGTATACTCCCCCATACCGCTGAAATAGACTTATCACATTTTTTTCACGAATTAACAAAATATATTTAATATAATTGGAGTTCTAATTTAAAAAAAAATCTCACTTTTTCTTCTATTTAACCTCTACAAGAATGATTAAATTGTTCATTGAGAAAGTATAAACTTAGGTTATAAAATGGGGTCATTTTGGTCCATTGAGAAATAAAATTAATAACTTTAACAAATAAATTAGCGTATTATGGTACGTACATACCAATTTGAAAAATAATTTTATTTTAGTAGTGCAAAAAACGTACTTGGTAAAGTTTAGAGCTCGAGTTCCAATAGTAAAAAAAAAAAAAAAAATCATCAAAATATTTTGCCGCCATAAAAGCCCTTTTTTTTTTGGACGGAGCTCGATTAAAGCTCATTTGTGCTTAATTTGATTAATTGTCAAAACAAACAAAAGTTTTGAAGAATTGCCAAAAAACAAACATTAATAGCCAAAATACTATGCTTCAATCCCCATCACCCTGCCCACCAAGGTTTTTAAACTTGAGAAACTAGCCGCCCTACGTTTTCATGTATGCATGCATATATATTTTTTTATATATATTCTGACAAAAAAAGCCTTGAAAATGAGAAAGAATATTAGAATGCACATTTGTAATTTTTTTATATTTTTTAATAGTACTGTTTAGTGTTTATATATAATACTATACAGCCAATTCCACAAGTTTATGATATTTGTGGCTCGATTTATCAATATCACATAGTTTTCAAATAAAATATATATGTTCTATCGACTCTAATTAATAGTATATTGTAGATTTCATTCTTTTGCGATTTCATGACTTGATACGGCTGCGCTCCCAATGTACTAGATAAATTATTGCTATTTGTTTGAAATTTAAATTACACATTAATATATAATTATACGTTACAGAAATGTTTGTCTTGTTATTTTAATTTAGTACACAGCTGTAATATTAAAAAGGTTTATGGTTGCATATGATCTGTAGATATTGCTGACAATGGAGATCCAACTACTTGTATATTTTTATTTTTATTTTAGTAGTAGGTAATCGATAGACAATAATGAATATTCATGTCAGCTAGGCTATGATTGGCTGGTGGAACATGCATACTGTAAATCATTATTGGTAGTATATATTATGGTGCTACTAAACATTATTGGTAATTAAATACTACTCCTTAGAGTATAACTTAGTTTATCAATTAATTTAATTTCTATACATGCACGTTTTCATAGACGACAAAAACCGCCCAAATTGAGTAAGATGAAACTGTCGTTACCTAGGCATGATATAAAAATGGACATTTGGGACAATGTTTAAACTGAGATTCATTTGACCAAATCAGAAAGCTGGTGAAAGTGAGAGGGGTAACATAATATATAATTATACATTCAAATTATGTATATAATTATATAATGGAAAATATGGCTATCCAGATTACGGGATAGCCAGAATTGATTAAAAAAATTAAAAAGATAGTAATTTTATCGTAATGCTATGATAAACAAAATATTATACTTTCATATTTAGTCAAAAATATTTTTGATCTTTTATCAAATTCTAGATTACCACAGCTGAAAGTCAATAAAAATAAATATTCAAATAAAATTTGTGAGAAGAATGAGAAATGAGACGTTGAATTTTTAACATTTAATAAATCTGAAAATAACTTTTTAAAAAAATTATAAATTAAAAAAAATTAATTAACTCTTAATAAATTGTAAATCAACCTTCCATATCAATCACAACACCTTAAATAAATATATATTTTAGTTAATTACTAATTAAATCACAACATTTTTCTCATTTGCAATCTAATCTAAACTTTAAGATAATTAATAGAAAAAATGAGTAGTCCTCCTTGGAATAGGAGTCTAGGGTTCCCTGCGTAGGCAGAGTTTTGTGTCAGAATCTTTTGATTCTTTTGTCGCCGTCAACGGCCCGGCTCCCCTTTCTTCTTTACAGTGTCTTCCCCTCTTTGATCCCTCTCCCCTTCTTTTTCTTTGATTTCGTTTTTTCTTCTCCCCCAACTGTGATAATTAGTGATCGTGTGGCTCCCTGTTTTGTTGTTTCTCTTTGTGTTTTGCAGGTCTTCACCGCACAGATCCCATATCTATCGCACCTCTAGAGATCTGGTTATGTCGCACCCGGAAGATTCAGATGGAGATGTGTTAGATCTGGGAAATAGTGAGACTCCCTCCCGTGAAACTCAGGTACCGATCTGTATGGTTGGGCGTTTATGCACAGATAAACCGTACAACACTTTCGCTCTTATTGATGTTATGCTGAAAGCCTTTAAATCGGACACAAAAGTTACGGCCAGAGAGTGGGGAAGGAAACTTCTGATTTTTTCTTTCGCCAAAGCCGCTGATAGAGAATGGGTCCTTCAGAATCAACCATGGCACTTTGAGGGATCTCTGTTTGCGATATCGGCTTTGAATGGTACAGAACAACCCTCTTCAGTATCGGTCACGAAAGCTTCCTTTTGGACGAGGGCATATGATCTCCCCCTAAATTTTCAATCTGAGGAGATTCTTATTTCAGTAGCAAAGAAAATCGGTCCATTGGAAGTGTATGAAGTCCCTAATGTGCTTAATGTTGGAAAATATCTTCGTTTCAAGGTGCAGATTGATATCACGAAACCCCTTCGGACGGACTTAAAGGTACGAATGAATGGAAATGAACTCTTGATTCCGCTGAAATATGAATCCCTGCCGCCTATTGTTTCTGTTGTGGGCTTATTGGACATAACTTCAGAGGTTGCGATGAGTACGATAGGAACGAATGCCCAACACCGACAGATATGGAATATGGACCCAAGCTGAAAGCGTCCCCTATCAAACGAATCAGGGGAGTAAAAGTCGAATGCAAGTCAGTTGTCGAAAGCGTAGACCCACTACAGATTTCAACTATGACTGGTGGTGATGCTCGACCTGAGCCACCATCACCTGCTGTGGCCCGAAAAGTAAACTTTCTGAACCAACCTTATACCTCTACCCTCTCTAAATCCTCCATAGCTTTCAACACTGATCCAAACCAACCCGACAGTCAGATACACACTAGCCGAACCCAAACCTATGAACCTATAACCAAACCTATCCCAATTCAGAAAATCTTTGACAATATCCACTCCGCGCTCACAGAGCAACCTTCAATCCAAAATCCCGAGAGGGAGACAACAGTTGACACCATCATTGATGCTTTTGGTGAATCAATTGAAGTCTCTCAACACACAAATCCCACACCACAAACAGAAACCCACCCAACCTCAATACCCAGTGCACATGCCATCCAAAAACTTCCCCCTAATACAATACATGAACCCCATTACCCAGCCAATAAAAAAACATCTTGGAAACGACAAGCAAGATCCAAGAAAACTACTACTGCTAGTGAAGGCTTGAGATCAGAACAGACCGTCCCGGATAACAAGCGAATTTTCGAGGACCTGGGTGAGAATATGGACGTAGATGATGATCAGCCAGCTTTAAAGAAAGGTAGGAACCTGATTTTGGAGATGGAACGTGTGAACAGAGATGAACAACTAGACAACCAAACGGCGGTGAGTGCTTCGAAGCACCACTGCCGGGACCAATGAGTTGTCTCGGGTGGAACTGTCGAGGGCTTGGGAACCCTCGAAAAGTTCCGGTGCTTAAAAGAGAAATCCACTCAAAGTATCCCAATTTCATTTTCTTGTCGGAAACAAAATTACGGAGTAGAGAGCTAGATGGTGTTAGGAGAAAATTAGGATTTGATTCTTGTTTTGGAGTAGACTGTTTATTTGATGGTGGAGGCAGACGCGGAGGCTTAGCAATTATGTGGAACAAGGAGGAGTGTCTGGAGGTGGTATCTTATTCGCACAATCATATTGATTGTTTGTTAGGAGATGGGATAATAGAACCAAAGTGGAGGTTTACTGGAATTTATGGGTGGCCAGAAGATAATTCGAAGTGGAGAACTTGGGGCATGATTGATAGATTGGCTATAGGGGGCACTCTCCCGTGGATGTGCATGGGGGACTTTAACGAGATTTTGTACCAATCAGAGAAGAGGGGTGGTGTTGAAAGGAGGGAGAGTCGCATGGCGGATTTCAGAAATTGCTTGGATAGGAACAATTTGACAGATTTGGGTTTTCAGGGGAATAGATTCACGTGGTCGAATATGCAGAATGGAAATAACAATATTCAGGAACGACTTGATCGTGGAGTGGCAAACACATCATGGCTATCGCTCTTCCCGAACTATGGAGTATTTCACATGCCGCGCATCCTATCGGATCACTCGCCTATATATGTGCGCTGGAAAGTAGAGATAGAAAATAGAGGTGAGCGGAAAAGGGCTAAACTGTTCAGATTCGAAGAACGATGGCTGCAAGAGGAAGCGTGTGGTGACATTATCCGCCGGGCCTGGGGTTCCGGGGATGGAACATCAGTGGAGGGGGTGTTAGAAAAGGTGCAGCACTGCAGCCAACATTTGGAAGAATGGGATGCTACTGCCTTTGGGGATATCCCACGAAAAATTGGAAAACTCTCAAAAGAGCTGGATAGACTGCAATCTGCACAAAATACTATGGAGAATCTACAGAAAGCTAGATCTGTGGAAAATGAAATGGCAGCCTTACTTCGGAAGGAGGAGCTCTTTTGGCACCAACGGTCCCGTATCATGTGGATGAGAGATGGCGATCGTAACACCAAATATTTTCACCAGACCGCGAGTGGCAGGAAAAAACTGATTCGGGTGGAATTTACACGTTTTAGAGGCACATGTGAAGCGTGTTTTGATGTGGATTTCATTGATTTATGCATTGATTATGATTGTTTTAGCCAAAATGAGAGAAAGGTTGTGTTTTGTCGATTTTATAGGAAATACGATGGAATTTGGAGCAAAACAGCAACCATACTTTACTGGATCAAGAAGATGAGTGCACGGTTGGATTCGTCTCGAAAAACGGAGTGGAATAGCCAAAAGAATCGAGTCAATCGGACACCCGAGGCGAAAGTTATGCACGAAACGAGAAAGGGCCGAAGTCGACCGAGCGAGCACGGCCGAGAACCATGCTCGAGCATGCCGTGCTCGAAACAGGGATTTTTGGGCCACGATGGAGCACGGCCGTGCACTACCCCATTTTTGGTGCCTTTTGTCCATTTTCGGTGCCTTTTGTCCATTTTGGCCATTTTTTAGGGACTAACTTGCAATTCTTGCATCCAAACCCTACCCCAACACTATATAAGCCCCATTTCTTGAAACCCAAGACATCCTCCCCCAATCCACACATAGTTACACATACTTGGAGGTGTTTTGGCCATTTCTCTCTCAATTCTTCATCAAATCAAGGAAGAAAGGAGGCATTAGCTTGGGAATTCCATTCCCTACCACATTCTAGACTAAGCTTTCTCTTTCCCCTTTCTTTTTATTTAGTTATTTCATTTGGATTTTGTAATTTAAACACTTTGTGGTTCTAAGGCATTGTAAGACTTAGATTGATGTTTATGAGTAATTTCTTGCTTTAATTGGTGTTTATCTCGTATTTGCATATTCAATTATTCATTGTAAAGCATGTTGTTAGTGGCCATAATGATTTGCTTGATTTATTGTTAATTGGGGTAGTATCGGGAGATTTATTCCATTTAATCGTATGCGAATATGCAACCCGGTATTATTATGATCTCGGGAGAGGATTAATTATCGGAGAGGGAATCAAATGATCTTAGGAGCTATTTTAGATGGTGTAATGTTTGTGATGTAGACATACGAGCTTATATTACATTGCGTCTTTGGATTAATTTGTATCGGGAGATCGATTAGTTCTTTTTGTGTGATCACCTTATACGGGATAACCTTAATGGCCCTTTAAACGAGACAACATTCATAAACGGACGTCTAAGTACTACAATTGCCTTGGAACCCACCTTTTCTCTTTGAGTTACAATCGTTTTACTTTCGTTTTCCTATTTTGCATGATTAGTTGATCGACTTCATATTTACTCTTATTACTTATTGGTGACACATTGTTAGGTAATCTTAGAGTAATTCACACCATTCAAAATTTCGATCACGTCTACTTAGAACTCGACTAGCAAACTACCACTTTTACGCTTAACCTCCTTGTGGGATCGACCTCGTGCTTATCACGCTACAATAGACGTCGTATACTTGCGGTTGTTTATTTTAGTGTTGCATAACACGTGAATCAAGTTTATGGCGCCGTTGCCGGGGAGGTTTTTATAAGCTCTAGAGTGTAGGCTAAGAGAGTTTTAGTTTAGACATTTACTTGCTTTCTTTATTTGCAAAAATCCAAAAATATTTGTGTGTTTTACTTTGATTCCACTTGCGATTCTTACTTTCTTTTGAACATTTGTCTAGACATGGCATATGATCACCCGAGCTAGGAGAAGATTTGAAGGTCAATGTTGTGAAAGAGGACCCCCAAGTGGAAGAGCATGAGTTGAAGATGGGAAAGAAGGCCAAGTTTGGGGGAGTTTTCTTCAAAAAACTCCCCCAAATCAAGAACAAGGATGACAAAGGGGTGACTTGATATCCCCCTCAAGGAAGAACCATCCGGCATAGGACGTTAAAAATAGCGCTTCTTGGGAGGCAACCCAAGGTTTTATTGCTTTCTTGTTTTTTATTGCTTTGATAGTTTTGATAGCTTGGTTTATTTTGTAGGTATGGATGAGAAGCATTTTGGATGTCATAGCTTGAAGAATGAAGAAGAAAGCAAAACCAACTTTGGAGAGGGGAAGCAAGTAGTGCAATGGTGATCTTTGAAGAGCTTTGGATGTGCAAGGAGGGAGGTAACAACTTGTAGCCCCAAACTTAGAATTTATACATAGTAAAATTCTAAGTTTGGGGGAGTTATTTTTTTCTTTTATTTTTCTACTAGTTGTTACCCTTGCACCGGTTCGTTATTATACTTGTGTCACATTTTGCACCGGCGCACACTTTGCTTTCATATGCTTATTGTTGTTTAAGTTGGTTTTGATCATATGTTGGGTAGTGGATCTTTGGTGAAATGTGAGCATGAATAATCATTGGAATCCATTGTTGAGTAGTTGTGGTGATGTCTATTTGCTTTGAATGGATGCATGATTGGTGTTGGAATAGTATCATGTTGTGTTCATATTTTTGATCTTTGATAGCATGGATGCATGATGTATTGTTGTTTGGGAACATTTGATGAATGTGAGAGTTCTATTGAATAAACCGGTGAGAATTGAGCCCTAAATCGAGCATTTAATCCGGTTTAGTTCATTTGAGAGTGGACTAGGTTATTGTTAGTGATCCTAGAACTTGCCTAAGTTCTTGTTTGAAAGCATGATTGTGTGAAACTTTGTGATGTGATATAGGCCATCTTGTTCTAAAAAGTCACTTAGCCAAAATTTCCCAAAACCGAAGTAATCTTCCGTAGTTAGCCCCTTGAGCTTAATTCCTCATTTTCTTGGCAAACTACAATGTTAACCACTTAGCCTTTTTGAGCCTTTGATACCTACATCTAGTGGGGGACAAAAGACAAAGTGGAAAACATATGCTTGAATGAATATATTTGGTGAAAGGAGAAAGTGGAAAAGTTGAAAGAAAAAGAGAAAGATGAAAAGAAAATCAAGGGAAAAGAAAAGAGGGACAAAGAGCCCCAAAAGCTTGAAAAGAAAAAAAGTGTTCAATGGTTTTGTGGTGTAGAATGTGCTTAAAAGAGAACAAATAAATTGTGGAAGTTAGAGTTTTTGAGTTGCAATCCGCGCAATTGTAACTTTATCTTGAGAAGTTTTTGAGATGTGTCTATGCGTCTTTATCTCTCGCTCCCCACTAGTTTATAAGTTACTTCATCCAAATTTACCCTACCTTGACCAAAGAGCCAATGTTACATCCTTGATTAAGTTCTATTGATCACATTGTTGAGCATTTGAGTGTGGTGAAAAGTAGAAGTTGGGCAAGCATATGGTGATTGCATAGCATAACTTGGTTGATGAGTGCATTAATATCCTCAACTTGTTTGTGTGTTTGAGAGAAACACTATATCATGTGAGTAGAGGACTTGAGCATTTGGATTGTGTTTCCCATTCACAATGTGTTGTGTGTTTGTGCATTCTTTGATCCATGAGTGTGAATTGCAATAATGAGCTTATGACCTTCATTGAGAAATGCACTTTGAGAAAGAGATATCATTACATCATACTTTGCATGTGTGAATTGCATTGAATATTCCATTGTGATCATTCCACCCTCATTGCTTTAAGTGCTTAGTTGTTTGAGGACAAACAACATTTTAAGTTTGGGGGAGTTTGATTCGGGTGGAATTTACACGTTTTAGAGGCACATGTGAAGCGTGTTTTGATGTGGATTTCATTGATTTATGCATTGATTATGATTGTTTTAGCCAAAATGAGAGAAAGGTTGTGTTTTGTCGATTTTATAGGAAATACGATGGAATTTGGAGTAAAACAGCAACCATACTTTACTGGATCAAGAATATGAGTGCACGGTTGGATTCGTCTCGAAAAACGGAGTGGAATAGCCAAAAGAATCGAGTCAATCGGACACCCGAGGCGAAAGTTATGCACGAAACGAGAAAGGGCCGAAGTCGACCGAGCGAGCACGGCCGAGAACCATGCTCGAGCATGCCGTGCTCGAAACAGGGATTTTTGGGCCACGATGGAGCACGGCCGTGCACTACCCCATTTTTGGTGTCTTTTGTCCATTTTCGGTGCCTTTTGTCCATTTTGGCCATTTTTTAGGGACTAACTTGCAATTCTTGCATCCAAACCCTACCCCAACACTATATAAGCCCCATTTCTTGAAACCCAAGACATCCTCCCCCAATCCACACATAGTTACACATACTTGGAGGTGTTTTGGCCATTTCTCTCTCAATTCTTCATCAAATCAAGGAAGAAAGGAGGCATTAGCTTGGGAATTCCATTCCCTACCACATTCTAGACTAAGCTTTCTCTTTCCCCTTTCTTTTTATTTAGTTATTTCATTTGGATTTTGTAATTTAAACACTTTGTGGTTCTAAGGCATTGTAAGACTTAGATTGATGTTTATGAGTAATTTCTTGCTTTAATTGGTGTTTATCTCGTATTTGCATATTCAATTATTCATTGTAAAGCATGTTGTTAGTGGCCATAATGATTTGCTTGATTTATTGTTAATTGGGGTAGTATCGGGAGATTTATTCCATTTAATCGTATGCGAATATGCAACCCGGTATTATTATGATCTCGGGAGAGGATTAATTATCGGAGAGGGAATCAAATGATCTTAGGAGCTATTTTAGATGGTGTAATGTTTGTGATGTAGACATACGAGCTTATATTACATTGCGTCTTTGGATTAATTTGTATCGGGAGATCGATTAGTTCTTTTTGTGTGATCACCTTATACGGGATAACCTTAATGGCCCTTTAAACGAGACAACATTCATAAACGGACGTCTAAGTACTACAATTGCCTTGGAACCCACCTTTTCTCTTTGAGTTACAATCGTTTTACTTTCGTTTTCCTATTTTGCATGATTAGTTGATCGACTTCATATTTACTCTTTAGTTGTTTATTTGTGACACATTGTTAGACAATTTTAGGAGTAATTCAACTTTCAAATTATCGATCACGTCTATTTAGAATTCGACTAGCAAACTACATTTTTACGCTTAACCTCCTTGTGGGATCGACCTCGTGCTTATCACGCTACAATAGACGCCGTACACTTGCGGTTGTTTATTTAGTGTTGCATAACACGTGAATCAAAAACGCAACACGATTACGGAGGTGGTGGATTCTAATGGGACAAAATGGAACAAGAAGGAGGATATGGAGAGAGTCTTCCGGGAATACTACACAGCTTTGTTTTCTGGGAACGGGACGTTAGATATGGGGGAGGCAGTGGAGGCGGTGGAACACCGAGTGACCAACGAGATGGAGGCGACTCTATCACAAGCATTCACGAGGGAAGAAATTACGACAGCCCTTTTTCAAATGTTCCCCACCAAATCCCCGGGCCCGGACAGTATGTGTGCTCTTTTTTATCAAAAATTTTGGAATACTGTTGAGAATGATATTGTTGCATGTTCGTTAGATGTTCTGAATAATGGATCCTGTCCTTCACCACTAAATCACACATTTCTGGCTCTTATCCCAAAGAAAAAATTACCCAAATCACCAGTGGATTTCCGACCTATCAGCCTATGCAACGTCACCCTTAAAATCATCACTAAAGCCATAGCCAACCGTATAAAGCCTCTCCTCTCCACCATTATTGATCCATGCCAATCAGCCTTTGTCCCAGGGAGACTTATTACCGATAATGCCATCTTAGCCTACGAGATCTTCCATTACATGAGATCAAATAAAGCCTCTAAGGGTTCTTTCGCCTTTAAACTTGACATGAGTAAGGCCTACGATAGGGTTGAATGGGATTTCTTGGAGAGTGTGCTTATTAAAATTGGCTTTCCTACTCATCTTGTCAGTGTTACCATGAACTGTGTAAGAACTGTTTCTTTTGCAGTACTCATCAATGGAAATCCTTCAGACACTTTTTACCCATCTCGAGGACTCCGTCAAGGCGACCCTCTATCACCCTTCTTATTCCTGTTGTGTACGGAGGCATTGTCAGGTCTAATCCGGAGGAGAGTTCAACAGGGTCTACTTCACGGCGCTCGTATATGTAGGCATGCTCCAGCAGTCTCTCACCTCTTATTTGCAGACGATAGCATTATCTTTGGAAGAGCTAATGAGAAGGAGGTTAAAGTCATGCGGCGGGTTTTGGAGATCTATGAAGGTGCGTCGGGTCAATGCATTAACTTAAGCAAATCTGATATTTGTTTCAGTGGGGGAGTTTCATTTGAGAAGGAGGTGGAACTGGCTGCCTACTTGGGGGTCAACCGCGTGGATAGCCATGGGATATATCTGGGTGTCCCAACGAATATGGGAAGATCGAAGGGCAGTGGCTTTAGTGCTCTTGTGTATAGAATGGAGAAAAAATTGAAAGATTGGAAAAGTAAAATGATGTCTCAAGCAGGGAAACTTGCGCTCCTTAAATCGGTGGCTCAATCCATACCCACCTATCTAATGAGTGTGTTCCGGATACCACAAGGAATAGTCGAGAAAATGGAGGGGATGATGAGTAGATTCTGGTGGGGCCAAAAACAAGATGAACGAAGGATCCACTGGGTGGCATGGAAGAAGCTTTGTCGTCCGAAGAGTGAGGGGGGTTTGGGCCTTCGTGATATAGGTGCCTTCAATAGAGCAATGCTAGCGAAACAAGGGTGGAGGATACTCCAAAACCCAGATAGCCTGCTAGCCAGGACACTTAAAGCGAGATACTTCAGGAGAGGTGGTTTTCTTGATGCAAATGAGGGCTATAATCCAAGCTTCACGTGGAGAAGCATTATTGAGGGCGGAAAATTCTGAAACTTGGAGTAGTTTGGAGAGTGGGAAATGGGCAGAGTATAAGAGTTTGGGAGGACCCTTGGATCGACGATGGGGGAAATCCGTGGGTAGCAAGCACTAACAGAAATGGAGAGCCAAACCAATCTGTTTGTGACCTATTTAATCCGGATGGGGAAGAGTGGAACCTCCAGATTCTGTCTCAACAATTTGAACCTTTGGAGGCAATGCGAATTCGTCGAATCCCTTTACGACGCATCAATCAACCTGATATTCTGATGTGGAGATATGCACGTGATGGGATTTATTCAGTTAAAACTGGTTACCACAGATGGTGTGAGGAATTATGGGAAAGCAATGAGCCACATATGAATGGAGCGACTCGATGGACTCGATGGAATTGGTTATGGTCCCTGGATACACTACCTAAAATCCAAATGTTCTTGTGGCGGTGTATGAAAGGTATCCTACCGGTGTGTATAAACTTAATTGGGAGATTTGTTGATGTTGATCCTATGTGCAAACGATGTGGTAAGGACATCGAGACAACCGAACATGCAATTCGAGACTGTGAATATGCTGCAACAGTATGGAGAGGATCGGGTATCCAATTTCCGAGGACGCTAGGGGGATCATGCGATCAAGATCTGATGGACTGGGTATCAGAAGTTGGAGATTTGATTGGAAAAGATAGCCTGCCTCGACTAATCTCAACAATGTGGATGATTTGGCACTCAAGAAATAAATTCTACTTTGAGAATAAAACTTTAGACCCTCTGTTTCTTAGCGAGTCTGCTCAAAGTTTGATGGAGGAGTATAAACGAGCATCGCGGCGCCGAGGTGTGAGGAGGAGCGTGCGTGGATTGAGGGAAGGAAGATGGATTCCACCACCGGATAATTGGGTAAAGGTTAACACCGATGGAACTTTTACGGAGGGCCTGGATATCGGAATAGGTGGAGTTGCAAGAGACAAAGAGGGTAAGGTACTGTGGTGCTTCGCAGAAATTGAAACGCCAACTCTGAGCGCGGAAGAGGCGGAAGCTTGCGCCATTTTGAAAGGGATACAATATGCTGATCGAGAGGGGTGCCTCAGAGTAATTATCGAAACTGACTCGGCTTTATGCTCAGCAGCTCTGACAAAAAATAAGGAGGACAGATCAAGGTTTGGGGATTTGATTACTGATATCAGAAGGAGTGCTCTCAGTTTGAGTGAAGTGGTGTTTAAATGGAATAAGAGAGAAGGCAATGGAGTGGCACATGACTTAGCTCATTTTGCTTTACTTAACTACTGTTCATACTTCTCTTCTGAATTACCTGTCAATTGTTTGAACAGTTTTAATGCCGATTTCTTGGCTTAATATATTTCTATTTACCTGTCAAAAAAAAAAACTTTAAGATAATTACAAATAAATCACAAACTTTAAATATTGTTGCAATTTAGTCTTTTTGACAATTAATTTCAATTGTGTTCGGATCTAACATAATTTAAACTTTTTAATGACATAACAACACCTTAATAAAACAATACTGTATTATTTTTTAATCAAACCAAATATCAAAAGATATGATTTAGGGACAAATAGACTTCTAAGAAGTCTAATTTGCAATCATATTTAAAGTTGGTGATTTATTTGCAATTATCTTAAAGTTTAGATTAAATTGCAAGTGAGCGAAAAGTTGTGATTTAATTTGCAATTAACCCTTTTTAAAATTAACAATTTCATTAAATTATGACACATAAGCCAAATTAACCACAAAATGATACATAAGTCAAATTAACCACAAAATGACACATACGCCAAATTAATCACAAAATGACACATAAGTCAAATTAACCACAAAATGACACATCATCAATTTAAACTCCCTATTAGTATGTATAAGGGGATTCCCTTCTTTACAGAATAATTTCAACATTTACTATTTATGCATAGTTTAATGTGATAATTATTTATTAGTATTAAAAAAATAAAGTAAAGAATGAAAATCTTTTGAATAATAAAATGTTGTGAATAATAAAGTAACATACTCCCTCCTTTCCGAAAGTGTTTGCACCACAAAGTTGACACACTTATTAAGAAAAATGTGTAATGAGTGGAGTGTTTGAGGGATAATTTTGTAAAGTTATATGAATAAAGTAAAGAGATTGGTTGGAATAAGTGTAAACGTAATGACATTTTGTGTAAATATGTGAATTTTTTAGGGTGTTATGGAGAAGTTTCCTTTTTAAGGTGTGCAAACAATTGTGGAACGAACAAATAAGATAAGTGTGCAAACAATTGTGGAACGAAGAGAGTATACAATAGTGTAATTTGAGGGGTTTGAAAGATAGAGTTTAAAGTGAAAAAATTATTTTATTATTAAATTAAAAAATAATAACTCTAATTTGGGATATCCATTTTTAACAAATGATTAATTTAAAAGGAGACGGAGTGAGTATATCTTATACTAATATGTATACAAAAATTTAATTTGCTCTCATTTTATAATACTTCTTTCGTTCCGGAATAAACGTCCTCACATGTGAAAGATCACATTTTTTTTAAGAAAATTGAGTATAAATAGACTAGCATTCAGAGTTGCGAGTCACATATCATATAAAGAAATTGATGTATACAGTCAAATGTCGGGTGCAATTGGTGTATACAGTTTTTATTGTCAATAATATTTCTTTTTATCTGTACACTTTATGTGGACATAAAAGATCACTTTGAATAAAAATTAGGAGGCTATAGTAAATAATTCTTGTTAGAATGTTAGGTGGTCTGAATTGCAAAAATAGATAACATGTGCAAGCCAGAATTGAAAAGGAAACTACAGTATATAACAAAACGTTAAAAACGCTGAAAATGTGATTGTACTTTTCTTATTGGCGTATGTGATAATGTGAATGAAGTATGAAGTCAGCTTCTGCGAAAATGATGTAAAACTATGCAACTATCAGTCTATGTTCGTTTATTAAATGAAATTCACTCGTGATTTAAAAATGGTAAAAAATTATATGATGGAATAATTATTGAATAAAAATATCTTTCTATATTTTTCTGAAACGAGTTAATGATTTTATCTATCTTTTTTTCTATGGTCGTAGTTTAATCTTAAGACTTTAATATTAAAAATAATAAGATTATTTAAAATAGATAAATTAAACCGTTAATTTATTTCTGATTTTTTTTTGGGAGAGTTCGTCGTATTTAATAAACCATAGTGGAGTTTAATGCCATTTCGGAATCACGAAAGATTTTACATAAAATTTCAAACAATAAAGAGATTTCATGAAATTAACCCCAATTTACTAAAATTATACTCTTTTTTTTTTCTTGTTCATAAAAAATATGTCCATTTTATTTAAATAATTAATTTTTAAATATTTTTTTTACTTTATTAATAAAGTTGATGAATTATCAACAATATACTTTACTCGTTACCCATACTACTTTATAATTCAAATAAAAATTAGTTTCATGAATTATTCTTATCAAAATCACTAAAATACACTGTCTTATGGGAATGACCTACTAAAACGTAGTACTTTATTTTGTTCATCATAAAATTTTCGTAAATCCGATTCACATTTTTTTTTCCAGCAAAAATGTATTCACATTTATAGAGTCTTATTTCACTATAAGTTTATACTAGTACTTTTTACCATCATATAATGTTGTTGATAATAAGAATTAATATACAAAAATTAATTCTCAATCTCTCTACAAGTTTCGATTTTTAGATGAGACGGAATTCTTTTATGGTATCAGAGCCGCTCACACGTCCTGGATTCGATTTCTACTGCTGGACCTCCTCCCCAAAGGGTAAGAGTGGGTTCGATTCCTGTTACTGGACCTCCTCCCCAAATGGTAAAAGATGATATGAGACGAAATTCTTTCAATTGAATGATACATTTTTTTTATTCTTGTTGCATAGATAACAAAGACTGTGTGTCCTTTTAAAAGGGAAAAATGACTGTTTGGCAGAGCAAAAAAGTTTCACCTTTCAATAAAAGAATCACTTTGAAGATAAAATGTACCTTTTTTTTTTTTGTCATAATTGTTTGCATACTCAAAAAAAAAAATCATTCATAATTTTATCCTCACGATATTCATATACTCCCTATTTACATAAAATGTTACTACCTCTCCATCCTAACAAAAATGACTCGTATATTTTTTTTTTCGTCAGTTCCAAAAATAGTTTGAATTGTACTCTTGTGTACGAGTTACATACATATAACTTGTTCCTATTTAATATTTAAACTAATATTATACAATATGTGAACTAATAATATACTGTATTTTAAACTAATACTATACTTTATTTGAACTAATATTATACTGTATTTGTCACAATTCATAAGTAACATTCACCCATTTAAAAAATTGGATCAAGTGGATCAAGTGGTACATGTAATGATACACACAAATATATGTCTAAAAGTTTTACAATCATTTTTTTAGTAAACTATTTCATTTCACATTTTATCATATTGAAGTATTATATGTTTCAATCACATTCGTTTCGAATACCTTTGTGCCCAAAAGGGATTATATTTTTTTTAGTCCATTAAGTTGTCACAATTTTGATTTTAGTCCAGATGGTTACGACTTTTTGAATTTCATCCTTTAAGTTTGTTAACTTTTTGAATTAGGTCCTTTTACCTATTAATGAAGGTTGCGTATCCGGTCACGTCCACTTGGAAATTATTTTCCTTTTCTATTTAATTTAATTATACACGTGGATTTTTCTTTATAATTTGATTTATTAATTTGGTTATTGAATAAAATTTGGGTCGGGCGGCGGGTTTATATCCGAGTCTTCTTCTTCCCCTTAATATTTCAGTTCCTCACTGTCAAATTGTCAATCAATCCAGAAGCACGAGAAAAAAATTGAAAGGAGCAAAATTGCAGCAAATAATTAGTGTTCATCTTCAATATCGCAAGATCTTCCTCATCATTCTCTACTGCAGAATCTTTTGCGTACCTCAATTAAAGACCGGCTCTCTCTCTTACTCTTTTTTCTCTCACACTTTATTGCTTAATCTTGTTTACAGAGAACCTAAGAAGGAAAACCCCCATCACCATTAACGCACACACTTTTCTCAACTCTCTCATCTTTTATAAAAAATGAAAAAAAAAAAAAAAAAAAGGCGAAAAATTACTCACAACCGCTGTAATTACACAAGCGAAGATCGATTACATACACAGATTTGCAACAAGATATCAAGATCGTGATGGTAAGAGACAAAATTTAAGTTTATAAAAGAAAAGGGGTTTTAACCCTAACTTTTTTTCTTTAAATTGACGGCGTTCCCGGATCGGAGTCCGATAGTCAAATTGTTTTAGGGGTTTTGTTCTCCTCGTTGAGGGCTTTCAACAGATACCAAAATCGAAACAAACATTGTGGTGGCGCGATGACGGCACCCTTGGACAAAGGTAAGAAATTATATTTTAAATGGTGATTATCTTCAAATAGAAAGTCTTACGGAACGATTTATTTGTGGATTTGAAATCCTTGTGTTGATGTGATGATTTCGGTGTATGGATTGATTAACAAGGCGGCAATCTCCCTAGGGTGGGGAGGAAGAAGAAGACTCTGCCAATGGTGAGATAAAATTTAAAATTCCAGAACAAGGGACTTAGGAGTTAGGACACTGATACATTAAAGGGAAGAAGAAGAAGACTCGGGATCCATTTAATGCTCAGCCCCTGCTTCATAAACCCGCCCCGACCCAAATTTTATTCAATAACTAAATTAATAAATTAAATTATAAAGAAAAATCCACATGTATAATTAAATTAAACAAAAAAGGAAAATAATTTTCAAGTGGTAGTGACCGGCTCGCAACCTTCAGTAGCAGGTAAAATGACCTAATTCAAAAAATTAACAAACTTAAAGGATGAAATTCAAAAAGTCATAACCATCCGGACTAAAATCAAAATTGTGACAACTTAATGGACTAAAAAAAATATAATCCCTGCCCAAAATATATGAGAGGCTTCTCGAGACGGAATGAATACATTTTGTTTTTTTGGGTCCTACACATACTCTTTCCAATTAATTTATTTAAATATAAAAATTTACAAAATTATCATTTAACATTCTATTCCATACACATTTTTCTTAGTGGGTGTTTGGAAACACTAGAAGTTGCTTAAAATTACTTTTATTTTAAATAGAATCACTTTTGGAATGTTTGGAAACACAACAAAGTGATTAAGTTAATTTGTTAAAAGTGATTTTGGTGAAGCACCCCTCCACCTACTTCTAATAGCTTCTATGTGCTTCTCATCATTACAACAATCAATTTTACAATTTTACCCTCACAATTTAAATAATATTTCATCTTTACACATTACCTATTTAAATGTAATAAGGGTGTTTTTTGTAAATTTATAAAAAAAGTGATTTGTTTTGTAAACAACACAACATATACACAATTGATTTAAAGTGCTTAATTTTAAAGCACTATCTATTTTCTATTTTAATGTAAAAATCAATTTTAATAACTTTAAAGCAATCACTATGTTTTGCAAACACACCCTTAAAATGAGTGACAACACACATAAATTGGGGACGGAGATAGTGATATTATAGGTATGATCCGATTTGAATTCGTGACTTTTATATAAGCATAAGATTTTCTCTCCATCTGTTTTAGAACTATTGCCTATTGGTAAAAAGAGTTACTCTTTCAATATTTCCAATTTTCCAATCTGAACTTCAGAATTAAATTTAATTATCCAGCAAAAGAAAGAAATAAATAAAAGGGAAAAAATTTGTTGACTTAATTAAATATGGATAAATATTCTCCAACTTTTTTAGGACAATATTGCTCAAAGGGGGTTACTCATTCAATATTTCCAAATTTCCAAATTTCCAATCTAACTTTATAATTAAATTTGATTTTCCCGCATAGAAAAAAGGAAAGGAAAAAACATTTTTTGTTGACCAAATATTAAACATGGATAAATATTCTCTTATTTCTTTCTCTCTTTTTTTTTTTTTGAAAATGAGAGTTACTCTTTCAATATTTCTAACTTTCCAATCTGAACTTCAGAATTAAATTTGATTATCCCGCGATGAAAAAAAAAAGGAAGGAAAATACATTTTCTGTTGACTAAATATTAAATATGGATAAATACTCTCCTACTTTTTTAGGACAATATTCCAATTTGATTTACTCTTTCACTTTTTTATTAAATTTGATTTTCAGGCGAAAGAAAGGGGGAAAAGTATGGATAAATAAGGATATTATTATTTGATTGTTCATAATAAATTCTTGATTTCATAATTAGATAATTCATCACTTTGAGATTTTTTTTTCCGAAACCTTGAGATTTCTTCATTAAATACCCCGATTTATATATATATATATACGTACGTATACGCAGTATAAAAATAAATATATTGCAAATGGCAAAGCTCTTCCAATACCTGTTGGCTGCTATCCTTTTCGTTGCTCTAATCTCAGGTACTTAATATTATTTTTAATTATATTCCAAAGCATTGACACTTTCTTTCTTGTCATTTGATGCATGATATTATAGTCTGTACGTAAAAATTCACTAGATAAAATTGCAAATTATGCCCATCAAATCTGTGGAAATTAACTTTAATTTCTGCCGATGAGCCGAGGAGTTTGGATTCAAATCGATTTTTGTTTTTGTTTTTTTAATTTGACCCGTCAGATTTATTTAGTTATTCTTGAAATAATATTCAGAGTTATTTTCAAAAAAAAAAAAAAAACAGAGTTCATCTGTAAACTATTCCTGAATTTCATTGGTTTTTATTTATATATTTACATTTATTTGTTAAACTTTTTAGATTTTTATATAAGTTTTCGCAGTTTATTATATTTCTTTAGTATTTCTAAATTTATTAAATATTAGTAAAATGTTTTAATAGTACTTAATCTAAGTAATTGTTGATTTGATTATTTGGATCCAAATTGCCACTCCAAAAGTTCATGGACAAATATTGTATTTAAAAAGGTATAATCAGAGCATGTGAATGAGGAAAAACATGGAGATTTTTATCTTATTATTGTAAGGAAAATGTAATAATTTCAAAAATCATGGCGAATTTATTGGATTTATCAAACTATAAAGATTTTTAGAAGAATTGTCACTAAGCTAGTCAGATAATTTTAATAATTTCAATATTCTTTTATGAAATCGTCTTTTAAGTTATATGACTATTGCATGCATTTTCCTGCCAATTTTTTGAGAATTTTATGAAAACTAAAGCATAAATTGTCGAAAACAGCCGTCAATGCGAATGAAAAATCGATTATGAAAATAGCTAGTGTAAAAAATATTAGCTGCTTTATAATTGAAGTACATATTTTAAAATTTTCCAATTTATTAATTTACTAATTAATATAGAAATTTTTATAATTTGTTCGATTTAATTGTAGAAATGCATTTGTATTGAATCTATTGATTATAATGACTTATATATTATTATTAGAATTAGATAAATTAAATGATCAAACATTTATTAATAAAAATATGTTGAAATATTGCAGGTTGTTTAGGAGCAACATGTGAATTGGATATAGGAGATACATGCACTCTGCAGAACCCATCTACATGTAATGATGTATGCAAATCTTACATGGGGGGTGTATTTCAGAGTTCGAAATGTCTATTGGCACCCCAGCACAAAGATTTCTACCATTGCAGATGCTATTACAAATGTCCTTAATTGTAATATCACCAAACATATATACTTTGTGTTAGTCTCAGGGTGTATGGAATAATGCTTCATAAATAATAAGCATCGTTTAATTTATTGAATAAACAATACATTACTTGACTTATTTTCTTATTTTATAAAATCAGAAAGTAATATTGAAACAACGCGAGTACATCGATCTCTTACAAAAGTCCAATCTCCCAAGATCTTAAGAACCAAGTAAGGATTCAAGAAGAACCAAATTTAATAACTTCTAAAATCACTTATGTTTAAACTTATTAATTAAAACATGATTAAGTTCAATATTTACAATCATCACAACATATAAGAAATGTATGAGGTTAGCCCGTAACTTTATAATCCGAAATCATGTGTGTTAATGGAAATGCAAACATCAATGACTAATTAATTGAAAATCCAAGAAAAATATTGTTAAAACTACTTGTTAATGCGAAAAGAGTGCAATTCTAAAAATGGACAGGGAAGGATATGTATGCCCTGTTCTTGGCTGCTATGGGCTGCAGGAAAATGCCTCCAATGGGCTTCTTCAATTTGGGCTTTCAGCACTAATCCAAATGGCGTTGGCTATATACCCCTCCAGCTCTGTTAAGTATACTCCCCGATTAATGTACTCCCCCAAAATATGATAAATGTTAAATGTACTCCCCAAACTTACCCAAATTACCCTTTTCTTCAAAAGGACAAATGTTAAATATACTCCCCCTATTCAAAACCCTAATTTATCACTTTTCCCCCAATCTTTTTCTTCTTCCACCAATCGCCGGCGACGGCGCCGCTGCCCCTGCGCGCGGCCCCCAACGCCTCCGTCTGCATCCGCCGCCCCTGCGCGCGGCCCCGCCGCCCCCACCTGCATCCGCCGCCTCTGCGCGCGTCCCCCGAGCAACCGCCTGCATCTGTCGCCCCTGCGCGCGTCCCCCGCCGCCCTCACCTGCATCCGTCGTCCCTGCGCGCGGCCCTCGCCTCAACCGCCGCCCCTGCGCGCGGCCCCCGCCGCAGCAGTCATCCCTGCGAGCGGCCCCCGCCCCGACGACCATGCCCAGCCGCCGCCGTCGTCTGCAACACAGGTAAGTTTTTTTTTTTTTAATTTCGGTAATAATTAATTGCCCAAAAACACTCTCGTCGATAAATCAGTGTCGACGGGAATCTTTTTGGTCGATCCATCGTTGTCGTCGAAAATTTCAAATTTTTTTACTTTTTCTTTTTTTATTTTCTTTCGACTAGATCTTATCGACGAAAGTGTGTTTGATCGACAAACGAGTGTCGATGGAAGTGTTTTTGGTCGATCCATCTTGGTCGAAAATGTCAAATTTTTTTACTTTTTTTTTTTTTCTTTGACTGCTCTTACAAAACGAAAGTATATTTGGTCGACAAACCAGTGTCGACGGAAGTGTTTTTGGTCGACTCTGGTTTGTCGATTTTTTTAAAAAAAAATTAAGATTTTTTTTAATTTCTAAATTTATTTAAGGGGCGGCGACGGCTGGAGTGGTGGCTGACGGCGGCGGCGGCCAAATTTAGGGGAGGAGGATTTTTTTTTAGGGTTAGGGTTAGAATTAGGGGGTGTATTTATCTTTTATATATTTATTAAAAGGGTAAATTTGATATTTTACATTAATATTAAATTAATAAATGAAAAGGGGAGTATACTTAACAGAGCTGGAGGGGTATATAGCCAACGCCAATCCAAATGGCTATTTGATTTTCTTTTAGGGCCTAACTATTTACACCTTCATTTCAGTTGACAACACTTTTTCTTTCAATTTATTAATTTAATAATAGTGTAAAAAATATAAAATACCCTTTAAATAAAGTAATATTACTAAATGCACCTCTACTACAATCTACATTTTCCTTTCAATATTTAAACTATTTAAACACTAACCCTAACTGCAACCGCCACCACCATTACTTTCAGTCGTCGCTGCCATCACTTCCGATCTCCAACATCATCCAAACCAACAAAAAAACTTCAAAAATTGTCGACGAAAGTGTATATGATCGATTCTAGTGTGTCGAAAATTATAAAAAAAATTAAAATTTTTGACAACTGTTGGTCAACCATATACACTTTCGTCGAAAAATTGTTGTCGAAGAAAGTGTATATGGTCGAGCCTGGTGTGTTAAAAAAAAAAAGTAGGTATGACACGCTGTTGTTTTTTGACGCAGTTGGTCAACCATATACACTTTCGTCGAAAAATTGTTGTCGATGAAAGTGTATATGGTCCAGCCTGGTGTGTTAAAAAAAAAAAAAAAAACTAGGTATGACACGCTGCTGTTTTTTGAGGAGGTTGGGGGTGGTGGTGCGGGGCGGGCGGGGTGGTGGATGGTTTTTTTTTATCTACTGTTACGAGAGGAAGGGAGGGCGGACGGTGGCAACGGGGTGGTGGCCGACAAACAACGGTGGCGGCAGGAGCAGCGGGTGAGAATGGAGACAATGAGTGGGAAAGAAGAAATGAGATGGGGAAGAAAAAAAGAATGGAGGAGGAAGTAGAAGGAGGGAAATTAGGATTTAAGATGGGGTGTGGTTAGTAGAGGTATTTTATAAGATAAAAGGGTATATAGGACAATTCGAGGGGGTGCATCTATTCTAGATAAAAAAATTTGGGGTTCATCAATCGGGGGTGTGCTCTCAACCGAAATGGAGGTGTAAATAGTAAGACCCTTTCTTTTATTTTCCTTAATTTAGGCTTTTGCATTTTAATTTTATATATGTCTACCAATTTTACCACATAATATTTATTAATTAATTTAAAATACTAAAAAAAAAGAGAAAATTTAAATATTATAAATAACAAAAATAATTTTAAATACATCTAAATTAAAAAAATTAATTTGATGCGGATAAAATATGTCATCATGTAAGGAAATGACACGTGGAAGCAAGATGAGTTATATACTATGATTATTCATTTTCTATTTTATGACTGATTTATACACCCTTAGTTGTGTATTTCATTATTGGTCTAATGAGCCTCCTAGTAGCCCATTTATAGAGGGATTAGACCCATATCAAGTCCAATAAAATGATGACGGGGTATTTGGGCATAATGTACGTAGAAACAAGCTTAACAATGACGATCAATGGACTTAGACATGGGCGGTTCGAACCGGCCAAACCGGCGGTTACGATTAAAAAATCGAACCTTAACCAGTATTTTACGGTTCGGTTTCGGTTAGCCATTTCAAAAATCGCCGGTTACGGTTTAACCGCCGGTTTATTCGGTTAGCCGTTTCACACACGCATACTGAACACCGATATATCATTGGATCGGAGAATATAACTTCTTAGATTCTCCGGTGACCTAAATATATCTAAAATTGAGCCACATACCACCTGAAATTTAACTGTCTTGAGGAGCTTTCCGTTGATTGCGATTGCTACATTCTTTGATTATTTGATATCTCCTTCTGATTTGAGCGTCGTAGTTCCGTGCCGGATATCTCTCCGGCGTGCTTTTGCGGGTGTTCGCAATATCAGAGAAGACGACCCATACACAATCATAGCCGGAGGGTTATAATACAACACCTCGAATTACTAATTGCAGTGTGTCATTTTTTGGCACAACACAATTTAATATATATAAATCCAAATTTGAATACATTTGAGACTCCAAAAATTATTTAAAATTATTGAATTTAATAGTGATTTACAAATTATATAATTTTTTAATAATACTGAATAATAATTAATATAAACTATATATTTTTTTAAACTTTGTCTATAATAATTTGAGATTCTTAAAATTTTAGATTTTTTTTATTTTAAAATTAAAAAAGCAAAGTATATTTTCAACTAAATTGATTATATTTATGAGAATTTATTTGATTAAAAAAATTATGTGCTAAAGAATGAAAAGTATAATCTAAATTTGTCCACTTATCACATTTTTTATGTCTCACTCTCGCTGAAATTTGAATGAACAATATTTTCAAATACAAATTAAATATGAGACAATTTAAGTAATACTAGTAAAAATATGTCCCAATTTGATAAAATTGAAAAGTATGTATAAAAGGCCATGAATTTTCCCTATTTATATTACCATTTTTTTTTTCTTTTATAGTTGAACCAAACAGAGCATTGGGGCGTGAAAGGGAATTCCAATTTTACCCCAGTGAAGAATGAAGATTATTGAATGTTTATAAGGGGTTTCTCGTCTACGGAATCTAGATCTGTTAAACATAACCAAAATCAGAGACTACTACGGTTAAAACTTGAGGGCCTTTGGGGTTTCAAAATATTCGGATATTAATAAAAATTGGAAACAGGTATGTTTGTAATTCTAATTCTAATGTATATGCGCATACATCTACGTATGTGTATGTATGCGCACTCAGTATTTGCTGCCTGCCTTTTCTTAAATCCTCTCTTCTGTTTTGTTTCGTGCTGTCGAGCGCCTTCGATTTCGTTTACGCCATTGTTACCGCATGGATAGACTTCAACGCTTTTATTTTCTCAATTACTGCGATGTTCATGTGCTTTCTGTGCAGTGTAGCATTTGTTTATGAAACTAGCTCCCACTGCGTAACTTGTAATTGTTTGTTGTAATGGGTATTGTTTTTAGGGTTTCTGATTGGTGGACTTGATTTGATATTGTTTCTGTTATGTGAATTTTTGGATTTTTTATTTGAATTGTTCTGGAAGTTTCATTTTGTTGGATTTTGTTTGGCATGCGGAAATTCAACTAAGTCTTCTTTGTTAAATTGTTGTTTTTTGGTTTTTTTTGATGCAATGTTGATATTGCAAAGAACTCTGAGCAATGTATGGAGGTTTCGTTTAATGATGATGAGGATATATAATGTATTCATTTGAAGCGGAATCACTGTTAAATAAATTGAGAAGAACTGAATTTTGAGGCATATTGAGATGTTCATGTACAGAACAAAAGTACTCAAGTCGTAAATTGGTATGGCATTCCTAAGACAGCTGCATCACTTATGTGTTGCTGAATGCAGTAGTTGCTATTTAAGAGAATAAATTAGTTCTTTGGCAATTGATTGCTTTACAAACTGCATCTTCTGATGGGAATCAGTATTTTTTAGACTCATGCCATCTTTTTTGTGTTTCTGAGTGTAATTGTTGAGAATTTCCGCCTGGTTGGTTATTCATGGTGATAAGAAAATGTCTAAGGTCTTGCTACAAGGTAAATTTTCAATAGAATAATGTAAACTGTGTTTTGTTTTGAACATCTGTAGTTTTTCAAATTCTGCTATACTTCTTTTGGATCCTGAACAAGACCGCACCTGAGTGAAAGGAACTTCTTGGATCAACTGCAGTCTGACTCTTTTAATAAATTTTTTGGCTCTCCCTAAGATAGTAAACCTACACGTCTTAGTTAAATCTTGTTTTTTCCTCTGTGGGCACATGCCAGAAGATATTCTTTTCTCTCTAATTTTTAACGAAAACGAAAAGAAGATACATTTAGCAAATCATTTAAATATGTATGCGAACGACTACTTTTCTCAAATGCAGCTGGATGTCATTAATGCAAAACATTTAATAACTAGAATCAATTTTATGAATTTTTATTGCTGATTTATTTAGATTGCAGAAGATTTGTTAGTGTCCTTCCCTTTTATAATTTGTCTATGATGCATAGGCTGAAAAAATATTTCCTGGATCAAAGGAATTATTGTGCTTGGGTCTACGTTGGGGGTCCTATAGAGAATAGACAAGTTATATCAAGACAAAATGAAGAGAAGACATGGAAGCAAGAAAGGAAGACCAAAGAAACCAAAGGTGGTTAGAACAAACGAAGAGGCATCAAATGTTGTTAGTTTAAATACAGAAGATAACTCTGGATTAGATGAGTTTGACAATGAAGACATTGACTCTGGAATGGATGCTGAGGCTGAGACAACACCATCTCCACAAGAAACTACTCAACCAGAAACAGTTGCTAAAGCTGATACTGTAGGAAAACCCAGCAGTAATATATTTGGGAAAGCAGTATATACTCGTGTAAAAGTAAAGATCAAAACTTCCAAAATTTTGGAATCTCAACGGACTTCCTCAGATATTCCCAGTCAAAGTGATACTGATAAGAGTAGCCAGCAAGTGGGTTCAGAGAAGCAAGGAGTTCCTAGTGAAAAAATGGAGGACAGTGCCAACTCTCTGTCTGAGACTAATGGAGGTATCACTGGGAATGCATCTCAAAAGTCTATGGGTATAAAGATAAAATCGTCAAGGGGATTAGGTTCTTCAAGTATGAGCCCCTGTAGCAATACTGAACCAAACAAAGGAGAGATGACAGATAAGAAAGATTCCCAATCGATCCATCAGGAGTCGAGATACAACGAGCAAGAACTGAGAGCTGCATTGGAGGTAATACTGCTATTACATTAAGTTTGATTGGTTTTGTGAATGATTCAATAACCTTTGCCGTTACCTTGTTTTTTCCTAGGTAATAAGAAAGGTAATGAAAATGGATGCAGCTGAGCCGTTCAATGCTCCCGTAAATCCTGTTGCCCTTGGAATACCGGTAAGCATAGTGGCTTGATTAATTTTTGTTTTTTATTATCCGAGCTTCTACATGAATTTCACATTCAGGGTAAAGCATTAGTTCATGAGAGAGAGGGAATTAGAGGAACGGGAGGGCATAAGTGATTTTAGTTGTTATGTTCTGCATTGGTGAAAAGTGTTCATTTATCCTTGAGTCATCACTTATTTGAAAATATAAAATGTTTACCTCCTTCCAATTTCCTTCCTAAAAAATAAAGAAGCCAGTTTGTTGTCCTTCATTGTTGCTTGCATCAATGCTTGAGTGGGGGTACTTCATAAACTGACATTCTAATTCTTGTATACTTCTACTTTTGATTTTCCATGCATAATTTGTTTGCATACTGGTTACTGGGTTGAGATTCCCCAAGTACAAATCACTAGTGCACTTGATTAAAAAGGATTTTTAATTTGGCTGTTTGTGCTGATATTGTGTGTGGAATGGAAACAGGACTATTTTGATGTCATCGAGACACCTATGGATTTTGGCACAATATGCAATAACCTTGAAAAAGGTTTGAAGTACAAGAACGCGGAGGATGTTTACAAAGACGTGCAATATATATGGAATAACTGTTACAAGTACAATAACAAAGGTGATTATATTGTGGAACTTATGAAGCGGGTGAAGAAAGGCTTCGCTAAGTATTGGGCATCAGTTGGTTTATACGATCAGCCTCAAGAAAGCAATGGTAATGTTATGAATTCAGATTTCCTCTTCCAGTTTGGGTTATACACTTGGCTTCTGACTGTTTTCCTATTCTTAATATAATAAATTTCCTTCAATATAACTTCATGTCATGCCAAATCAGCTTCATGATTTTCAGTTTAGGAGGACTATTGCAGATTTCTGTCTTTGAAAAGATTGATTACATGATTATTTTTTCTGTTTATAGATCTTGAAATCAACCCAGTAAAGGATCATACGCCTTCAAGTGATGGGAAATCTCCAGTAAATGGTGGTTCTATGAGCCTCTCGAGTAAAAAGTTTCATGGGTATGCTACTACAAGTTTCAGTACTTCATTTTGTTCTCCCTCTTATTTTCTGCTTCACATAATAGAAATAATTGAATTACATAGAGGAAATGAGAGTATAATAGTTGAAAGAATGGGAGTTCTTGGAACTGGCAAAAAACTATTTGAAGAGTTCGATTAGATAATTGAAATATACAAATTTATCCTTACAGGTGTAATAGTTAGCTTGTTCTTTGAATCCACACTATTGAGGGTAAAAAATTTGTCTAGAAATTTTCCTGTGCATTGCACGTTTAGTACATTGACAAATTTTGTGTAAACAGTGTGATGTGAAACGGATCTAATAAACACAAATTCAAATTCAATTAAAAAAAATAAAAATTAACGCATTATGGATGTCAAATTAAAGGTCATAAAAATTGATATATTATGTGTTGAAAACAGACTTTAAAAAAATGTGTTTGCAATTAGAAAATTTCCTTGGCCTTTTTTAGAAAATGTAGTTTGGGTGGGAAATAGAATTTTCTACGTTGACAGACTATTATGTGTGTGTGTGTATTTGAGCATCTCAATATGTTATTTCAAGGATCTTTGTTCAACTCTTTAGTGCTGATGTGTGATCATTAATAGATTAGCAAAAGATAGGATGGATAAGAAAATGGGAGATCAAACGGAATGTTTGGATCCATATCATGGGGCATTCAGGGTGTGAATGTGCAGTAAGATGAATCATGGTTAAATCTATTAACTGTGATGGTTTGTTCATAACCCCCCAAACTGTAAGATCTTTATGTCAAATAACTGCAGTGGGTAAATTATTAGTTTTGCATTTAGTGTACACACGTCTTCAAGCCAATTGATTGGATTCTTCTATTCTAATATCTTTGTCGCAGACGTGATTCTAGTTTGGAAAATTAATGGTGTTTGACATGGTAGCCTTTCCTGTGTTTTGCTCAGTCATTCTAGTTAGTTTAATACTTTAATTTGAAGACTTAATTAGCAAAAACTATGTCCCTTTTAGTGTAAATCAATTTCTTAGCATTTTCATTGCAGACTTAAGAAACACAAAGAAGGTTGCCAGTGTGCCATATGTGTAATGATGCGTCGCAGGCAGGAGAGGGAGGAGATTGCTCGAATGATGGGAGGACATGCCGAACATAGTGATGACTCTATGGGTGAAGATATGAAGGGAGAGGTATTTCTCTTATTAATTTCCATTAGAAAAATAACAAATTAAGTATCATCCTCAAACAAAAAATTGTCAATTTAGGACTAATATTGCATCATTTTAAAAGTTATGGGACTTAATTCAGAAAATTGATTTGTATAGGCCTAAAATTGCCAGCACCCAATAGATATGAGACCAATTTCGCAATTTACTCTGGAGAGTTCCCCTAACAAGCATAAGTGTCACTGAGAGAAAATTAAGTTGAGAGAGAGAGAGAGAGAGTTGAAAACCTGTGTATTGATTTTGTAATCTTTGTATATTCCTGAAGGGGTTTTCTCGTGGTGAAAGTCCATTTCGCGAGTATAATTCCTCGAACTTAGAGAACTCCCCGGAGGCAGATGGTGAAACGGAAAGGAAAAGCCAGGAGACAAAATTGGGACACTTAAGAGATTTCTATGTTCAGCAGAAGGAGGATGCTGGAGGAAAACGAGAGGGTTCTCAGGATTTGCAGTCAAGTCATAGATCTGGAGATGAGAATGCCATGCACTATCATGCATCACATATAGGATCAGCTATCAGTTTATCAAACGAGACACGTAAAGAATTGAGTAAGCAGAATGATGATGCTGCAATTGACCAACAGAGGCCCAAGGTAGTCAACATTCTTAAGCTCTCTCTCTCTCTCTATTTAATTAGGTAGCATATTTTACATTGGTTTTTATTGAATGCAGGATTTACTGGATAAGAAACAGAGAGCTAAAATGTTGGAGAATCTTCGATATCTGGAAAATCCAATGCTTTTGGAGTTGTGTGGGACCCTGTTTACAGACAATTCAAAATCTTTCTGGAGTGGACCTCATTCATTGGTTGGTAAGAAGCAGGGCTCCAAACACCACCACAGGCGTTCCTTTCGTTCAGCTATTTCTTCGTTTATGAACTAGTCTTCATAAAGAGGAGGGGAGGGGCAGGTTTTGAAAGTAGAGGCTCACTTCTTGTAAGATTTGCTATTTCTCAAAATTTGTAAGAAAACTGTCACTGGGCATGAATCAAGATGCCATGAGATGCATTTCCCATGTATCAATGTATTGTTCTGTGCAAAACTGCACTTTCCAATTGCTGAAATCATCTATGTATTACTTTCCCAATAATTGATGGACTTAGCCCGATTGGTTGGGTAAAGGTTTAGTTTAGTTACCCAATCAGAGACTTTTAGTGATAGAGTATGCTAGACATACTAGTGCAGGATCATTAGTTCTTGTGAAGTTTGTTGACAAAGGTATATCAAACTGTGAATTCAGATAGTTTTCACAGAAAATTGGGGTTTATGGATACCATTATCCTGTATTCATAGTCTTTTTTTTTTTAAATAACGTGCAATTCAATTTTATTACAAAAAACCTCCGATAGAAAAGAACTAATCAATAATCATTACTCCCTCTGTCCAATGGAAGACTACTCAATTTTCTATTTCTGTCCGTTACAACATATATCTCTCATAGTTTAGTATATTATTATCTTTTTTTTTTTTAATCACATAATCTCTAATCATCTTTGTATGAAGTAGTATGAGGTAATGAGATTTAAAACAAAATAATCTTAACAAACAGTCATTGTCCTAACTTATTCTAAGATCAGAACAATACACTAATAATGCATAATTTTTATTGTAATTTATTGATTCAATTATCAATGATTCTCTTCTCCTGCCCCTTAATTTTTGTCCCATTTACGAGAAATATAATTTTTAACACGATTTCACGCTCTTTTATTCTTCATTTAACCAGTTGGGCCAAGTTAGAATTATGTACTAATTAAATTGGATCGACAAATAAAGAAATATTCTCTTCTGAGATGACGAGACTAATAAAAATTAAACCATAATTTGAATTAAATCATTCACACATGAACTTACTACACCAATGAGTCAATGAATGAGCATTTCCATTGACAAAAATAGAAATACTTCTAGATCATTAGGAATAATGTCCAAATGACCACAGGATTGAAGAGTATGGTAAAGATGAGGGCAGGAGAATAACATACTATAAATGAAGAGAATCGCATAATTTTAAGATTGGTCTAGAGTTCATGGAGATCATATTTGACATGTCCAAGGTAGAGACCAGATGCAGGAGCCATAGGACTTGCAGCACTGACGTCCTTCGCTTCGAGTATTCGTTCCACTGAAAAGGAGGAAACAATAGATACATAATAAGCCTTTATACACAACATTAGATACATAATAAGCCTTTATACACACACAACATTCATTGTTCTATAGGGCATTACCATCGGAAACAGTGAGATCACCAGTGCCCACTGATTTCAGAACCCCAACAAGCAACCTAACCTGCTCGATTATTGGTCATCATCGGATGTCAGATAAACTAAGATTACAGCAGTCATGAAAACAATCTCAGTTAGTTTGAACAGTAATAACGACTACTTTATTGGCATAAAAAATAAGTCAATGTGGTACAACAAATATGAGGAGCCTTAATTCAAATGAGCAATCAGTCTCATGAAGGTTAAAGAGGGTTATTTCCATCAAGTTTTGACTAGGTCGCCTTTCAACAATGGGTTTTAGTCGCTGCATTTATAAGTTAGAAACACAAAATGGAAATAAATTGGGAGAGATAGAAGTAAAAAATGTTGTTTTTGCACTAAACATCACCTATTACTCATAATTGTGGTATGCTGACATCTTTAATAATTTCAAATGCTAAAATATTTATACAAGAATATGTGGGAGCATTGTCTAAGACACACAGAATCTACCTGATGGTAAAGGAAAGAACGCGCCCTAGCAGTAACTACAAAGCAACGGTGCCTTTTCCTCACTCCAAATCCTTGAACAGCTTCTCCTTCAGAAGTTTCTGCAGTAATTGGAGTACCATCAACTTGTAACTTGTTTGAAATTGAGACAGAACTGGTTGTGGCATAGCAGCTTTGTTCTCGCTCCAACTTTGAAGGAAAATACATGCTCGAAGCAACCTCCGTAACATTTAGCTCTTCCAGAGTTCTGATGGGTGACTTGGCCTGTCAACATTTAGCTCTCCGTAAGAAATATAACAATTTAAAATTTTAAGAAGGAACAAGATGATGTAAATGAGTTTAAAACCAAGTTCTAGAACAGAACTATGAAACCATGCATTTTGACAGTAAAAATAGATTTCTTGAAGAAGCTACCAACCTGACATCCAGAAGCCCTAAAAGAACTAAAATCATGACATCCAACAAGCACTTGGCATGCTTTCTGCATAAGTATTAAACCATCTCAATATTTATGCAATATAAAACTAAAATTATAAAAAAGATTCATTGATGTACGTCAGACAACCTGCATGGTTAAAAGGTCAAGTTCTTCAGGGACATGCCATGCCCGGTCCTTTTCAAAGGCAGATAAAGGCTCCATCCCAGATGACAATCTGTAGAAGTACCTGCAGAAAGATCACCAAACAAGACTTCTAAATTTTAAGGCTCCAACTTACAAAGTCAAATAGCAGTTGGGCACTGTATTTTGATTATCCGATATAGAAACAAAAGTATGCTTAATATGAACAGAACATCAATTTCATTCTTTTTCCTTTTGCATCACATTGGATATCAAAATTTCATTCTACGTATAGAATGCCATGTTGGCATTATCAACCGAATTTATTCAACTACGGTTAACTTCATATAATTTGAATCATAGAGACAAGCAAAACAAGCCAGATATGTAAAAAAGAGATTTTGCAGGTGGCACATGAACATCCACAGTTGCAGATTACTAAGCAATTCCATGGGCTTTTTTTTTTTTTTTGATACCTACGTGCGTTCCAGGGCTTTATATCGCGCATGAAAATCAGATGGAACACACTTAACATCAATCACCATCATATCACCTCCATTCTTCTGCAGCAAAACCACACTGGCATGTGTCACCAATTTATTAAAAAGCACAATAAATTAAAAACTAATGATCCAACGAAGTTCAAGACTAAATGCCAACTTAGACAATAAGGATAACAATTAAACTTTGACAAGGGTAACCACCATAATTCAATGTATTAAAACAGTATGTGAAATGAAGGCTCAGTTATGCATGAAGCAACAAGCATGAAGCCACTCTTTTCAGCAACTAAAGTTTACTACACGACAATGACAGTCTACAGCTAGCATCTCTCTCCAATTACAATTTCTAAAGAAAACTTATGCACAAGTAACAGTTACATAATAATACTCTGGTCAGGTAAAATGTAAGTCTAAGACAAATACTTCTGTAAGGTAGAAGCCAAAAACCAGATATGCACCATATAGTCAAAGTGTATGGAAATAGGTAAAGCGTGAACTTATAATATGGAAAGGCCAGAGACAGGTATTGAACAGAAATTAACTTTGTAGACTCAATTCAATGCTTAAGGCAACTTTATAAGTAGAACAAGATAAAAATTTGTTTATACTATTAGCTATTATTGGGTGATGAAAAGGTACCATTTTCGTGAAACCTAAAGGTAGAAGTCTTGCATCCTGAAAATACCACTTACGGTAACTTAGGTGTCATACTGCCAATTGACCCATTTCAAACTCAAGCTTCATCATTACACAATATAAAGCAAATGAATATCTAGCTTCAATTTTCTTTCCATCTGCTGACATTTTCAGTTCATAGGTTGTCCAGCTTAATATTTTATTAACTGATTCACACTATTCACCTCCATCACATTCAGATAGCTTGTTCAAAGACCAAATCTATGTGAAAGTCAAATTGTCAAAACGACGAGAAGATAGAAACTACATTTCATTTATAAACCTTGATTCAAGAGACAATCTACGAAGATGGATAACTATCGAAATCGCAGTTCAGATGAATAGCAAAATCATACCAGCAAAAAATGGTTGACAGCTCTTTTGACCACAGCGGGTTCATGAGGAGATAACTGCATGTCAAAACAAATTTAATATAAACACAAAATTATACAATGCTCTACCGACATCAACAGACAGAATAAACAGAATTCAGCATTTTTTTCTGAAAAATGGAAAACAAAAATCCTCTTGTTTCCATAACAGAGGACAAAACATACTCTAAATTTGGTTATGTTGTAATTATAACAGAGGACTATTGTGATAACATAGATATATTACCATCAAAAAAGTTGTTATTATGAAATGTTAATATTACAGCAGTGTTATTATTTTTAAAAATAATTATGATAAGATAAAATCTCCCGAGCTCCTCGCCAGCCATCTCAACAAGCTTATACTTAGGTTCGAGCTGAATGAGCCAAAGCTCACTCAAAACAACTCGCTGTTTGCCTCAATTTATCTTATGCCTTTGGCTAAGCTTATATCCTTTTCAGATGTCCCAACTCCCAACATAAGACTTGGCACAGTAAGATGGAAAGCTTTTCCCCAAACTCCTCAAGTATACAAAATTTTCATCTTTTGAACGTTAACATAAACCTTGCTTGTCATATCACAACAAAATTTGAACAAAGAGTGTACAAATTCGCACAAGAGCACTACGGTGTTTTAGCACAGACAAAGAACAGAGGAGGTAAGTATTGAAAAAGGCTAAACACCAGTTGTTCATCCACGATGGAATGATATTTATTGAGATGGCAGATAATATCAACCCTTGAAGTAGTACTGCCCCATATTTTCAGAAGTTCATAAAACAAAACTATCAAAATCTATCTTCAACCAGTTAACAGCTTATGCATGAAATTATAAGGTAAAGCAAAACATGATTGATTAATAAAGCAACAAACAATATGCACAAGAGTAACTCACCACTTCACCAGGTTTTCTTTTGCTTATCCTCTCAACATCTACATGGCATACATTTGATAGTGCATGAACACCTGCATCCTAAGAATAATTCAAATGCATAATTTGCATGAAATTCTAATTTTCTTTTTAAACGAAGGGGAAAATCATCGACTAAAACATACTGAACACTGAAGAGAAAGAACTCACAGTGCGACTCGAGCAAAAAATGGAAACTGGCTGCCCGACAAACTTTTGAAACGCATCCTAGATACGTACATTGGAAAGCAAAAATAAATCAGAACCTCAAAATTCAAGTCCCAAGGAAGAAAGCAAAGGAAAAATCACCTCGAGAACACCAACAACGGTTCTACAGGTGGACTGTTTCTGTGCGCCAAAAAATTGAGTGCCTATGTATTCCACTGCTACTAAGTATCTCTGAGATCTGGGATTCAAAGCCATACTCCTTTCAACCAATTCTCTCTCTTCTTCTCCTTCTTCCTCCCCAACAAAGTCGGGGAAATCTCCACCGTCGGCTCTGGCGATTTTGGAGGGACGTCGAGGGGATTGAGACCGCCGTTGATTTGGCAATTGCTTGGAAGTTTTCGGAGTTGATTGTTCGTCTGTCATTTGGCGGTTGCACACCATAGGAGGAGGAGGAGAGTCTGGGTTTTGAGGGTTTATTATGTCGGAGGGGAAGGAGGGAATTTCAGAGTTATCAATATATTTTTTAAATGGGAAAATATCACTTTTGGTCACTGAACTATACCACTTTTCAGTTTTGGTCACCCACATTTAATCACTATCAAAATTGGTCACTCACTTATTCTTTACTATCAAAATTGGTCACTCACTTATTCTTTTTTTTATCAATTTTATCAAAATTGGTCACTCACTTATTCTTTACTATCAAAATTGGTCACTCACTTATTCTTTTTTTATCAATTTTGATGTTGTTGTTAGTGAATCTGTCATTTATTAACGGAGAAGAGGTTTTGAGCCGCAAACTTTTATTTTCACTCTTTTAATTCCTTAACCCTAAACTCCCAAACCACAATAGAGTGATTTTGAGTTTGTACGAAGAACTGAAAATGTCTAAAAACACCCCCAATATGGTAAGTTTCTATAACTTTTAAATGTGGGTGACCAATTTCTTAAAATATTTCATCATAATTTATACAACAAATTACTCAATATTAATATTGCATATAAATTTTTTTGTACTTTATAAAATTATAGTTTGGTTTTTGAACTTCGACCAGTATTTTTTTCTCCCACTTTTTTTTTCACTCCAATTTTACTCGTTTTTTTATTCATTTTAATTTTTTTCATTTAAAAAAAATACATTAGAATTTAATATAAATTAACATAAATAAAAAATTTGTATACAATGTTTTTTTTTTAAACCGTAAAACCACTAGTTTAACTGAAATCGCCGATTTTGAAATTCATAACTGAAATAGAACCGTCATTTTACAATTGTGATTCAATTTTTTAACCGTAACCAACCATTACGAACTACCCGGTTACAATTTCGGCTTGCGCATGTCTAATATCGATACAAGTGAACACCAAAATTGACTATTTCAAATGTTTCCAATGGATGAAACAATAATCATTGAAACATTGTTGGCTTTATATCAAGCAATAGTAATGTTGTTGCAATGAGCTAATGTGCAAAAGGATTGTTCTAACGAGATTGCAAAGCAAAAGAAAGGGGGGCTTTATATAACTTGAGTAAAATTTAAAAAATAACTACACATTTAAGTATAGGCTAGTTAGCAATTTTCTTCAGATAAACAAAGTGAATGATGTATGCGCATTCTGATTGTCGCAAAGGCAAATTACAAAAGGTCACCAATATATTAAAAAGATCATCATCAATATACAAAGGATCACCAAGTCAATATTAATAGCCTAACTAATTTGGCGATTGTCATAAGCAACTTTCCATCCATCAGCACCTCTAAGGTGGTAGTCCTTCCATGAAGACGCAACCGGTGGCATAGGGCGTTCAACAGATAAAAATGTCTGCAAAAGAGACAATTATGAAGGGCAATTGGACACGAACTTAACAACAAATGTAACACGATTAAAAGTACCTGGATGAAGTGGTTGTCGGTCACCATGCTCATACAAATTGATCTCGGCCGTTCTGGCAAACCTGATCTCAGTGGCAGAAAGGTAAGTGAGATATCATTTGACAACGTAATTAAGGCCACGTTATACGCCGATGCAACCAAATACCCCATGTATGGTAATTGAAACCAGTTGTCAAATGGTGCAGTCTCTTTAAAACAGTTTAGAGAATCTAGAATTTCTACCACACGATCTTTCTCTCTAAAAACGCTCTGGTATAAGTGGAGGTGGCGGCTCAACTCACTCATTAGATCCTGGCGAACCCGGGCCCATTTATCCTCACCAAATCCCATCAACCCTGCAATTGCCCGAAATCCACAGTGGCCATCACTATTAACATCCTTGCACTCCACTATATACGGTTGATATTCAATAGGCAGCAAAGAAATAAAATTTCCTGATGTGGCTGATCTGGTGCGCCTGCGAATTATCTGTTCACACGATTGACAACAAATATACATACTACGAATTGTAAATGTAATGAGCCAAATAATCGAATATGAACCAAATAATCAAAAATATATAATTACCGGAATTTTTTTGGAGAGTTGTTTCTTTTCGAACACTGTAGAAGGACATGTATCAGGCACCTCAATCACTACATCATTCACTGAGCAACTCTCAATCACTACATCATCCACTGAGCAACTCTCAATCACTACATCATCCACTAAGCAACTCTCAATCACTACATCATCCACTGAGCAACTCTCAATCATGGAGTGCTTATACTTGGAAAGACTTGAATCTAGTTTAGTGGAAGCATCAGAATGTTTCTTCGATGCTTGGGTTTTGGGATGACCATGTGTGTTTATCTTTGACTCTGGTTCAAGCAGAGAGGTGGTCGCTAGATTGGCAAGCTTTACCGCTTGCATAAACAAAACCCTTTTTTGTGATGAATCCACATTCTTATAACGCTTGACCAAATCCTGTATAACATCCTCAAAATGATTGTCCATATCTTCAGCAACATCCACTCTCAACATTGGTTCCATATCCAATTTTTTCCAAAAACGATTAACAGCGTCTACAGGTATTGGCTTGCCAAGTCGTAGATATTCAGCAAGCTCGTGGGTACATGGCAAGCCACAAACCTTTCTGAGGTAATGCTTGCACGTGAGAGGATTGGATTTACCACTTTCCATCCGCTTCATTTCATTATACAACTTATGCAATGCGAAGTTGGAGACTACATCTCGTAAATCATTGTAGATGATGGGTTTAAACTTGTGTTGAGCCGCATTTACACTCTTCTCAAAAGAGTGTTTGATTGCAGTGTGGTTTGATCCAAAAAGGGCATCGATTTGTGACCAACACGTCTCAAAGTGTCCCAAGCTATTACCGAGCATTCTTTTCAGCGCTGCATGGTTACTCTCAACCCTGAAATTATAGTTATCAAGTAGCTATGGTTTAAAAAAAAACTAGAGCAATGCAAGTGCAAAAGGATAATAGTGACAGAAAATATCAACTTGCATTTGCCTAAGAGACTACTTCATATACACAACAAAGATATTTAAAGACAAACAAACATTTACATTATAGAGACATTAAAGATACCTGTTTGTTGTATTGTCATAGTGCATCACTTGATCCGTCCAGGCTGATACGAACTTCTTCTTATACGGGGTTACCAATTGATTCATGACATATTCTACAGCCTCATTTTCAAGTGGGACTGTTGCATAATCTTCATGAAGAACCCGAATAGCATGTGTGAACTCTTCTTCAGTATCAGCGAACATCACATTCTTCCATGAAGAGTAGAATGTGTCCCATGATTCCTTGGTTTTAAAATTTTCTCTGCATTTTTCCAGAACGTTTTTATTTATATGCCATTTACTAAGGAAGTGTGTTGCTTCTGGAAATTCTGAAGCTATGGCACTCATGAGGGCTTTCTTCGGATCAGTTATTATCACTTTGGGAAGACAAGCATCATCTAATACATCTCGCAGAACGCCTAATGCCCACGCAAAATTGTCTTCTTTCTCAGTCAGGAGAAACACTGAAGCTACGGAAAATGTCATTCCCGTCGACGTAACTCCAGCCATCTCCAAATAAGGCAATCTATACCTATTTGTTTTGTATGTACGGTCGATCAATAGAATATTAGGAAAAGCACGGAACAACTTAATGCTCGTGGGGTGAGCAAAGAAGAGCTCTCTTAAGGTATTGTCTTGACATCTCCTATTGTGCTGAACATATCCATACGTGTCTAAAAACCCCATCAAACATTCCAGCTGACTGCGCCCACCATATTCAGTCACCTTGTGCTTCTTCCGAGCATTGTAGATAGTGCGAATGGTAGAAAGGTTATCAGCACTTTTCTTCTTAAGCATCTTCAGCACATCCTTCGGTGGAGCATTGAATTTGGACATATCAACCACAAATTCTTCTTCATGAGGAGTTAGTCTGCCGACATATGAGTGGCCCGTATCGCAAGTGGTTACGGGATGATTATGAATCCCACACTTCACTTCCAACTCCCATTCTGTAGGAGATAGTTGAGTTCCCTTCAACAAGAAAGGACATCCACACTTTTTCGTCCCCATATCCCTCTCCCTACTACTCTTTCTCCCATCCTCATCATCGTCCACAGTCGCCCATTTTTTAACTTCTTTCTTCCTCCTCCCCTTGAACTTACGATATTTGCCACCACGCTCACATTGCAGAAACACGTGTGCACTCTTCTTTCCAGCTCCGCTGTCGGACCGCTTAACAGTAATCACCATGTCATTCTGTTTAGCAATATTACGTACCCACTCTTGCAAAGCATCCCGAGTCGGAAAATAATTCAAGTTTGTGAAGATACTTGAATAGTCCACCGCAATCTCATTCACTGGGACAGATTCATCAACAGTTGCTGCAACATTTGGCTCCTCCGGATCTTCATTTACAACATAATTTAGTTTCTCAGAATCTTCATTATAATTTGGTTGATAATCATCATCGTCTGTCAAATTCTGAAAAGAAAACAAAGAAATTCTGTCTGTACAGCCATAAAATATCGAAAAAGGTCAACAATTTCTACACATATCGTTTACACGTTAACCTAAATTTTGGACAAACAGTACCAGAAATATTAATAGCTTTCGGCAAAATTAAATTGACCACAAATAGCTCATGTTTTCGGTTAATATAGACCAAAATTATACACAATTTTTGAAAAATCAGGTTTGGAATGTACCAGGTTAAGGGGAAGCTTAGATAAAAATGCCTATGGAAACGATCAATCTCAACACTGGAGGCTTGACCCATACTTCTGAAGTTTTCATACTTTGTAACCCCTATCATGAATATGAAGGAACTCGGGTGGTGTTGATGCTAATTATTTCAAGACTTTTGTGATTAGAAGGAAACGCGATGTATAGTAGCTAATCAATTGCCTTATAAAGTTGAGTAATTGAACTTGTTCTAGATGTCCTAATAGTTTGTCAAGAAAATGCAGAGTTAAAAGAATGCTAATGATAAGAATGTCAGTATATCAATCCACAAGTCACGATAAAAAATCTAATTTCCCCATCCCCTTCCCAAAGCAAAAAACACAGATAAAGTATCCAATTCATAGGTGTGTCCAGAAATATCAAACTTTTAGACCAAATTCCCAGTGCATCACTTTTAACCAGACCTATGTAATTCCATCAAGTTCTGACTAGGTCGCCTTTCAACAAAGGGTTTTTGTCACTGCATTTATAAATTGAGACAAAATGGAAATAAATTGGGAGAGACAGAAGGATACAATGTTGTTTTTGCACTAAACATCAACTTGGAATACCACAGCAAGTTTAAATGGAAATGAGTACCTCATATAGTGGTAAGCTAATAACTTTAATAATTCAAATGCTAACATATTTATACAGGAAGATGTGGGAGAAACACAGAATCTACCTCAAAGTAAAGTAAAGAATCCACCCTAGCTGTATTTACCAAGCAACGCTGCCTTGTCCTTTCTCCAACTCCTTGATCTTCTCCTTCAGAAGTTTCTGTAAGTTGATTAGAAGTGCCAGCAATTGGAGAAGAATGTAACTTGTTTGAAATTGAGACAGAACTAGTTGTGGCATAACAGCTTTGTTCTCTATCCAACTTTGAGTTTGAGGGAAAAAACATGCTTGAAGCATCCTTAGTAACATTTAGCTCCTCCAGTGTTCTGATGGGTGGCCTGGCCTATAAACCCGTGAAAAAGTACATGTAGTGTTAAAAATAATATTGAAATTTTAAATAGGAACAAGACGATGTAAATGAATTTGATATAATTGACGATAAAAATAGGTATCTAGAAGACACTGCCAACCTGACATGCAGAAGCCCTAAAAGATCTAAAATCATGACGTCCAACAAGCAGTTGGCATGCTTTCTGCATAAGTATTAAATCATTTCGATATTTGTGCATTCTAAAACCAAAATTATAAAAAAAAGGTTCATTGATGTACATCAGACAACCTGCATAGCAAGAAGGTCAAGTTCTTTGGGTACATGCCAAGCCCGGTCTTTTTCAAAGATAGACAAAGGCTCCTTCCCAGATGACAATATGTAGAAGTACCTACAGAAAAATCACCAAACACGACTTCTAAATTTTAAGGCTCCAACGGACATAGTCAAATAGTAGTTGGGCACTGTATTATGATTATCTGATATAGAAACAAAACTACAAAAGTGAGCTGAATATCAACAGAACATTAATTTCAAAATGGGCTTCATTCATACAAGGAAAAAAGAAATCCTACAAGATTTAGAAAGATAACTTTTTTCCCTTTGCATCACATTGGATATCTAAATTCCATTCTACATATAGAATGCTGAATAAGTCAATCAAGAATGCCATGTTGACATTATCTATCGAATTCTATCCCAGGTTCAACAACAATTACTGATACGTTCATATATAATTTAAATCATAGAGACATACAAATTAGTCAGATATGTAAAAGAGTGATTTTGCAGATGGCATGAACATCCAAATTTGCAGGGTATCAAAGGAATTTCATGGGTAATTTTTAATTACTCCTCTGTTTCATAGTAAGGGTCGTTTTAGAAATTTTGCATCAAATTAAAAAATATAAAAAATTGATATATTTATCCTCAATCAATCTCACTCTCTCTCCAAATTTGAAATTTAAGGATATTCTTCATTATTGGCCCGGGTGAAAAAAATATTCTTCGTTAAATAAGAAATATTTTAGGGATACATGTAGGGTAAATTAGGAAAAAATATGGAAATATTGCTAAAACAACACTTGTTATGAAACGGAGGGTGTATTATTTTTTTGACACCTACGTGCGTTCCAGAGCTTTATATCGCGCATGAAAATCAGATGGAACACACATAACATCAGTCACCATCATACCGCCTCCATTCTTCTGCAGCAAGATCAACTAGCATGTGTCACCAATTTATTAAAAAGAACAATAAATTAAAAACTAAGGATCCAACAAAGTTCAAGACTAAAGGCCAGCATAGACAATAAGGATGACAATTAGACTTTGAAGAGGATAACCACCATAATTCAATGTATTAAACAAGTATGTGAAATGTAGGCTCTGTTATGCATGAAGCAAATAGTATGAACTGTGGTCAACTCTTTTCAGCAACTAAATTTTACTGTATGACTACAGCTATGTCTTTCTCCTAGAACAATTGCTAAAGAAAAGTTATGCATATGTAACAGTTACATAGTAATACTTGCTCAAGTAAAGATTAAGTCTAACTCTAAGACATAAATACTTCTGTAAGGTACAAGCCAAAAACCAGATCAGTAACCAAATATCTAGCTTCGATATTCTGCCCCCATAGGCTGTCCAGCTTAATATTTTCAATAGCTGATTCACAATATTCCCCTCCATCAAACACAGATGAGGAAAAGATTATGTTAAATACATTCAGATAGCTTGTTCAAGGACCAAATCTAAGTGAAAGTCAAACAATCAAAACGATGAGAAGATACAAACCACATTTTATAATTATAAATTAAGAAAGTGATTAGGAAACTCAAAACTAGAAGATGAATACATCAGACTCCTCAAAAAAGAGAGACATAGACCTCAAAAAAGGAGGGAAAGGAAATGTGGAAGCTAGTTCAAGGCCTTATTTAATAAACCTTGAATCAAGAGACAATCTATGCAGATGGATAGCAATGTAATAAACAACACTATGGAAATCGCAGTTGCGGCAGTTCAGAGGAATAGCAAAAGTATACCTGCAAAAAATTATTGACAGCTCTTTTGACCACAGTGGGTTCATGAAGAGATAACTGCATGACAGAACAAACTGTATATAAACACACTAATAAACAACGTTCTACAGAGATCATCGGGACAGAGTAAACAGAATTCAGCATTTTTTTCTGAAAAAAAAAACCCTCTTGTGCAGGAAGTGCAGCAAAGAATCAAGTTTGTGCCAAACTTTAAAGATTGTAATTTATGCCAACCTTTAAAGAGTGTCAAGCTCAAAATCAACGTTATTCAAAATTTTGAGCTCGACTCGAGGAGAGCTCGAACTTGATTAAAAAACATTGAGTTCAATTGCAAGCTCAAGCTTACCTATATGACAAAAAATATATAATTCTTGAGTCATATTCAGAGCATTGTTTGGTTAGTTTTACATACAATTACTTACTACTACCTATAATTTCCAGTAGTCTTCTAGAATACCAACAGTACTTTATAAAATATCTTCATATAAAATTAAAGCATGTTAATAAATTTGTTAATGTGGCTATTATAAATTTATAAGAGAAGACTATTGTGATAACATAGATATATTACCACCACAAAAGTTGTTACTACGAATTTACGAAATGTTAATATTACAGTGGTGTTATTGTTTCTAAAGTCAATTATGATAAGAAGATAAAAGCTCCGGAGATGCTCGCCAGACTTCTCAAAAAGCATATACGTAGGTTCGAGCTGAATTAGCCAAAGCTCACTCAAAACAACTCGATGTGCTTCCCTCAATTTATCATATGCCTTAATTCTCTCTGCCTAAATCCATCACTCTTATATCCTTTTCAGATGTCCGAACACAAGACTTGCCATCGTAAGATGGAAAGTTTTTCCCCAAACTCCTCACGTGTATAAAAGTTTTATCTTTTCAACTTACATAAACCTGCTTGTAGCACTGAAAGAGTACTACATGTAGCAGTTGTTTAGCACGGGCAAAGAACAAAATTTACTCGAGAGCACTGCATGTAGCAGGTGTTTAGCACGGGCAAAGAACGGAGGAGCTAAGTAATGAAAAAGGCCTTAACACTGAACATATAGCATGCTTGTTCATCGGCAATGGAAGGATAGATATTGACATGGAAGATATGTTAACCCTTGACGTAGTATTGCCACATATTTTAAGAAGTTGAGTATAAAAATGAGGTGAAAAAGGTCAGAACAAAACTACCATAATCTATCTTAAAACAGTTAACAGCATCTGCATGAAATTATGTGATAAAAGAAACCATGATTGAATAATAAAGCAGCAAACAATATTCACAAAAGTAACTCACCACTTCACCGGGTTTTCTATTGCTTATCCTCTCAACATCTACATGACATACATTTGATAGAGCTCGAACGCCTTCATCCTAAAAAAACAATTCATATGCATAATTTGTATGAAATTCTAACTAAAACATACTGAATAGAAATAACTCACAGTGCGACTCGTGCATAAAATGGTAACAGGCTGCCCAATAAACTTTTGAAACGCTTCCTAGATACGTGCATTGAAAAACAAACTAAATTAGAAAATCGAGATTGAGGTTCAAGGAAGAAAGCAAATGAAAAATCACCTGGAGAACACCAATAGCGGTTCTACAGGTGGGCTGTTCGGAGAATGGAGAGCCGTTGTACTCCACTGCTAATACGTATCTCTGCGGTCTGGGAGTCAAAGCCATATTCCGTTCAATTAACTCTATCTCTTCCTCCTTTTCTTCTTCTTCCTCAACAACGTCGGAGGAATCAGGGCCATCGAGTCTGGCGATTTTGGAGGGACGTTCAGGGGATTGAGGCCGCCGTTGTTTTGCCAATTGCTGGGAAATTGATTGTTCGCCTGCCATTTGGTGGTTCTACGGAAATTGGGTTTCGAGGGTTTTTCAATGTCGGAGACGAAGGGGAGGGAATTTCCTCAGTCGTCACACCTCAAATAATTAAGTTTTAATCTTTTTTACATTAAATAAACTAGTTTTTTTAGTCCATAAAAATATCATTAATTTTATATATATGGAATGTTGGTTTCAATTTCTTTTGGTTAAACTAAATTTATTTTTAAGCATAAAAGAAAATTAACAAAAAACATTTACGGTAACTTGAAGACAAAATATGAACAGTCTCTATTATTAAATTTAATGATTCATTTTCATTAATAACAATTAAATTATTATACAATCTTTAAAAAAGTGATGTTTGAAATTAATAATTACTCCTACATGATTGCGAAAAAATAAAATTCATCTCGAAATGAAATAAATTTATGATTTTGAGTTGAAGAGTTAATTTTATGATAAGGTATAATTATTAGTAAAAGATTTGAAATGTGAAAGGTTAGTATCAAATATATGGTTAAAGATCTTGATGGAGGAAGGAGAATGATACTATATTTTTTTATATATATTTGATTTGTTATAATCCGTCACTTAATTAATTACAGTATTTTTTTCGGTATTATTTTAGAATATATTTTTTCCATATTTATTGGGATCGAAAATCACACTTTTCTCTTAAAAATATTTCATAAGATCTTCATTAATCTTTTGAGAACAAATTCGTCTCATTCCTCTTATTAAAAAAAAAAAAAAAAAACTTCATTTTGTAAGATCTATATCTCTCTCCTTAAAAATATTTTAAAAAAGAGAATTTGTTTATTGGTGAGAAAACGTCATAATCAAATGTTGAATTATTAGAATAAAATGAAGGATACTAAATAAATTATGACAATGAATTGTTTGAATCAAAGGGATACATTGAGATTATTTTCACTGTGTTTATTTTACATATATTAATAAGATTTTAGAAAAAACAAATCTTTCATTCCAGAAAAGCTTAAAATATATATACAGTATATACTTCCGTATATCTTAGTAGCTAATTCTTCTTCTGTGGGTGCAAATCCTTGGTATCGACAATTGCTTAGTGGAAGGGGATGCAAAAAATGTAGTAGACACAATCAATTTGAAATAAATTTTCAATTCTACTTTCGGTGACTATACATCAACTTGTACAGTCTAAGAGCATCTCCTATGCTAGGTAGAAATTTTTGGGTATGAATTTGTCATGTTTGCGCCACATGTGTGTCACCTCAAAAGTTTTATACCCCTACCTCAAAACACTCATTCCTCTTCCAATTATTCCTACTTCCAATTATTCCTACCTCAAAAGTAACTATTCATGGGTCCACTATCAAATCATATATATTTATTATCTTTAACTATTAACTATTTTTGTTTTGAATTATTTATTTATTCAATTAAATATTAATTATAAAATTATAATATACAAATAAAATAATAAAAAAAAAATCTTGGTGTAACATAATATTTAAAAAAATGGTTGTTAAAATTTCATTTAAACCATACAATTAAGGAGTACAAAAAAAAAATATATTGCAAATAAAAATTAAAATTAAGAGTACAACATAAAAAAAAATTATTGCAAACATAAATTACAACACCAATTTAAAATAATAATTAAATGCTTCATAAATTAAAATAATTTTGCTAGTTCAAAAGTTATCAGTGAATAACTTTGTCAATTTAAAATAACTTTGTCAATTTAAAATAATAATTAAATGTTTCATTTATCAAAACCCAAAAAATATTGACTCCAATATCTGTGAATAATCTAGAGAATTAATATGGTAGTTCAAAAGTTATACAAACCCCAAATTAAATGTGTACAGTATATAGGAAACGAAAATTGAATATATTAAAAAAAAAAAAAAAAGTTAGCGGTGGGACCCACAATATTACAGCCCACTTACGCTGAAGAAAATACATTCATTTTTGTATATTTGTTCCTCACGCACTATCCATCTCCACTCTCCCTTTTTCTCCTTTTTTATCTCTACCTGGGTAGTCACAGCCCTTCCCCCAAACGGCCAAACCTCTTTCTCTGCCACCTCAGCATCCTCACAGTGCAGGATTTTTTATTTTTTCGGTAGAGGTAGTGCTCCACGTGGGATGAAAAGTGCAAATGTTCTAGCACACACCTAGCGAGAGAAGCTCGTCGATTCGACAACTTTTATTGTCAGCTAGACCCTCAAACTTTGTGGAAGGGCTACCCTCCCCCAGTATAAATTCTCGAGCAGGTACTGGCCAGTAGATGCATCACGAAAAGAAGATGTGCGTGCATTTGTTAGTACTGTATGACAAAATTAAACAAGCCTGCATAAATAGTCTTTTGGATCACAACTTTCACTTGGCTGAGTAACTGAATTTTTCTCTACAAAAATATATTCATGGATTCGAGAAATTAATGGAGATCTTATGAAATATTTTAAGAGAGCGTGACTTTCCGAGTGATCCAAATAAATATGGAAAAAATATATTCTAAAATAATAAGGAAAAATAATTAATTAAGTGAATAATAATTAATCACTGAATTAATTAATTAGCTGAAAATATTTATAACTAAAAGAATTTAAAAGAGATAAGTACTTATATTACAAATTAATATACAAAAATGGGTTGTTCTGCTATGGACTCGAGTGCATGTTGTGTACTCTAGTCCATGTTACACTTTTCAGTTTACTAACTTACACTTTTTGGTAAATGTTGTTGCACTTTTCAATTATTAAACTGTATAATAATATTTTTAGTAATAATTGAAAAGTGCAACACCATTTACCAAAAAGTGTAAGTCACTAAAACTGAAAAGTGCACATGGACTAGGGTGCACAACATGCTCGAGTGCATACTAGACTTTACCTACAAAAATTAATTCTCCACATCTCTATAAGTGACTTTTAGATACGACGAAATTTTTATGATAGACTGACACTCAAACATACTGGTTCAATTCCTGTTAAACTAGGTGCTAGTTGGTTACATGCGAAGATGAATGGGCTACTTTTCATTTTATAATCTAAAATTTTCAATGCATTTGTTTTTTTTTTTTTTTTAGGGTGAAATACAGAATAGATGCATAAATGTATATCTTTGTCTTCGTGCTTCTATCTCGTCTTCAAATTTCACCAGAAAAGTCTTTCTCCAGACTCAATCGTGAGAGTAGGGAGAGAAAGTAACCTCCTTCGCCAAGTTGTGTGCTATCCAGTTCTCCGATCTTGAGTGATGACTAACGTCGCACACTACGCCGCTTGCCAGCTCCTCCCTAATTTTTGACAGCCACAACTCTTCCGGGCTAAGAACCGTTTCCACATTGTTTATCAAGTTAACAGCGTCCAGGCAATCTGTAAGGATTGTCACATTATGTTGCTCCATATGCCTTGCCTCTCTCGTGCCTTCCAATATTGCCACCAATTCTGCCCCCAAAGGAGACCCTGGGTTTTGTATCCTTTTAGCACCTGTTTTCACCATGTTCCCTTTCTCGTCCTTAATACAGAACCCAATCCCGAACCTTCCCATCCCTGCTGCAAATGCTGCATCTACCTCAATCACCCACCCCCTCCCCCTTTTCCTTGTTCCAGTGCTTCTTTTCCCTAACAATTGTGATTGTTGATATAGTTCCAAATAGTCTGCAATCCATCTCGTTCCACTAAATGCAATGTAATTCTCTTCATTACCTCCATATGTTTGGCGACAGTGTTCATTCCATATTCCCCAACACATCAAAACTCCAGTTTCATACTCCTTCGTATTCAGCGTCTTCCACCACCAATCTAAGAGGTCCATTGGTTCTAAACTCTTCTTCAATTTTAAGCTTTGCCAAAGTCCAGCTTCCTTCCATGCCTCTTTTGCGAACGTACATCTTCCAATAAGATGAAGTGTCGAAATATCGCTGCTCCCACACTTGGCACACCATTGAGGGACATCCATATTCCTTTTCATTAAATTCTCACCCGTTGGTAGAAATTGTTTCGCCAATCTCCAACAAAAAATTTTAACCTTGGGTGGAATGGTCAATTTCCAAAGCTTTCGCCAGAAGCCTCTATACCATTCCTGATCCGAGCTTCCCACCTGCCTTTCGTGAGACCTCTTCGCTTCACTGGACAACTTATAGGCTGATTTCACCGTGTAGTGGCCCTTCGTCTCGGGTCCCCAATACTTTACATCCCTGCTTCCTTCAATTGTCGTGTTGAGTATGGCATCCGATTCAAATGGCAAAAAAGCTTGCTTGATCAATTCTTCATTCCAGGTGCCATCCTGTCTAATGTATCTACTCACCGACGATCCCGAAGCGATTTTAGACTTGATTCTTCCATCATTCAATTGGTTGACCCATGCATCCTTAAAAATGTGTATGTCTTCCCCATTGCCCACTCTCCATCTCATTCCTTTCCGTATAATCTCTCTACTCCATGCCAGAGATCTCCACACAAATGATGGATTTGATCCCACCTCAACCTCCAATATGTCCTCGTGCTTGAAGTACCTTGCTTTAAAAACTTTTGCTAACAATGAATCTGGTCTTGTACTTATTCTCCAAATCTGTTTAGCAAGCAAGGCCTGATTAAATGTGTTTAATTCCCTAAAACCCATGCCCTCTTGCTCCTTAGGTCTACACATTTTACTCCAAGAGCTCCAATGGATTTTCTTGTCCCCTTCTCTACTGCCCCACCAAAATTTATTGATAAGCTGCTCAATGTCTGAGCATAATGATATAGGGAGCTTAAAACACATCATTGTGTATAGTGGAATCGATTGCAGTACTGCTTTAATCAATATTTCCTTTCCCCCTGCTGAGAAATCCCTAATTTTCCACCCTTGTAACCATTTCTGAATCTTGTCCAGAATAAAACCAAATTGTACCCTCTTTGCCTTCATTGAAAAAGTTGGTAGGCCTAGGTACATCTTGTGACCTTGCTCCGTTCTGACCCCCAAAAGATTTGTAAGTTCTATCTGACTCCTTTTTGGTGTATATGGGCTATACACGATTGCTGATTTTTGAAAGTTGATCAGCTGTCCTGACGCTGCTTCATAGGCTGAAAATATTTCCTTTAATGTCTGGCCTTGTTCCATTGTAGCTTTTGTGAAAATGAGGCAGTCGTCTGCGAACAAAAGGTGTGAGATACTCGGTGCCTCTCTCGCAATTTGCACTCCTGATATTCTTCCCTCCTCGACGTTCTTATCAATTGTTGATGTGAGTCCTTGTGCACAAATTACAAAGAGGAATGGCGAGAGTGGGTCTCCTTGCCGTAGTCCCCTCGTAGGCCAAAATGTCTTTCCTATCACCCCATTCAGCTTAACCGAATAGTTCACTGTTTCCACGCATTTCATGATTAGTTTGACCCACTTATTGCTAAAACCCATCTTTACCATCATATCTCTTAAGTATCTCCACTCAATTCTGTCATACGCCTTGCTCATGTCAAGCTTCAGTGCCGCGTATCCCGTCTTACTTTTGTTATGCCTCATCCAATGAATACATTCATAACTGATAAGGACATTATCAGAAATCAACCTCTCAGATATGAATGCACTTTGAGCCTCTCCGACAAGATCTTTCAAAACTTTTTTCAACCTATTTGCAATTGTCTTTGCAACCAACCTGTAGCAGACGTTGCTAAGGCTGATAGGTCTGAATTCCGACACTCTCTGTGGGTTCTTAACTTTTGGAATAAGCGTTATGATGGTACTATTCCATTCTTTAATTGAACCATCCCCATTAAGAATTTCCAAGGCTTCTATGGTGATGTCCTTGCCGATTAACTCCCAATTATGATGATAAAATGCTGCTGGTAGGCCATCAGGTCCCGGGGCCTTACCTGCCTTGAGGTCATTTGTCGCTTGCTCCACTTCCTTACTAGAAAAAGGAATATCCAAATAGTCCTTCAGTTCCTGTGACAATGAATTTTTAACACCTGCAGTGATCATTTGTATGACTCCATCCCCTGGGCATTGTGATGTGAATAGCTTCTGAAAATAATCTGTAATAATTTTCTCCACCTTTTTCTCCTGTGTGCACCACTGCCCTCTTTCATCCAAAATCCCCTTGATTGTGTTAATTCTACGTCTTTCGGACGCTTGTCTGTGAAAGTAAGATGTGTTTCGATCCCCAGCTTCCATCCATGCCACTCTTGCCCTTTGTTGCCATTTCATTTCTTCTTGTGTGGATAACTTCTGTATCTCCCTTGAGATGGTAATAGCTTCTTCTCCAATCATGCTTCCCTCTGATTGTTCTAGAATCCCATTCATTCTCGACTCTAGATTCTTGATCCGCATCTTGTAGCTATCCTTACCCTTACTTGCCCACTGTTTTAATCCTCTACATCAATGAATCAATCTTTGTTGTAATGATCTTGTTGATCCCCCTTGCATCCATTCTTTCTTCATCTGTTCCCCGAAATCATTTTCAAGAAACCATGATTTTTCAAAGTAAACTGGTTTGATCCCTTCGAATTTTGTGTTGCTACTTCCGCTCTCCAAATCCAAAATAACAACCCTATGATCCGAATCATAGAAATCACCATTTTTAACTTGTGTATCAGGCCAGACATTAAACCAATTTGAGTTACCAAGAAAACGATCTAAGGTTTCTTCCAGGAGTGCCTCCCCCACTCTTTTGTTCCACCAGGTGTACCTTGGTCCTTGAGTCTTGAATTCTCTCAAGTCCAAATCCTCAATAGTATCCTTAAAGGCCTTTATCTGCGAAAAAGGCCTATCTCTACAGTTGGTGCCCCTCAGGATTTCACTTTGTTTTAAGACCTCATTAAAATCCCCTCCGATCAACCAAGGTAAATCATCATGTAGCCCATGACTTAACTTAATTGTTTTCATTAATTTCCAAGAGATATGTCTAGCATTTGTTTCTGGTGCCCCATAAAACCCAGTAAACCTCCACGTTTTACCATCACAGCAAATAAGAGAATCAATATGATCTTTCGAGTAAGAACACAAGGAGACTTGAACTTCACTAGTTGCATACAAAACAAGTCCACCACTAGCCCCAATGGCATCAACACCAAAACAGAAATTAAAATTAAGATTCGACATTCTTGCCCTAGCTATCCTAACTGGAAGCTTTGATTCAGAAATAAACAGTACATGGGGTTTGAGATTGGCTACAAGCCTTCGTAAAGAAAGAAACGCACGCTTACTCCCCAAACCACGTGCGTTCCAGACAGCGAGTCTCATTTGTCTGGGCGGGGCTGCTCGCTGTCAGCCTCCGCCTCCTTCTGCGTTTCAGTCTCCGCGTCATCACTCTTAGCTCTCTTATTTGTTCCTGCAGAGCTTTGGCCCACTTCCTTGCCCGCCTCATTTTCAACAATGATAATCACCTCCCCTTTCTTCGCTTTTGTAGGTTGCACACGAATCCTCTTTTTTGACTGCAGCATTTCCTTTTGAGATTTTTGAATTAGTGCAAGTGGTTGTAGTCTTCCAATAAAGGTATTGGATTGTGAAGTAACCCTTTTCATTTTCCTCATATCCCGATTATGTGCTGCCTCCTCCTTATTAACTATTGGTGTGGCCTTGACATAGCTTTCTACCGCACCTGAGTAGCTTTTCACAACCTTTTCGGTTACTTTGTGAAGATCTCCCATCATTGAAGACTGGCCCACATCTGGAATAGACAAAGGGATGTTGGTCTGATACTGTGGTGTTAATGGGTCCATCGTTCCCGAGATCAATAACTCCGCCCCAAAAGGTGGAATATCATTAAAGACAGGATTTAAAGCATTAGGGCTGACGTGAGCATCCCTCCAAATCCCCATCACTTGTCTTTGTACCTCAGTCACTGGTTCGGCCAACACCGGCACAATATCTGTGTTTTGTGGCGGTTGTTGTGTCTCTCCTCCGTCCCTTCCTTGGTCACCAGCCGAACTGCTTTCCGCCTCGTGCATGTCCAGAATGATTGGCCATTCTTCCTTTGGCACCCCCTTTTGTCTATCCGCTCTCAGCCATAGTGGAAACTTGGTTGTTGGTGCATGCATCTCTAGCCCAAACATTAAAGGGCAGTCTTTCTCGATGTGGCTTAATAGACCGCATTTATAGCAGAAATCACCCAACTTCTCATACCGAAACATTATAAGAAGAAGCTTACCTTGGATCGTCATCGTCGTTGAATAGACCAGTGGGTTGTTCAGATCCAATAGCACTCTGACTCTCAGACACCTTCCGATCGCCAAGCCTCCCTCCGGTGCATCAACTTCCAGTATTTCACCAAGAACATCTCCCATCATCATGCCTACCGGTGCCGTCATTGATTGGATCTGCAAGCCGTGAACCTGGACCCAGACCGGTGCATGTGTGACTGCCAGCTCTTCATGTGTCTCAGCTCCTGTCAGAATGGCCAGGACGAACCAGCTATTGTTAAGCAACCATGGTTGACGGTGGTAAGCCTTGTTGCACTCAACAACATTATCGAACTCAAAGGCAAAGAGTCCATCTCCTACTTGGAATGCCGAGACCGGCTTCTCAGTTCGCTAGATCCGTTTCATCGTAGCACATATATCGATGACCGAAAATTTCCTTGGTGTTGTGAAACGACCCAGCAACATATGTTTTTTCGGTGCTAGCGCAGTAGGTGGGATAGGCGTGCGACGATCGTCCTTCTCCGTCAAGCTCACTCGACCCAGCTGTGAATAGAGCTGAAAATCAAACCAAGCTATTCGATACTCGATTCGAGATCGTTCGGTAAAAGCTCGTTTGAACTCGATTCGACATAGATATCAAACAAGCTTGAACATATATTTACGTTCGGTATGGTCCAAAGCTCGGCTCGAGCTCGAGCTCGATAAGTAAAAAAAGATAAATTTAGTGTAAAAATGTCAAACTACTCGAGCTCGGCTCGTGTTCGGCTCGAATAAAGCTCGTTCAAGCTCGGCTCGTTTAGTTATCAAACAAGCTCAAACACTAATTTCAAAGCTCGATAATATTTCAAACAAGCTTGAACAGCATCGCGTTCGGCTCGGCTCGACTCATTTACAGCCCTAGCTGTGAATTTAGTTGATCCCCCATAGATTTTGAGGGATTTTTGAGAACACAATTGAAAATAGGATTAGTGGGTATCAGGAAGAGAAGCTCTTTCTGGGATGAGAAAGAACGTTTGGGTTGCCTTGTACATATAGCCAACTTGGGCGGTTGCATTGGCCAATCCCGGAGGGGACTAACACAAGTAGGTATCAAGGCCATCATTACCCCTAAGAGGTATGAAGCCCGGAGAGGAGAGCATTCATATCAAATCTTCACCGGAGCGATTATGTTGAGATTACGAGGCAATTTTGATGATTGTTTTGGGTTAGCGTGTGGGGGTGCCCGTGACTTTCGAGGGAGAGGAGTTACATTTTAGAGAGAGAATTTATAAATTTAAGGTGTATTCATGAGACGATGACATTTTACTCACTAATGCATTTGTTATTTTATTGCAAGTGATTGCCTCACATGAGATAAACTAAGACAATTATTTGCACCTCCGTATATTGGGTATGATTATTTGCACCCGTATTTATTTGATGCACTCCTCTATTTTGATAATACTATAAAATACACCCAATACATTTCAGTAAACGTTCCACTGGTAGATACACCATATCAATCCAACAAATTGCACTTGTCACCACCACAGCCACCGTTTCAAAATCATAAATCTAAAAAATTGACATATTTTAACATTGGTTTGTAAAAAAAATAAAAATTTCATAAAAATGATAGATTTCGACAAAAAATAATACTAAAATATTGTACTCCCTCCGTCCACGAAAAGTAGTCCCATTTGCCCTATATTCTTTGTCCACAAAATGTAGTCTCATACCCTTTTTTAAAACTATCACCCTTCAACCATCACTTAATTACTCAAATTGCCATCAACTTTATTCACAAACAATCACTTTATTCAAAATGGACCCCACAATACCCTACAATACCCTTACTTTATCTACTTTATCTACTTACTTTATCTACTTTATCTACCTTCTTCTTAAAACATGTGCCCCATCCCCATGTCCCTACTTTTCATGGATGGAGGGAGTAAGATTTTTCGACAACAATAGAACGAAATGTTCCATCATTTTTGACACTAGTTCATCGAAAAATTAAAAAAAAAACTTATCTACGATACGTTGATGCAGTAAAGGTTGGAACACGTAGAAGGGACAAGTGAACAATAGGGAGGAATGAGATAAACATTATGGTCGACAAATTGTTGTCGACCATAATGTTTATGGTCGATAATTTCTTATCATTTTTTTTTTATTTTTCTTTTCGATAAAATGTTGTCGATGAGATTATTTTTCGTCGACAAATTATAGTCGATGATGCATTCTATGGTCGACCAATCAGTGATGGTTGAAAAAATCTAATTCTTTTTTATAAGTTTTTTTAATATATTTTGGATGGTTGGCGCCAGTGATGGTGTCAGTGGCGGCGACGACTAGTTACCGAAGGGGGGTGACGACTGCTGCAAAATTAGAGTTGGAGTTTTATAAGAGGGAGTGTATGTCTCCGTAATATTTTACTAAAATGACAAATATTGTATTTTACCCATATATTTAATTAAGAAATGAAAGGGGGAGTGTATGTAACATACGTGGAGGGGTATATAACCCACGCCTAAGGCATCACCCAAGAAGCCCACATAAGTTTCCACAACAAGCCACCCATCAAAAGCTCTAAACCTTGCCGTTGGCTCATTTCAATTAAAACTTAATAATTGTTTGAATTTTATTTCTTGTTTATATGAATAGTGAAATATGACTAATTAATTATAAAACTACATAATTATTTTATTTTATACATTAATTATTAAAAAATAATGAATACATATATATATATATATATATTAAAACCATAAATGAACACATTAGCTAGATCAACTTTCATAATACAATTACACATATTATAATTATAAATTTATCTCATAATAATAACAATAGTCAACGTACATTTCAAATTTTTTTGAATGAATTAATCGGTTTGACTTAAAAATAAATTAATCGAGAAAAAACATACTTAACTAGTCAACTTTAATTTTTTTTGAGCATATAGTCAATTTTAAAATTGAATATATAATACATAATCATTTTTTTTTCTTAGGCATCAATCTCGATGATTAAAGTTATAATTTGTATAATATATATTATCCATATATATGGTTGGTTGAAATTGAATCATCGATCCATCCACACACACGTGATTGATTATGAGGACCACTAATCCACTTTAAATCATAAATTAATTACTTGACCATGTTTGTGGCAATTGTGATCAACAACATTTAGGCGTAAGGCCCATACTGTTTTATGCCCATAAAGTTGGTAACATCGAATTTCTTGATTTGTGTTGATGATCTTTTATTTATATTTATATATATATATATATAATTTATTTATTTTAAATGAGTGGTCTACTTCACTATGTGTTTCCTATGTTGTGGATCACTTGGTCTTGTTTCTGGGATTTTAAAGTATTCATTTTTAATGCTTATATAGATATAGGAGGAAAATTAATATGCACATTTTGACCTGATAAAGGGATGTTTGCACTTTGATTTTTCTTTTTGGAAAGTGATTAAAATTTATATTTGTAGTATAATTAAAAATCTATTATTATTTGAAAATAAATTGTAAAAGTTGGAAGTTTTTTTAATCAATTTTTAATTAAAATAAGTTTTGTATAATTATAAGTTGATATGAATAACTTCTTATAATCAAGCTAAAGGTGGTTTATTAATTAGTAAAAATAATATTTATTTAATTAATTAATAATTTTAGGCAACCAAAGTGGCTGCAATTCCATTCTGCCTTTTTTTTTTTAATCTTATCGTCACATGAGGTAAACAATAATTAACACATATTTGCACTATATAAATTTTATACTAACAAAGTTACCACATGACTGTAAAGTTTTAAAATATTACTATATAATTATTATATGCTTCAAGCATGTTTGCGAAAAAAATATGGCTAAAAAGAGTGTAAAAACCCTTGGGTTAATAATCAAAATTCTCCAAATTTATCAAAACTCAACAAAAATATTAAATAGCCGACCTCTTCAGAATAATGAATAAAATAACACCAAACAGATTGGATGTTTCAATTTCAACTAAAAAAAAAGATTGTTTTCTCCCAAAAAGTGTAAGGAAACATGCAGAGATTGGATGAAAATGAAATGAAGAAAAATGTAGTAAGAAATGGACAAAAGTAATGAAGTCCACATGGGGAGGTGTCAAAAAGAGAAATGTGATAAGAAAGGCGCTTGGACTCGGTTCATTTTAAAAGAGAAAGTAAAAGCTTCCAACTTTAAAAACTAAATTCCAAAAAATAAAATTAAAAAAGCATATTATAGAGTTGCCAACATCACAACACCATTTTTTTTATCTTGAACAATGTGTTTAGTGTTTACCCTCTTTTTGTGATTTTATACCAAGTCTTGACCAATAATTGAATGCAAATTTCAGTTCAAATCAGCTTATAGACACCTATGAATTTAGGTGCAGATTTTGATAAAATATGTTACTCCACTTTTTATTTCTTGGGATCAAACAAGTTTCACATCGAAAAAACATTAAAGGATCATGAGGTATAAAAGAGTGAACTAGTAATTCTATTGGTATGAGGCCTTTTGAAGAAACTCAAAAGTAAAGTTGTGAGAGTTTGACAAACCCAAATCAAATAATATCATATCAAGTGGGAAATACGAAAGAGTCCATCCCGGGGAACCTAACAAGTGGCGGCGTTTGTAGGAAATTAAAATCATGGTCCTAGACGAATGTGATGTAGATGAGTTCCCGGTGTCAAACTGTAAAAAGAAGACGGGAACGACTAACCCTTTGGAGAAATGACGAAGTAAGTCTCTGTGGACTAGGCATGATGACCTAGATAGAGCGGTCGTTTGAGGGGAAGTTCGGTGGTCTTTCTTTGAAGAAGAGGATTGTGGGGTTCAAACAAGTCTCACATCGAAAAATTATTAAATGATCATGAGGTATAAAAGGGTGGACTAGTAATTCCATTAGTATGAGACCTTTTGAAAAAACTCAAAAGTAAAGTCGTGAAAGTTTGACAAGTTCAAAACGGACAATATCATATCAAGTGGAGAATACGGAAGGATCCATCCCTGGTAACCCAACAATTTCTTATGTAAATATCATATCAATTTCTTTTGATAAACGGACAATATCATATCAAGTTGAGTTATATGTATATATGTAAATTTATCAAAAGAAATTGAGAGATCCTTATAAGAGGTGTCCCAGATTTTTCCATTATACACACATATAGGAAGATTTATATGGGAATTAAAGCAGTGAGAAATAGTCACTGAAAACATTGTGGTTAGTTTTGGGAGTGGTGTAGAAATTAACTCTTTGATAACATGCTGAAAAAGTGAAACCTTTGCTTCTAGATAGAGTAAATAAATTCAAAAAATTATACTATAAAGATAAAAACAGCAAAGGGGAAAAGATAATATGTTCCCTTTTTTAAAATTAAGTTAATTTTGCTTTCAATCATGGGGCCATTCTCTTTAAGAAATTGTCTCTTACCAGAATTCTATATTCTTTTGTTGAGGTGACTCCAACACCTAAAGCCATTATATATGTATACTTATTTTTAGTGAAAAATCAATTACTTTAATCATCTATTTGTGAATGTGGGGTTTTATATTTGATCTGGTATCCTACGATAGATAGCTAGCAATCGTCCAAAACTTATGTCATGAATACATTAATCATTAAATTGAATCGCAAATGATGTACCTTTCGTTGTTCATCGAGTATACACACAATTAAATGTGTTTTTACTTTTTACATGTTTGGTATATTTTGAACTAATTCACCTTAAAACTAATATACTATTGGTTTCGATACCGTCGGCTGCCAATTGACTTGGATTGTACATGTGCTCAGAAAATCAAACCTTTTGTATATCTGTACCGTCGTCGAAAAAAGAGACCTGGACCCATATACAATTCAATCAACGGTGAAAAAGGCGGTCCCAAAACCTAACATTCCCGTCTTTCAAAATATGCTTATTGAATTAGATTTGAGCTTGTTTTGTAATTTTTTGAGATACAATTAAATCATGAATATATGTATGTTGTTTAAATAGGTACAAGTGCTTATTGTGCACATGGGATGCACAGGATTAGAATGATTAAATAGGGTTTGAAAAGCATTCATATATTTCAAAGACATGGTGATTGTCTCGTTGAAAAAGGTGAATGGCTACCCCATTCAACAAAAAAGGGAAAAAAAGTTCTCTCTCTCTCACTTGTCTTTTAGTATTTGTAATTAGAGTGTGGTAATTATTTCAGAGCTACATTTATTTCATAAATTTCAATGTTTCTTGGATCATTCTTTCTAGTCTAGTTCATTAAATTACAAATTACAATACAATGGGACCTTCATTCCTAATTAGAGACACAATTAGATATATACTTATATTTTATACATCAGAGACTGGTAAAGAAGAAAATAAATTCTAAATTTGTTGATGGTACTTCTGAACACAAGTTGTAGTTGTGGGGTTGTTACTTGTTGTGACAGGTTAAATTAAGGGAAATTTTTAAGGAATAACATGTGGGTATGGTCTACATGGCAGCCTTTTATTCTTGAGTAATATTTTGACATCAATTGTACCGTGGAGTTTTGCATTTTTACTCCATTTTTAAAATAAAAAAATGTTCTTTTATGTGGTACTTTTCTTTTTTTCTTTTTACGAATTATAGAAAGAAAAAAGAAATTCTAAATTTAAACAGATGTAAAAAGGGGTACACTAACACCATGACTTTCCAGGATCACCCATTTTAGTACTATTCTCGTCAAAGCACGCTTAACTTTAGAGTTCTTATGAGATTTGGTTTACCAATGGTATGATCGCACCCATTTAACTTTTCATGAATGAGTAAAACTTTGGTAAAAATAGTATTTCCTCCGGTCTACAATTGTTTGCACTAAATTTATGACACACAAACTAAGAAAATATGTAACGAGTAGAGTGTTGAATAAGTAGTTTTATAAACTTTTATGAATAAAATAAAGAAATTGATTGAATTGATGTGTAAAAATAGTGATATTTTGTGTAGATATATGAATATTGTGACATAGAAATCAATTATTATTTGAAGCCCTTTTTCTTTCAAAAATTGAATAATTTCTCTTCAGGTTGTGCCAAGCTGTAAGATAACCAAGTTACACTTGCTCTCTTCTTTTTCTATTGATTTGATATCAGAAACACTGTTCCCATCATGTTGCAACAAAGCAGATCTTATTTTATTTATTAACTCATAAAACTCTCACTTGTTAGCAGCCTTTTTTAAATATTTTAAGAATAAATTTGGCAGCTTTATTTATACTATATGCTTGGGTGGGGTGATCCTGTAATCATGAATCCACAATTTGGGGCTGTCAGTTAATAAATATCTTAATTAATTACCTCACTCACCTCTCTACCAACTTCATCAGTTGCTAATTACATCTACTTAACAACCATTTACCAGTTTAATTACCATGTTAAGACATTAATGAAAAAAGGACAGAATTGTAGACTACTGATTAAGACATTACTTTGTTTAAAAAGTTTATATATTGACTGAGATTATTATAAACTATTTAAGTAGCTTTACTCTCTCTAGGCACATACTCTATAAAAATTTAGAGGAATGTGTGTGTCTTGTTCTTTCATGACAAAGTATCTTGTGGTATAAGAATCTGATAATTGTTGCTTCTTAAAGATATAAAAAGCAGATTCATTGCTTTAGTTTGTCTTCATTTATATATTTGTTTCTACATATTGGTGAAGCTTCATTGAATGCATTGCCTCTATTTCATCTAGCTCTTTCTTACAGGTAACTAATTTCCTCATGTTTCATTTTTTTTGACAGAAGTTTTTATCATCACTATTATTCATCCTCAGGTGATAATCTGCACATTTCTTGTATATATTTAGGTAAAATTGAACACTGCAAAATGAAATAGTACTTTCCTCTCAGAATTTGCCAAATATCCTGCTTTTCATTTGATTAAAATTGCTTTGAAGTTTCAAGCTTATAGTAAGTACTATACATAACCTGCAACTTTTCTTTTCTGTTGAAAGATTTGTAGAATACAAGGCAGGAAGAATCAATCAAAAATAAAGAATAGGTATGAGTGAGGTGAATAGTGGAAGAGTAAAAGCATGGAGCATAATCTATGGCAGTAACAATAGCAGCAGCAGCAGCAATTCAAATGCTGGTCCAGTAATATCTGAGGCAGCTGCAGATGTTAACAAGGAAGGTCCATGGAAGAGCTTAGGGTCATCCATGAACGCCATTTCGTTCGGATTTGTAGCAACGGCTATCTTGATTTCGATGTTCCTCATCATGGCTATATTCGAGCATTTATTCCGACCCAACAATGCAGCAGCAGCATCGTCGTCGTCATCACGTGAGCACTCTAGTGCCATCCGAGCAACACAAATGCACAAGCTTAATGGATCTCCCCAACAAGTAAGTTGTTTCTTTATTGGAGTACTACATATTGTTGTGCGTGTGTTTTAAGGTTTAGATGATGAGACAAGTGTCAGCAGGTACAGACACGGTACGCGTCAGACATCTCGGTAGTGATGCCAGGAGAGAAACATCCTAGGTTCATTGGGCAGCCAACTCCTCTGGCTTGTGCAAGGGAAGGAGTGCATTGGCCCTCTCATCTTATCAATCTCCAATCATAGTTATATCCATCTTTTGTACATTACTGAATTTTGAATTACTACAACACAAATGCATCAAATGAAATTGCTTCTTCACATTCTTCATTCTATTCCAATGAATAATATGTACAATACGTTTGAAACTACTTCAAGTAGCCTCCTACAAGCATTACTTTTATACTCATGAAATATAGAGAAACAACACAAAAGCAGACAATGTACTGACAAGTTTATTATTTGTAAGGAATTTGAATGCCAAAGGAAAGAAAAAGAACAAGTGCAAATTGTGCCCATAGGAAAAAATTGCCATATCAAGTGTTGCAAATCCCACAAATTTCTTGGTCTAAATACAATTTACATCATTTGTTACTACACCCACCATATGGGAAAATATTCCAGCAATGACTCGACTGGACTCTGGATCGAATCGTGGAATCTAACATCAAATTAACCAAGCACTAAAGTTGAAACAAGAAACAAAGAACAAGGAAAAAACTAAGTGAGAGATATGATCTCAAAAAAATGGACAAGGAACTTTTCTTCTTCAACTACATTCCCATTCCCCATCCTTTTAACTTAATACAATTCGTCTTCACCGATAACTCTGTCAAAGTCATTTGACTTTTGTCACCCTGGAATCCGGTAGCACACCTATAACTTCTCCTCTATTATGAGGACACACACAGTCATTTCTCTCTTCTGATGTTTCTAAGTAAACCAACGAACAATAACCAGAGAGAGATAGAGAGTTATTCTACCACATCATCATCATCGTCGTCAGGTTGAATAACAGTAAGCAACGAATATTTAACTCTAAGAGAGATCTTCCCCTTTTCAACCAAAAGTCTCGCGCCCGAAACAACCCAATAACCCGGCGGTTCCTGTGGCCCTCTCGTCATCTCCGTTGTATCCACAAACTTCAACAGTTTCGGTGTTTGAAGAGGAACAGGTGGCCCCCCCGGATACACGGCTGAATTTATATTCACATCTGCTGGTTGTGGGGGAGGTTTCTGGACAGCAGTAAAGTGATGACTAATCAAAGTCGAGATAAGTCCAGATTTACGAGCCAACCCAGGGGACCCATCCCATTCTGGATACTTAACCGAGACTGCTCCTCTCACCCTCGAAAAACGAAGCCTAAGGAAAAGAATCTTCTTAAAACCATAATCCCCAACCTGTAACTGTGCTCCCGTCACAATGGAGAGTTCCTCGTCGGATTCAACGGGGGCCGTGCATACATGGGAAAAGTTCTTCCACTGTACCTTTTCGTAATATTTTCGATCATATATTTCCTGGCGAAAATTGCCATCGTCCTCGAGTTGGAAAACGTTTGGAAGAGAGGACAGATGTTGCAAGTGGATAGCCAAGCGGTTGCTTCTTTTACCTTCGAGATATAATCTCAGACCAGTTACGGGCCTCTTACCTACATCAACCTGAAATAATATTAAATGAAATGATTTGTTGGTTATCTTCTCAAGGGATGTACATTATGGCAAATTTCATATTTTAGTTTACAGAACATGACATTAGATGATACTTGAGATTGCTATACACAGTAATCACGGGATTCCTTTATGTTTTTACCCAAAAATTAATATGCATTTGTTTCTTGAATACTCCAGGAATGGGGTTTTCATTTTCCCAAGATCCTAAATACCCATTGTCATAGTTAAGTTACTTCCCTTATTATTATACCCAACTAACTAGAATAAAACAACATTGACAAGACATGACCGATATCTACAGTTAGAAAATGCATCTCATTTTCTCAGCATATTCAGAACTATATTCTTCAAAATTTTCCGGAACATAACTCCAAATATTAAAATATTAGATATATACCTCCAAATTTATTACTCCGTATCACTTACTGTATAAAGGGGAATCAACAAAAGGGGTGCAAGTGATTTGAGCCGGCTCACGAGCTAGTGAGCTACTTGTGCTCTCAACTCAAAAAAAGCTTGAAATAATGAAATTGACTCGAATTTAATCGGGTCGAGCTCGAGCATCAGGTTCGCGAGCCTAATCGAGCTTACATAATTTTACTAAAAAAAACTAATTAATGTTACGTGAGTTATCGAGCCAAGTTGAGCTCGAGTTAATCGAGTTTTCCATTGAGTCGAGCTCGAGTTCAAAAGAATTGAGCTCGATCGAGTTCGAGTCGAGTTTCGAGCTTCGACTTTTTTAATCGAGTCGAGATCGATGCTTGACACTACTCTACTCGGCTCATTTACACCCATAGTCAGCAAGACAAATTGTTCAAGGAACTATGAAAAGTCCAGCTAGTCTATCAAGGATGTGTGTTCATTCTGAGATTATTGTAAATGCCTGCATATTCTCTCATAACGAGAGGATTGCATTTTTTCACCTTAACCTGATAGTTTCTCCATGCAATGCAATTTGAAGTGCATTAAACAGAAATTCTACTATCTAGGATAACTTTAAGCAGATGACTCAACAAAAAATGACAGACTAGCAAACAAAGAAGCTTTACCGCTGTGGTATTCACAAAAAGTTTGGGACCCATAAGGCTAAATTGCAAGGAAACTGTGTTGTGTTGTCTGCGCTGAGGACCAAGGGGAAGATCACTGAATATAGGTGCCCACTGCCTAGGCAGCTGGAACTCCAGAAACTGATGAAGCTCTTCAATTGGCGGCTTATCTGCATTAGAAAAAGCAAGGTAGAAAAAGGCCTTTGATGCCACATAGACATAACAAGCAAGCATATCATCATGTAGGATTGTCCTAAATTTTATATCATGATGTAGTCCAAATTTCGACAGCTGCCAGTCCCCATATCCCATGAAGAGTGAACTACTATCCCAAGGAGCCTCAGTTCCCTTTTCGAAGGAAAGTACACATAATATAATTCTGAAACAAAATAAACATGAAGCAGAAAGACCACTTACAGCGTAAATAAAGGTTAATGGCGTGACTTAAATAGCCACTTCCTGAAATACCATTCAGCAGGGATGTTATCGGGATAAAGGACATCGAAATAACATCAGGCTCCAGAAGAACTGTTTGCATCCACTCATTATGGGCCAAATTTACATTATCATTTCCACCTCTCCTTTTGCAGATGCTAACTATATCCTATTATTTAGCTAAACAAATAAGTACAAATAGATTTCTACAACAGTGAAGCACAAATTTTTTTGAGAGAGCAATGTGAAAATGAATGAAAGACTTACATCTTTATGCGAATATGAACTTGATGTACCAGTATCGGCAAACCTGAGTCGTGTTTGCTTCGTCTCAAACTGACAACATAAGCAATAAAGATTGAAAAGCAGATAAGAATGAAACCACAAACAAGTAATACAACAACAAAGTCAAGTACACGGTATGTTATCGATCGTCCAACAATAAAACTGGCACGCAGACAGCGCCATTAAGAAAGTCAACCATCGAGTGAATATTATCCTTCCTGATCCTTGCTGATTTAAAACTCCAGTTGACATGGGTATTATAGGGAACGGGTGCAAAGATGCATATAATGCTTGGATCAGTGAATTGTCGCAAAATTCTCCAACTTATCCAACATTTAACATCTTATGATTTAATCAGAAACTATTCCCATGATATTGGATCATCATAGTAGTTACAGACAAGAGACAATCATCAGAGGTTTGACAGCGAGATGATTTGTTTAAGTTAATAATTCCCAAGCAGACAATTAAAAAGAGAACACAAAGAAGACAAAAAAGTAAAAGAGAAAGAGAAATGGGGAGAACAAGACAGTTGGAATTGAACATGTAGCAGGACTGGTGCAGCAATTACAAACTGGCTCCAATTGATGTTCTTTGATAATGAAGTAGTAGTGCAGTGATGATTACTATGCTGAGCCAACAATAAAATTCTAGATTAATGGCACGTGACATCCCCCATCAAAAGAAGAAAGTTGATATCCACTTGAAACCCTATACCTTCCTTCTTGGTTAAATTGATTTAGGCTGAGGCAAGAATTATAAATTTATGAATAGATCATTATTCCTCATTGTGTGTTATGATTCTCAGCTAAAAAGCATCCACTTAAATTAGATAAATATAAATTAGCAATTTAAATTCTTTTAGTGTTGCACATTGTCATTGACGAAAAGTAGAACGACTAAAACGATTCAGACCTTATCACTCTGGTATATATGCTCGGAACCCAATTCATTTTGTCCAACTGCATCCAAAAACTTCTTATCTGCCATCACCTTCAATCTTTTCTGCACATCAGCTGGTTGAAGTGATGAAGAATGCTGCTGCTTCATGTAAATGACATCCTTCCCACCCATCTTTACACCAACAATTACATGAGTCCCAAACTTACCGATAAACCTGAAAAAAATTTATTGACTTCAGATACAGTACTATGATTCAAGAAATAGCACGTCGGTAGTGTTTAATACATTAGAAGTGATAAGCAGATCTAAGAGATAACTATAGCAAACAATTAGTGCTAAAACACATTGATTTGTTTTTACAAAACTCTTAAATTGGGAAGTGTTAAGTTTTTTTTCCGGTCTACATTTTCCTTCTTGAAGCAACTTATAATTCCTAGCAAAATGACTAACATAAAAAACCATATGGCACTTAAATATTTTTCTATTGTGTTCACACAAACTTTCCTATATGCTATGCAGAAATAAAGGAAATGTTATGCAAGCTCGAAACAGCTAGGTCCCAGACTCCCAGAGGATGTTGGTAAAAGGTAAACAACAGAAAGGATGTCGTCAAGCAGCAATGCCATTTTCATTAATACATATTGTTTTAGCAGGGGGATGCTAGCAATCAGTAAACCACAGAAAGGTTGTCGTCAAGCAACAATGCTGTCTCTATAAATAAATATTGTTTTATCAGTTCACCATCCATGCTGGTGCCCCAAAATTTAGCTTATTCACACTATTTTTGCAAAATTAAGAAATCAGTATATGAAGTAGTGAGAACTCTTTTGAGTAATTGTGTGATAATTAATGGGATGGTTAACACTCTCCCACCCTCTCCTCAAGTAGAAACACAACATTATAGACCAAGGACGAATAAACACATATTAGTGAGAATTTCAAGGCGTAAAAGCATAGGAATGCAAGCATCCTTGTATAGGAAGACACCAAATGCTTCAATAGGTAAGAAGGGATTGCATCAGCAGTAATCATGTTACTACAAACATCTAGAGAAGGCAGCCCCATGACATACCTTGCCAATGCCGCAGGCTCCCACGTAGATGGAACTTCCTTCTTCACATGATCCTTAAGCACCATCTGAGACTTTTCTAATGCAACTGTATACATTGTTATAAACATCCCATCAAAAGCAAGAGTTTTAGTGTATGCTGCATCTTTCTGCCAACAACTGGAAAACTCAAACATCGTATTGAAGAGCCCGGAAGGAATTTTTCCAGTTAATGATAGCTCTTGATTTAATTGCTCTGACATCTGGAATGTGAAGATGTACATATGATCAATATAGATATTGGATACTCAGTAAAACTTAGAATACTGAACAATCATGAACAGGTACTGTGAACTTGCACAAAGGATACCAGAAAATGGACATAATGAAAAACAGAGAAACATCAATGCTACATTTATCATATATATATACATACACGTTCTACAAACATAAAATTAAATTTCATAGCATTAATCACCCAAAGGAGATCCTCAATAGTGAAAAATATATAAAAAAAGTGAATACTAAATGCAAAGGTCTACACAGAAAATTTTAATGATTACTTTACAAACAAATGAATAAAATAGAACTAATGCAAGCAAGCTAGGAATAACTAAACCTGTTGGAAAGTCAGAACATCAGAACGGAACCTTGTCCGCTCTCCCTTATCACATTTGATTGATTTTGACACATTAGGAACAGAGATTCCACCTGGAAGAACAATTTCTCGACCTTTATCCTCATCAATCTCAATCAAGCGTGAATCACCCTTGCAATACTTTAGTCTGAGATCTAAGGAAATATCATATCCACGACCAATGGACTGAATGGCCACCTTAGCAGCTTCTCCAGCTGGAAGCTTAAGCGCCATCTTTGAAAGTCTCAGGCAATAATCACTTTCTTATCTTGAAACTCGCATAATTATTCTAATTAGATCCAATTCTCAGTCGCAGAGCAAACTGTCAAGCCTGAAATGTCACTACTGTTTCTTCAAGATAACTAAGTAATTATACTGTAATCTTGGATCGCCTAAAGACTAAACAACTTCAAATTTTTTAGCTCCAAAACCCAATGAACTCACGTATCAACCTGGATTTCTCAACCACTGGCACGATTGAGCTCGAAATTCCCCACGAAGTTTGACTAGGATAAAAATGTGGAGTAATAGAATAGATTATATTACATGATCCATATAAAAACACGCTTCCCCACTGTATTATTTTTCACAAGCTCATGTACACTCGGAGACTGTTTTACAGCACCGAAGTCTTCGATAGCTTCAATGAATGCCGAAGTCAAAACGGAAGCTGATGGTTCAATCGCAAAATCCCCCTAGGAATCCACCAAATCAGAATTATTTAATAATTTAAACACACAGCTAAAACATTCAAATTACGGGACGTTCACTGAACACTGAGGACTCAAAACCCTAGCTAGCTGCACCCAAAGCTTCGGGAATGGGAGCTGAAAATCTTCAAAACAAAACCCTAGCTCAGCTCAGATCTAGAGAAAAAGCGAAGTATGGAAATTTGAACAGAAAAATTGCAGCAGAAGGATTTCTACAATTGTTGATACATGATTATCCAATTTGGGATGGATTTCATTCAAGAGCTGATAATTGATTTTTGAGTGTGCTACTGATTTATAGCATTAAGGTTGTTTATGGAGTACTATAAAATGAGAGAGACATGAGTGATGGACCAATACCCTACTTTACAAGTCAAAGTGGGGAAATTTCAATAAATTGGGAGGACCATATCAGCATATCATATGCTAATAGAAACTGGTGAATTAAATTTAAATAAATGAATACAGTATAGAACAACCACAATTATGGACCAACTTTTAAGGTTCCTGCACCTGAGACATTCTTCAAATTAGAAATTAAGAGGCTGTCTCAATATTATTTTATTCTCCAACATTTTTTGCACATACGAAAAAAGAAAACAACTCACATAATTTTTATCAATAATACCCCTTCTTTATTTTACCTTCTCTTCCCTTTAGTCAAATCTCTCTCATTTTAATCAATGAATTGTCAATAATACCCCTATTTTATTTTACATTACGCATCACTTTATTCCATTTTCTTAATCTCCGTGTCAGTCAAAGTGTGCATAAAATCAAAGAGTATAATAAATGCTGGCATGAGATGTTTTTATTTTTTTTGCACTAGAATGATATTGTGTTGAGATTATGGAAATGTTGTTTCATATTTTATAGATTATGATCAATCTGAAAATGTAAATACATGATAATTATAATTTCTAGATTGACATATTGAAGATGTTGTTTGTGATTATTTAATGAGCATTTCAATATTATGTTTTGGAGATGATTCGAACCTTCACACTCTTTAACACAAGATTTTGAATCTTGTGTGTAAGGGTGGATCCAGGATTTTAAATTATGGTGGAAGATAAAATAGACAAAATTGAGATTAGTTTTTTTTTTTTTTCTCTGGAGGTTAAAATTGAACATTTTTTTAATAATGAAGACTAGAAAGTATTGCACTCAATTTGGCTTGTTTAGGATATTACTCATAAAATAGTCAAATTACAATGCATGCTTTTAGCTTGGACGGCAGCCCACACCATTTTAGTTTGAATTTTTGTCACTTGGACCAATTGCTTTGTTGGACTAGTTTTATGGGTTATATATTAATTATAAAATTACTATATTGTGCTCATATAATTATATACTACATGTATATATGGTAAAAAATGGAAAAAGTTGAAGGGGGTCAGTGCCAACCCCAAGTCATGCATGGGTCTGTCCCTGTTCGTGTGTCTATCATTTCACTATTAAAGCATCGTGAAAGTGCATCTCATTCCATGAATATGATATCTATTTAGCAGGATGTATAAAATATAGTAATATACAACAAGAGTGTAGTATTTTCTATGGATGGATCATATAGATTCAAGTTGGAGATCCAATTGCCTCAATTTGAATTGTCCGAATAATGTCTTATGCGTTGTTTGCACTTCGTATTGTTTTATGATTTTGTAGACTGTTAGTGATCGAGCTCATCGAATCATCAAGTGACCAGAATGAGATTAAAATTTAAGAGTTAGATAGTTAGTTTGGACCATCTAACTTCTTAGTTGCCTAATTTGCTAGAAGCATCTATTCATCGGGAGCAAGAGCAATTGCTGGCCCCTGGACATGATGCTCACATAATATTATTATTATTATTAAAGGTCAATAATAATATTAAAATTTTAAAAATTAGTTATCACCAATTAAATAAGTTATACTATTATATAATCAATAATAAAATTTGAAAATCAATAATAATAAATACATGCTAATAATATATTATAAAAAAATGAACTCTATAATAAAAAATATTAATAATAATAAAATATTTATTAATGATAATATTAATTCACCAATAAATAATAATACTCGGTAATATATTAACAAATAAATATACTAATAACAACTTCAACAATAAATAGGGAGTAACAATAACAAATAATTTAACATTTTGTCTGCCTTCATTCTATAGTATCAATGATGCATTGCGGGAGCTATGAACCATCAAGGTAAATTTAAAAATGATCATATAACTTTGTCTGATCAATATTTTTTAATTCGTAGAGGATTTGCCGGTGAATCTCTTAATTTACGTGGGGAAAAGATTGATGGTGTTGTTGCTGCCATCTGAATTGAATTGGGCGGATTTTAGGTTTTTTGCAGATGCAGAAGTAGAAACTTATGTGAGCTTAATGAATAATAATTTTACAATCCTCACCGCGATTAACCTACTTTGCATCGTGGATCGTGGGTTGGTCGATAAGATAAAGCTAAATGGCTTTGTCGATCAATTATAAAGTTACATATGTATTTTAAACATTTGCTGTCATGGGACGGACCGCCCCAAATTAACCCCGAACCAGGAGTTTCCCCACCCATACCTACCGTTGGATCTTCATCCGGTAACCCTATATTTTGTTTTCCAAATTTAGATTCAATTAATTTTGGTAGTAGAAAGCAAGTTGATGAATATCGTAGTAAAATAAAAAATCCTACATGTATTGATTTGCCAGTGTATCATTCTTTGGGCTTACTTGATGATGTTATGAGATTGTTGGATATGGGGTGTTTGCGTTATATTGTTATTGGGAGTTGACAAACTTATGCAGATTTAACTTAAGAACTTTTGAGTTCTTTTGAAAGACGAGGGTCAGGTTTCGGTTAGGTGACACTACATACACGTGGTCCATATGTCGATTTTTGAAAGTTTTAGGGCTCCCTCATGTTACTATGGACAATCCAGAAATTCACTCAACTATCCTAGTAATTGTTGGGAAATGGCAGGGTTATATGATTTTTTTATTTCTTTTGAAAGAATGAATTTTTGAGTTCTTTTGGAAGAGGAGGCCAGATTTTGGTTTGATGGGACTACATACACGTGGTCCATATGTCGGGTTTTGGAAGCTTTAGGCTCCCTCATATTACTATGGACATTCCAGAAATTCACTGAGCTATCCTATGGAACTTCAATACAGATGAAAACTTTATATTTATTGTTAATTAAAGTTATTTTTTAGTGTAATAAGAATTTGATTTGCTGTCTTGGATAGATTTAGATTTGCAACCTTAGTCTGTATGATCCTTTTGTAATAAACCGCGTTTGTAAATCTAATATTCAATGAATAATTATTTTGTTTTGAAAAAAATATATGTAAATTTGTCTGAATCCGCAAAAGGTCTTCTAACTTTTTATTTAATCAATTTTAGTCCTTTGAGTTTCAATTTTGATAATTTTAATCTCAACTTTGGTCCTTTAAGTCTAATGTGAGTCCAATTTCAATCATTTTAATCCAATATCATCCTTCACACTGAAATAGAATGTGTGTATTTTACATGATAATTTTTTTTTTTTTTTACATTTTGAACACATCATCTACACATAAACCGTTTTTAGTAGAAATAAGTGTGATATATTTAATACAAAATTTTAGTAAGTACATCTAATACATATATCTAATACTACAAAATTGAAAAAGACAAATTGATTTCAATGAAACATATCACTGAATTTAGTCTTTCATAATTTTAAATTGTTTTTAGGTTGATCTTATGTATTTTAGTTTATGTGTCATTTGATGTGTTAAAAATACTGAAAAACAATTGTCCCGTAAAATACACATGTTCTATTTTGATGAATATAATTAAAATTGGATCAAAAGGACTGAAATTAAACTGATAAGAGGACTGAAATTAAAACTAAAAGGACCAAACTTAAAAACCAAAATAACTAATATTAATAAAATAAAAAAGTTACAAGACCATTTACATGCCATTCAACATTAAAGTTTTTTCAGTCCTTTGTTGAGTAATCTTGAATTTATCATGATTGGAATGCACATTTGCAAAATTTTGAACCAAAAACTAATTTTTTTAAAGCTAGTACATTAAAAAAATAAAATAAATTGAATTTGGTATATGTAATTTGCAAACACGTAGCTCCTGGTTGGTTCGCACACAACGACAAACCGAACCATCCAATGGCCAACAATCGCCGTCCCAGACTAACCATCGATGTTTCTAGAACCATCGATGTTTCTAGAACCATCGATGTGTTTCCACACATTCCTCACACACAAATACGGCATAAACCCCTCTCCTCTCCTCTCCTCTCCTGTAGCCGGATTTTCTTATCTCCCCCAAAATCTCCACTGCTGCATTTCTGAATCATCAATTGCCTTATTCTTCTTCCACCAATAATGGCGTCCTCAACACCTCAAATTCACGCTCTTGGCGCCACTACTCACTTCACCTCCCCAAACCCTACCCGCCGGAGTTTTCCCAATAATTCTCTCTTTTTTGGAACCAACCTCAACAATTCTGCCTCCTTCGGACTCAAGTTAAAAAGCAAGCATAGAACCGCCCGTCGCGGCTCTACTTTCCGCGTTGTTGCCGAGAAGGTTGTGGGGATTGACCTGGGGACAACCAATTCTGCCGTGGCGGCCATGGAGGGAGGGAAGCCTACCATCGTTACCAACGCAGAGGGCCAGCGAACCACACCCTCTGTAGTTGCTTATACTAAGACTGGCGATCGCTTGGTCGGCCAAATTGCCAAGAGGCAGGCTGTCGTCAATCCCGAGAATACATTCTTCTCCGTCAAGAGGTTTATTGGGAGGAAGATGTCCGAGGTTGATGATGAGTCCAAACAGGTTTCTTATAACGTCGTTAGGGATGAGAATGGGAATGTCAAGCTTGAGTGCCCTGCCATCGGAAAGCAGTTTGCGGCTGAGGAAATATCCGCTCAGGTCTATATTATATGATTAATCCCTCTCTCTAGATGAATTTGATTGTGTAAGATTTCGAGATGAATTTAGTATGTCTGATGTACTAGCATTAGTACTTACGGAGTAGTAGTTTGGTAAAGTGAGGATAACTGATTCTCTATAGTATGATTTAAGTAAGCAGAAATGAGATCCTTACCATACACATGGCAAACATTTATACTATTTGATGATGGTTTGGGCCCTCATGGATGAAGTTTCATGCAATGCATTGCCACTTATATTATTTTCGTAATGGCTATTGGGATATTATATTTGAGAAGCTTAAGGAAGTAACAGTAGAAAGGCATAGGAGTAGACCTGTGAAGGAGTTTCTTCTCTGATAGCAAATATATGGCACCTTCGAGTTTTGATGGTTTTGTTAATAGCAGTTTGTGTTAATTGGTTCATGTGAGGACAAAGGACCTATCGGCTTAATTGCTCATTAAATTTGTGAAAAGTCCACTCAATTCATTGATTATTATTCCCTCTCTATTTTATATTCCACATGAGTATGTTTCAAGTGCCGTGAGTGTTTCAAACACTGTTCTTTTTATATTGCGTCTCATGATTTTTGTCTTGTTTTAGGTTTTGAGAAAGCTTGTTGATGATGCATCCAAGTTTTTAAATGACAAAGTTACTAAAGCTGTAGTCACAGTTCCTGCATACTTCAATGATTCTCAGAGGACTGCTACCAAGGATGCTGGCCGTATTGCTGGATTGGAGGTTCTTCGAATCATAAACGAACCCACCGCCGCATCATTGGCCTATGGTTTTGAAAGGAAAAGCAATGAAACTATTCTAGTTTTTGATCTTGGAGGTGGTACATTTGATGTTTCAGGTATACTAGGTGCCTTCTTTCTCAAATTCATATATCCTGTCTTAGTTTCTGACGTTGCCTTGGAGGTGGCACCACTTCTTATGTTTTTACGTGCTTATCTTTTTTTTTTCTTTAATAAACTCTTGTTCTTCTTAGTTCCTAATGCGTATCTCGAGCATATCGATTTCTTAGTCCCGTATTCTGCTATTTAAAGAGTTTGAAATGTTTTTGAGATTATTTGTTGGTTGACATAAAAAATTATTAGTTGCTTGTACTGTTTTAAAGTAATTACTAGATGCTGCATTATCCTTCTACCACTCATGGGTTTTTGCTTACAGAACTTGGCTAAATTTGATACTTTTTATTAATTAGAAATGTGAAATCTTAACAGTTTTTCTCTGTCTACACTGATTGCAGTTCTTGAGGTCGGTGATGGTGTGTTTGAGGTGCTCTCTACTTCTGGAGATACTCATCTTGGTGGTGATGACTTTGACAAGGTTTAAGATCATTGAATACGACTTACTTTTGCTCTCTCTTTATTTATGTTTCCCTCCCCTAATCTCTCCCCCCCATATATGTGTGCGCTGGCATTTCTTTGCTTGCATTGACAATTGGTTATCCACGCTCACGTTCTTTCATGTCATCCAGAGAATTGTTGATTGGCTTGCTTCCAGCTTCAAGAATGATGAAGGGATAGATCTATTGAAGGACAAACAAGCTCTTCAGCGGTTAACTGAGACTGCAGAGAAAGCTAAAATGGAGCTTTCATCTTTGACTCAAACTAATATTAGGCATGTTAATTGGGTTTTAATCTATTTGCAACCTTTTCTGCACATATACTTACAATTTTGTTCACATTTTTTTGCCAGTTTGCCTTTCATCACCGCCACTGCCGATGGTCCCAAGCATATTGAAACTACGCTTACACGGGGCAAGTTTGAGGAACTGTGCTCTGATTTACTTGACAGGTGAGCTTGTTGGATCTTCCAGAAGATTTAGTACAAATAATTTTATGTATGTCCTATTTGCAGCTTAATGGAGTAATTATGTCCTTTCTCAGACTGAAAACACCAGTTCAAAATTCATTGAGGGATGCAAAGCTCTCCTTCAGTGATTTAGACGAGGTAATCCTGGTGGGTGGTTCCACGCGTATTCCAGCTGTCCAGGAGCTTGTAAAGAAATTGACTGGAAAAGACCCAAATGTTACTGTAAATCCCGATGAGGTCGTAGCTCTTGGAGCTGCTGTTCAGGTTTATGGCCAACCTTAATCAAGTTGTTTCTTCTTGTAATCAGCCTAGGCTGTCTTAACCAATTATATTGCTTATTTCAATTGCTTAGGCTGGTGTTTTGGCGGGAGATGTTAGTGATATTGTCCTTCTAGATGTAACACCACTCTCATTGGGGTTGGAAACTCTTGGTGGCGTGATGACAAAGATCATTCCCAGAAATACGACATTGCCCACTTCAAAATCAGAAGTGTTCTCAACTGCTGCTGATGGCCAGACGAGCGTTGAGATTAATGTCCTTCAAGGTGAACGAGAGTTTGTAAGGGACAACAAATCATTAGGCAGCTTCCGCCTCGATGGAATCCCACCCGCTCCTCGTGGGGTCCCACAAATTGAGGTCAAATTCGACATCGATGCAAATGGAATCCTCTCTGTTGCTGCCATCGACAAGGGAACTGGGAAGAAGCAAGATATCACCATCACCGGTGCTAGCACCTTGCCTAATGATGAGGTAATTTATCTTCACAATGTCTCAACTAGATAACATGTCTTAAGTCTTAAGAAACTGTATACGTGGTGGTCTGAAGCCACTGATAAATAGCCTAGTGAGATTGCATTTAGCTTGAATGAATGGAGTCCTGGCCCTCCTGGCTTCACATTGCCATCTTGAATTATTCAAATAGATTCTTGGAGTTCCAATGGATGTCTTTGCCAAATTATTGCTCTGAGGAAGTGCGTGCATCTTTTTTTAGGGTTACTATCATTTTTGTTCCCTAAAGTTTTTAGATTTTTCCTGTTTTAGTCCCTGAAGTTTACATTTTCCTGTTTTGGTCTCTTTCACTCACTATCAAATTTGTTCCTTAAAGTACACTTTTACTCTCTTATTTGGTTTCGCTGTTAGTTGACTGACAGAATAAACTATTTGAGGCGTTAAATGTAATTATTTAAAAGTTGTATGTACTTAAATGTAATTATAAAATAAAATCCAAAAACTTTTAAATATTATATTTAGCACCCCCATATTAGTTGGTTCCGTCAATCAACAAACGGTACAACCAAATGTGTACTTTCAGGACCAAACATGTTCGTGAATGACCAGAAAAATGCCTACTTTAGGGACCAAAAAATAATGTAATCCCTTTGTTTAATTATCAATGTTGGCGGGTGGCAGACTCAGGCCTAACACTTACACAGGGCCTAGCCTGTATTAAGTAGGTTCAATTGGAAAATAATGGTGGAGGCAGCTTCTACCACCTAGACAAGGACTTGTGACGCCTAAAACCATATCTTGTAGTACTAACTTTAATTTCTTGTGAATGAAATTACAGGTGGCAAGAATGGTTAATGAAGCTGAAAAATTTGCCAAGGAAGACAAGGAGAAGAGAGACGCCATAGATACTAAGAATCAGGCTGATTCAGTAGTTTATCAGACGGAAAAGCAGTTGAAGGAACTTGGAGACAAAGTTCCTGCTCCCGTGAAAGAGAAGGTCGAGGCCAAACTGGGAGAACTCAAGGATGCTATCTCTGGAGGGTCGACTCAAGGGATAAAAGATGCTATTACTGCACTGAATCAGGAAGTTATGCAGCTCGGTCAATCCCTTTACAACCAACCAGGCAGTGGTCCGGCAGGACCAGCACCTGGTGGTGCGACGGGCCCCACGGAATCATCGAGCAAGGGACCTGAAGAAGGTGATGTCATTGATGCAGATTTCTCAGACAGCAAGTGAGACTGAGAGAACAGGAAATTCCATTCCACCATTTTTGACTTCTACTTGGTTTCTTTATGTATAAGGAATTTTGTTGGAAATGATCAACAGAGGTATTTAAGGAAAGCAGTTAAAACAGAGGTTTTACCATAGTTGTGAAAATAAATTAGTTTTTGGTGGTCATGATGTGTATGTAAATGGGAATTAGGCATAGTAACAACTTGAAAAATTTGTAATTTTGATTCATTTGATATTATTATATAGAAGTTATTGTGAACACATTGAATTGCAGATTTTTTTCAAAATTGCTGCGAAAGTTTAAGATGTAAAAGTTACTTGTAAATTGATATTTTGGGGTCTGTACAGACTAAGCAATTATTGTCGCTTCTGCCTAGCTATATAACTACAAGAGGGAGGGCTGCCATCTCTATTTACAACTGCAGGGAAGCCACACACCTCCAAACAACACATTTTTAACAAACAAAAAAAATGTCTATATACAATTAATGCTGATTTAATATATACATGCATGATGTTAAAAATGGGCGGGCGAGGTGGCCTGCCTTTGTAGAATTCTTGTATCATAGAAAGGAGGGCGTTCGTGCACGAGGCATTTGGCACAACTTTGGGCAATGTCCGTGGAAGCGTTCCTTCCTACTGATCTAACAGAGACGAGCCTCTCCGGCTTGTAAGTATGGGGGCGAGGTTGTGGTGACTTTGGGGAAGTGGAAGGTGAAACCTTGATAGCGTTGATGGAATAGATGTAGAGCTGCTCGACAGGGATGGGTTCCGTTTGGTTATCCACGAGCATCTGGTTGGCGGGGAAGAGGAAGGCGTGCATTCTTTGGCAGCCCTGTTTTTGGTAATGATCCATCTCATCAAACATGTGGACGACGTCCTCGTCGGATCTCACGGACACCAACGCGTCCAGGTCCTCTGTCACGAGCTGGTACTTGAGCATCATTTCTCCATCTATCAGGTAAGTCAGCATCTTCATAACTTCTGCATGTGCATACATTGATAAAATTTATGATAAAGAAAACAATCATGTATGATGCATGTATGTAATGTACCTTGGAAAAGTATGCCCCGTGGGGCCGAAATGCAACGCGTTTCGCCCCCGACATACTTGAGTTGGCCGTCGAGGGGGCGGGGGAGGATCTTTCCGCCGTGGCTACACAAAAATTTGTGGCGGTGGGTGGGAGAAGAAGCAATGCCGGATAACGGCGACGTGGGGATTGCGTGCTTCATAATTATATTAAGAAGCAAGCAAAGGGGAATGCGGAGAAATGTTTAAGCGACAACCTAGGCAATTTGCCTTTTTCTTGAAACACATTTTCCCATTATCTCTCTTTATATATTCATTCATTTTCGACTTCTCCTTCAAATTCCACCTCGTCTATTCCTTAAATTGCGATCCCATCTTTATTTCTATTTTATTAAACTATATTTGGAGTGCTAAATGTAGTAATAAAATAAATAATTATATTTATATACAAAACTTTGAATAATTACATATTTTACCTTAAAATAGTTGAAAGTATGACCAATTTTGAGAGGGGGTGTCGAATCTTAATAAAATAAAGTTTAGGAACTAAAATGATATTATCTAAAAAATATGAAAAGCTTGAGAGAATAAGGAAATGTTGGTGCGTGGAGAGTTTTGAATAGTGAATTTGTCGTCTGAACAATCGAAAGATATCTTCTGCTACAACTCTAAATTAAAGTTTGAAGCTTTCAGCTTGCAACCTTATCTCTTTCTCAAATAAACTTTCACTCCCACCAATCCATTGCCCTTCAAAATATGCCTGCTCCAGAAATGTAAAGTTGTTTCGATTCTGCAAAGGAACCACAATCAGGGCATCCATCTTCATTGCAGGCAAGGTAATTAAACATTTGATTAGGTAAAAATAATAACTTTACAACCCAAAGATTGCACATTTCATGTTCGATGAAATGACTCAATGAACGTAAGACTTGGTTATCTTAGTATTTGTCAAGTAGCGACTTACCAAATGTATGGCCTTTGTTCTGCCGTTATCATGTTTGTGCAGATAAATTTGTGGAAGAGTTATGGAGGCACTGAGCAGCTGCAACCTCACCCCTAATCCACACCCCAAGGCTCCTTCAGACTTGCTCCATACTTTCCACCATAGCCATTTCAAACCACTGTACAAGAGCAACAGTAATGAAACTAATTCTTTCAAAATTACAGCATCACCAGCACCATTTTATCCACTCGCAGCTCAAAGAAAGAAACCAAAAGAGTTTCAAGAACAGGATGCTTTCCCACATTCTGTACCCGTGCAGAGCAAGCATCCACATGTCATTTACAGAGACATCCAGAAATTTGCCAAACAAAGCAAGCTCAAAGAAGCACTTGCCATATTAGATTACTTAGACCACCGCGGGATCCCCACCAATGCCACAACGTTTGCTGCACTTATTGCTGCTTGCTTGAGGGTGAAATCCATTGAAGCAGCCAGACAAGTACATGCACATATTAGAATAAATGGCCTTGAGAATAATGAGTTCTTGCAGACTAAGCTAGTACACATGTATGCGTGTTGTGGTTCCTTGGTGGATGCAAAGAAGGTGTTTGAATCCATGAAGGTTACTAGTGTGTATCCTTGGAATGCACTTCTTAGGGGTAATGTGATGTCTGGACGGAAAAATTATGGTGAAGCGGTGGGTTCGTTCTTGGAAATGCAGGCTGCTGGTGTTGAGTTGAATGTTTATAGCTTCACTTGTTTGATCAAGAGCCTGGCAGGGGCTCGTTCTCTTCGTCAAGGCTTGAAAACTCATGGGGCCTTGATTAAGAATGGTCTATTGGGAAGTATTGTAGTTAGGACTAGTTTGATTGATATGTATTTCAAGTGTGGGAAGATTAGGCTGGCGTGCAGTGTGTTTGAGGAACTTGACGAAAGGGATGTGGTGCTATGGGGAACAATGATTGCGGGTTTTGCTCATAATAGGTTGCATAAAGAGGCATTAGAATACACAAGATGGATGGTAGATGAGGGCATTGAGGTCAATTCAGTTATCTTGACTAGCATTCTGCCAATTATAGGAGAACTGTCTGCTCGAAAAATAGGACAGGAGGCTCATGCTTATGTAATCAAGACAAAAGACTACTCAAATATTTTATTTATTCAGTCTGCATTGATTGATATGTATTGCAAGTGTGGAGATATGGTTTCAGGGAGAAAGGTATTTTACGGATCAAAAGAGAGAACCACTGTTTCTTGGACTGCTCTTTTATCTGGTTATGTTGCAAATGGGAGGCTTGAGCAAGCATTAAGATGCATTATTTGGATGCAACAAGAAGGGTTTAAACCCGATATTGTCACAATTGCCACAGTTCTTCCAGTTTGTGGAAAACTGAGGGCATTGAAGCAAGGGAAAGAAATTCACTCTTTTGCATTAAAGAATGGATTTTCACCCACCATATCGGTTGCTACTTCCCTGATGATGATGTACTCCAAGTGTGACACATTGGAGTATAGCATAAGAGTGTTTGATAACATCGAGAAAAAGAGTGTGATATCATGGACGGCCATGATTGATTGCTATATAGAATCTCAATGCTTTAACGAAGCAATTGGTGTTTTTCGATTAATGCAATTATCGAAACACAGGCCAGACTCTGTCACTATAGCAAGGATATTGAGTGTTTGCGGACAGCTTAAAGATGAAAAACTTGGGAAGGAGATCCATGGGCATGCTCTCAAGAAAGATGTGATATCTGTCCCTTTTGTTTCGGCTGAAATAGTTAGAATGTATGGAAACTGCAGAGCGATTGATAAGGCAAACTTGGCTTTTGATGCTATGCCTGTTAAAGGATCAAGGATGTGGACTGCCATTATTGAGGCTTATGGATGCAATGGTCTATATGAAGAAGCTATAGGTCTTTTTGAGAAGATGATGACAGATGGTTTTCCTCCGAACAAATTCACTTTTAAAGCGGTTCTGCGTATTTGTGAGGACGGGGGATTCGCAGATGATGCAAAGAGGTTCTTTAGTTTAATGACTCGAAGATACAAAATTAAAGCATCTGAAGAACATTACCGTAGCATCATCAGCCTTCTTACTCGTTTGGGTCGTACAGAGGAGGCTCAGAAATACACAAAACTAACATCATTATTGGCTTGACCTTGTAAGATTAACTCTGGCTTCTCCCTTGTGTTTAATGATTAGAACTTGCATACTATATCCAAGTTTTACCTTAAAATGAAGAGAATTTCAATCTCGATTGGCCTTGTTTTATAATTTTTATCTCGTAATTATGTGTATTCTTGTACCAAAATCATTTCTTGAGCTAATGCTTAGAGTAATACTTGTATTTTTATTTTTTTAAATAGTCTTATTTAGGAAAAATGTTTTTTTAGTCCTTGCACATTTTTACTTTCTTGAATTGATTTTCGTTCTGATAATTTTCAAAATGCAACTTTTTTTTTTTTACTACAATGAGTTAATTAACGGTTTAAAAATTTAACATGCCGAAAATACAATTCTATCTACTTTCATCTGAAAAAAGACAAACTCTTGTATGCAATGATGCATACCATAAACTGAATTTAATGATATCTTCAATTGTCCATTGGAATTTTTAACCCTTCACAATAAAATCAAATAATAAAATCAAATTAAATTTGTGGTTCAATTGCACCAAACAATTGGGTGTACATAAGCGTTACTCAAGTGTGGGATCGAGGGAAGGCATACCAATTCCCACAATAAGATTATGCTACTATAACCACAAGAAAGCGTGACAATGATTTCAACAACATAAATCAGCTAAACGCTTAAACTAAATACAATTCTACCAAACTTGAAGCTGAGATTGCACACATAAGACGGATTGAAAATCAACGATTTTATATTTAATGTAATTCAACTGTAACAGCAAGAGATGCCCGTTAAGTTTCACTCATATAAACCTCTACAACAGTGGCAGTAAAACTTTGAAAGCAATAAACAAAATCTGATCAAAAAGAAAGAAAACAAGATTGGTCTTTAGATGGATACAGAAATGAACATTATTATATTCGCAAACTAATCAAACCACTTGGTAGTTTTCAGTAGATAGCAGCGTTCTCTGGGAAAACTTAGGTGGATTGCCTCCTCCCAGTGGGAGTATATTAGCCACCTGCAAAAAGTGGTAATATATCAATCGGATTCCATATACAACAATCGTGCTTAAAAAACGTAATACTAGTTTATCATTATGGTGTGTACTCAGCAGCTCATTTGGGGTGTGGTTGGGTGGGGTGGGGGGGTATTTCTAAGTTATTCATTTCAGTAGAAAATATTGATTCCAAAATTGTCATGTATGCTAACTCCTAGCTGGTGAAAAAACAATAAGTCAACAAGATTGAGCTCTCCTAATAGGCTAATAGTAACTTGATAACAAACAAAAAAGGTTGGATACTTGGATTAGATCTCCCCCTGTTGAGTTTTAGCATAAATAGGTCAAATAATTGAAGCTTGAATCGGAGGATGGGTAAAAATAAATTCACGCAACCATGTTCAAATATCTTACATTTCTCTTAGATATACATGCATACACGATTCCATTTATAGACATATTTTATGGTATGCTTGATTTGGGCCAATAAAAAGGTATGTAATATAAAAGAAAAGAAAACATAAAACCATAAGCTCATAGGTCGAGCCAAAGGCCGGAGTGCCGTTAAAACCTTGTCTGGGAAAACCCTCCTTAGGGATAAAACCCGAGGTCAAGGGAAAAGGTACACTCTGGATTTCAAAATCTTGTTAAATAGTAATGGTGGGTGTTTGTTTAGAGATTTAAATAGGATAGGGTTTAACCTTATGCCAAATCAATGTGTAAAGAGCGTGATATTGCATTATTATATTTATTGTTGATTGTAATTGTAATGATTGTATAATAATTAGCGTGTTTTATTGGAAGTTACAAAAGTGAAAATAAAGTGTGGAAAGTAATAAATAAAAGAGGACTCAGAATTTTCATAGGGCTTATAGGTATTTGTAGGGGTGGATGTATTCGTTTTTGAAAACTGGATTCTAAAATCCCACCCAAAGTAGAACCGGATTTAAATTTGAAATCCAAAATCCATTTTTCAAATCCCAAATCAAACATACCCCTAAATGGCAGTATAATGTCAACTTGACACTGTAATGAAAACGGGAGAGAACCTTATAATTGCTGAAAGTGCTTGTTGAAGTAAACCGCACAGAAATTGGGAAAAGATATGACGTATCCACTGCTGGAATAACGAACTCCATAGATCCACTGCAAAGAGTTTTAACATGAAAAATTGACCAATTAAGAAGCACAATATAATCAGTTTGGAGGCAAAAAGGAATAACTTCACTGTGAACTGACCTGCGATTTGAGTTATCAATGAGTAGAATAGACCACTCCAAAATTGACTTTCTAGAATCATACCTGCAATTTATATGATTGAAATGCTCATCAACTAAATTGAATAGAAAACGATAAAACAAGCACCATGCAGTACAGTTTTCAACAGAATCTACATAACGATAAAACAAGCACCATGCACCATGAAGTGCTCATCCTTTCTAGTAATTTTCCTAGCATGGTTCTCCAAGTAACCAGTAGGATTTCACGCAACATACTATCATGCTTATCACTATCTAACCTTTAAACCAAAAAGATTAATACTTTTCCCCATCATAATTTACAAGGAACCCTTTTTTTTAGCAAGATTGACATGTGTCCAAAAGTCAAGTCATTTGTTATACCACACTGAATAGAGATGCAGAATGTTTTTGAGGAATCAGTGTTATGGAACTCCAATGAATACTTCAAGATGTCAGTTTCAGATTGTTATACCACACTGTTATACCACACTGTTACAATCTCTTTTAATCTGAAAGTGATACTGACATCTTGAAGTATTCATTGGAGTTCCATTTCAGATTAAAAGAGATTGTAACAGTTTGTTTAATTTTATTTCCAGCTATTCTAATTTCCAGAGCATTGTCTTGAGAATACATTTTGATAGTCGGATTGGGAAAATGCAGAGAATCAAGAAATGTTTGGATACTTTGTTGGAAAAAATCAATTGCATTCATAGAGTTATCCTTGAATGTAGATGTCTTGGCATTTTGTTCTTATAATTCGTAGAATATCCAATGTCTTGTCGTAATTATCTTGACTTAGTTAATTGAGCATATTAGAATAAAAAAATGGATTGTAATGAAAGATTAATATCTTGATTTAGGTAATTAAATTTTTAACACACATATTTTGTCTCTGGAGATTTGAAATGAAACCAGACGATGCTAAGGACTTCACCACCCCGAAAACAAAATCTCAAGCCACGACACTCTATTTAAAAACACTTGTGACTAATTTAAGCATTAAATAATATGATGAACTCTTACCTCCACTCCCCATCTATCTGTTGTACTTTTGGTGCCTCATTAAGAGCTGGAAGAGGAATTGAAATCACAACATTTTGTAGATCAAACATTTGTGAAGCTTCATATTCCAAATTCACATAGGTTTCATTCCCAGAAACAGAAGGCCAGCAGTTAACTGCAATGATAAAAAAATATGGAGTAAACCACTAATAAATCCACATATATTTGTGTATTTGAGTTCTGGATAGGAGATTAAACAAATCTCACTTGATAATGGAACAAGTGATTCATCTGAAGTTTGCATTCTCCATTTCAACACACTAAGACCATCAGACTGGACAGGAAATGGACGTTCTGGATTCTTGAGACCCAAAATATTTTGGCTAGAAAACAATTCCTTATTAATGTTAGGGTGTGTTTTCGGTACAATTCCTGGATTGTCACCAGATTCAATCTGAAAATGGACATACGAAAAAAAATTCTCAGATGAGCTCAACATGAACAAAATTACGAGTGTTTTTAAACTTCAAGCAAGCAATCCAGTGTATTTAAATAAAAGGCAGGTGCAGAGGAGAGAAATGTAGAACCTGAAATTGGATGAACCCATCATCTTGGTTAAGTATTTGGAGGGACAAAATACCCTGCAAATCGAAGTTACCAATACCACCATCTCGTTTTAATGTTACATTCAGCTTTTCTTCGACGGTTAAAGTAACAGGATCACTTGGTGGTAGAGCAGCTGCTTTGGGACCAGCACTAGGTCTCACATCTTCAACAATCACTTCACCCTCAGCTTTAAGAGATTCCAGAAATTGGTTGGTCCTATGTGTTTTCCCAAGCTTCATACCAAGACCTTTTGGTGGAGCTGAAGCAGATGTTGGTGGATGACCTAGAGACCAGAAGGAAAGAATTAAAAAAGACTATACCCAATCAATTTATCTTGAATCCTATTGCTATAACACATTTAAATTTAACCAATAACCACCAACAGATCATTTAATAATAATAAAATTGCCAATAACCATTCAAAATTGGATATTTTACATACAATGAGCTCAACTAAGATGACACATAACTGTGAGATAAGTAAGAACAGGTAAACTACACCCTGATCAGATAATCCAAGAACTACTTATAAAGGAGCTGCAGCTATGTGGCGTTTTCTAGTGCTACAAAAGATACACAAAACAAAGAAGATCTACTCAGGCAGCTCACACAATACATTCTGTAATATTTCATCTACATTACGTTAAAACGTGTTTTCTGTCAGTTCACTTTTATTAAGTCTTGACCAAAGTTTAGGTGCCAGTCTTCATCAACTTATAAGTTGCATATAAACCCTAAGTAGTCATTACAGATTATTAAGTAGCATCAAATTTTTATAAGGGAAAACCTTTAGGCTTGGAGAAGGATTCCACTTCGGTGCTTAATCCAAATCCAGAACCACTTCCAAAACCACCAGCACTAGAAATGCCGCTGTCACTGCCAAAGCCAGAATCCATTCTCCCAGAACCCATGGACTGCAAAGACATATATCCTCCCTTCTCACTCCTATTCTTCTCAATCTAGATGAGTCACACAATAAGTTAGTCAATTCATGACCTGGAAAAATGATGCATAGAAGTTAATTATCAAACTTGAGCCCCATATCAATTACCTTGCTTTTGTCAATCTCACTAGCCTTCCTTTTCATGACATCCTTGGTTTCGTTGATCTTGCTTTGCAAGACCAACTTGTGCAGTTTCTCTTCGTGACTTTCCATCTCACAGTACTGTTTGACTTGTGCAACCGTGACATTTTCCTTATGCCCAAGTGAGATGACTTCATCAAATGCAAAGAGGAGCTCAAAAGCTGTCTTACCAATACCTTCTTCATCTAGAGAATAAGAGTATTCAGGCACCTATGAGGGTTAAAGAAACAGTGGAAGAGTTTATAAAACTACCAAAAACATTTTAAAACTGTCAAAGAGCACCCCCTGCTATGATTTTTTTTTTAAATGACAAAGAAGAAAAAAACAGAAAAAGGACCTCAAACCAGGATAACTTAAATACTTTGAGTCACGTAAATAAAATAGATCGAAACGAGCTCAATCAAAAAATAATATGGAAGAGCAAATGTGATACACCATAAATCAACAGTAAATTCAAGCAAACTCCAATAGAAGGGTGATATTTTAACAGAAACAAACCATAGCCAACCAAAGAAAAGGATACAAGTTTTGAGAGTAGCCTCAAAGTCTCCAAATCCTCAAGAATGTTGCTTTGTTTATTCGTAACGAGAAGCAAGTACAGGGACTCTATTGGCTGGTAAACATAACGGACATTTTCAGTCTCCACATAGGTATGCTGTTTCCCTGTTCCAATCAACTTGGGGAAAGCTGCAAGGTATCCCTCAATTCGAATACGAGACATGTCAACAAACTGTCTCGAAACAAGTGCTGCAGAAGATAAAAAAAATCATATAGTTAGGCATGCACACTATCTTGATTGCAATGCATCAACAAATGTAAAAATGAAAATAATAGGAGATAGATATAATAAAAGTATTCTTAGAATTTTGGTGAATTGGTGTAACTTCAGTAACAGATAGGTAGTGAGGTATGTGTGGTTCAGAGTTAAATCTTTTCTAACAGGGGTTGACTTCAAAGTCTGTTCCCATAGAATTGTAAGTCTTTGTATCTCAGATGAGATTGCAATGCTATGGAGGAAATGAGCAGTGAAAATAAAGGCTTTAGCACAAATTAGCAGTTAGTTAATGCAATGCAACTAAGCAAACAGCATAATAGAATGAAATGTGGGACGTCCCTCACAATAAGTTCTGCAACCAGACAAATTAATAAGAAAGTATACACACCTAATTTTCTAAACGAGTCTTTGTGCCATACCCAATTATAATGGTCAAGAAATGCAGCAATAGGTTTTAAAAACTTGCCATTTTCAGAATGAAATTGCCAATGCCATCGTTACAGAGAGATCATCATACATTCCACCATTTAGAGTAAAGAAATGGAATATTTTGGCTAAATGCAATGATCTAATTCTCATATCTAAGTTGTTCTTGCAAAATCAGAAGTAAAGTTTTAAAAATCAAGCCTCAGAAGCCCACCTTTGCCAGATTTGCTTGTAATGGAAGCTGCAAGGACAACCTGCACGGTTAATTAAAAATATAATTGTCAAAACACACAAATGAAGTAGATCAAAAGGAAAATCAAAGACTAAAGAACGTCAAAGAAAAAAAAAATACCATCTTGTTCCTCTCAGTTCCACCACTGGACACTGATCAAGAAAATGAGAGATTGGGAACAACACCTGCAATGCCACAAAAGAATCTTCAGATTCGCAAAAGTGACGAAATGAAGTGCACTGAGAAATACTGCACCCATGCAACAGAAATAAGCGTCCAAGAACAAGATCCAGATCTGAAGCATTGATCTAGGGTCCAATTTGAAAAAATCCAGATAAATTTTCGGGCATTCATCAAATTATAGTTCATGCTAAAGATTTCCACAGCCTATAGCGTGGATCATGTAAAATAACACAAGGAGGGCGGAAGGCAAAGAAAAAGTAATCGAAAATAGAGTGATTTTGAACGGATCGACCGCGCGAATCCGAAATTAAAATTTTCATTACCTGGAAATGCAGCAGAATGAGAGATCAAACGAAGAGAGTGCGATAGAGAGAAGTGAATCGAAAACGAAGAAAACGTTAGCTGGGGGTGTATTAAAATGGCTAATTTGCACTATTTGCCCTTGAGAATCGGCAATTTTCAAAAACTCCTAATCAGAAGGATTATTACAAAACATCTTTTATAATGGAAAATGCCTCTTTTCCATTAAGTTATTGATGGAGATATTGATGAGAATCAATATTAATATTAATATTTCATTAGATATTTATGCTTATATTTAGGAGATTTGTTTTGATTTTATTATATTTATGCTTATATTTAGAAGATTTGTTTTGATTTTATTATATTTAGGATTTATATGTTTCTTATTCTCCAAGTATCTCATATTATAAATAGATAGTTTTAGATTGTTATTAGGGAGTTGAATTGATTAATAAAATAGATGATTTTGTCCCTTCGATTTATTCTCGTCCCTACGGTTTATTATCGTCCCTTCGGTTTATGTGTTCGTTCATAAGCTTGCGCTGCGTCAGTTGGTAATCAGAGACTAGGTACAATTCTCGATGATGGTTCCGAGATTTCAATCGGTTTACGATACTATTCGTGATGAGCAATCAACGTATGAAGATGAAAATATGCAAATCTGTCACGGTGAATATAATGGACCACCAATTTTCGATCAATATTTTGATGAAAATTGTGGTTATGATGGACCACCAATTTTTGATAAATATTTTGATGAACAGTGTGGTTATGATGAACCACCAATTTTCGATAAATATTTTGATGAAAATTGTGGTTATGATGTACCACCAGTTTTCTATGAGTTTGTTGATAGGTTGGTTGATGGTGTTGATGATGGATATTGTGGCCCCACAATTTTTTATGAGGAAAAAGAGAAGGGAAATATTTTTGTAGTTAAGAGTGTTCGCGTTCATCTCAATATTTCTGACTTAACGATGGAGGTTCTTATCATCTTATGGCCAAAAGAATACAAAGATGTTGCACCTCGTATTCGTACCTTTTCGATGAGAACCAACATGATTCGAGGGCGAATCATCTCCAAGAAGAGGAGAATACCTTTTCGATGAGAACCAACATGATTCGAGGGCGAATCATCTCCAAGAAGAGGAGAATGATGGAGATATTGATGAGAATCAATATTAATATTTCATTAGATATTTATGTTTATATTTAGGAGATTTGTTTTGATTTTATTATATTTATGCTTATATTTAGAAGATTTGTTTTGATTTTATTATATTTAGAATTTATATGTTTCTTATTCTCCAAGTATCTGATATTATAAATAGATAGTTTTAGATTGTTATTAGGGAGTTGAAATTGATAAATAAAATATGAGAGTTTATCTCGATATCTCTTTTACGGTATTCTTCGTGAATCAACGTATATGAGTTTTGCCACTTTTCCGGGTATTCATAGAATCAACGGATCTGTGTGTTTTTATGTGTTCTTCGTATATCTTCTTGTGTTTTTATGTGTTCTTCGTATATCTTCTTTATTATACGCTTTGCTGCTGCATCAGTTATTTTATTTGTTTAAAGAAAAAAATAGTTTTTTTTTTCTGTTCGTAAAAATTAATATTACAATATAATATATTGTATATATAAATTAATTTATTCATTGTATAAAATAATAAGTCAGTATAAAAATTATATATATATATAATTTATGTAGTTTAGTTTTTTATTTTTCAAATACATTAAATTTATAACATATTTGAAAATAATATTTATCATAAAATAGAAAAATGCAATTTATTGTACATTGATCTACAAATATACTATTTATACATATTTTTCAACCATTAAATTGATTGAGCCAACTATGTTTTTTAATAATTTTACTCTCTATATTATAAAATGACACACCATTCTTATCAATACATCAACAACTGCTTGGAATTTTAGAGCAACTAAAATATCTTTTTTAATAAAAAATTACCAAACGTTTTTTAAAATGCCTATAAGTATTTAAAGTTTTAAACATCACATAAACTGCCTCAAGTGATTATAAGCTTAACCTAACACCCTTTATAAAGTTTCTTTCTCTTTCAACTTGACCAAAGTATTCAAAATAGGTGCAAGCAAAACATCCTTCAAAATTTAGTACTTGTAAGAAAATGGGAAAAAAAGATTGGTGTCCAAGAATACAAGGAAGATTATGGATAGAGATAAGTGATGAACAATCTCAGGAATGTGCAATTTACAATTGAAACAATGGCCATGATGAGTGCAGAAGCGACTATAATTGGTGAACATCAGTCTTATTGACTGATTCTTCTCTTTGGAGCAGATAACCAAAACTTTCACCAATTCATTATTCTGATGTGGCAGCGGAATCACAACATAAAAATTAATGAATTCGAAATCCACGTCGGTCTTTTAGACTCTATGCTTTTCTTGGGGTATAATCATCTCATCATAATCATCAACTATAACCTATGAACATTTGCAAGTGTATATTTAAGTCAGCCACCAAATGGTTAAGAATGAAAAAGATTAAGTTAGATAAAGCCTCTATACCTCAAATTTGTTTCCGCCATGGGTATACGCCACGTACAATGCCTTAGCTTCTCCTGGACAAGGATCACAAAACCCCATAATTCCAGATTTTTGCACACCTTCATGCAACTGCACAAACATGGAGAACACAATTAAGCAAATCATCATATAGCCACCTATGATTACTCGCATGCAAAACTTGCACAGAATATGTATACAATAAACGAACCTTGAGTTGCCCAGAATCAGTGACGAGAAAATTTAGAGGTAATGTAACATCCATGACCTGTGCTGCCACTTCGTCTTCAGTTTGTTCAGATTTATGTCTGTTCAACAGAGATTTTCTGTTTCCATAGAACGCTTCAACAACAACCAATCCTCCCGTTTCTACTTGTTTATTTTTTTTCCTATTGGCGACGTTCTGCAGTAGCTGCTGTGCTTTCTTAGCTGCTGCCATTGATTTTTGAACCTGTGCAAAAAACAGATAGATGTTGTGTAACGTGGATTGGATTTGGGAGGCGTGTGCTTTCCTTTAGGTTGTAGAAAGGAACTATATGAATGACCCCACCAACAAGCTCTAAAAAATAAGCAACAAAATACTCCCTCCGATCCTAATTATCTGTCTGATTCTTTCCAAAATGGTGTTCCTAATTATTTGCCACTTTGTAAATATATACAAAAAAATCCCTCTTTTTTCCACCAATACCCCTAATAAACACTAACCATCTAAACTAAATTAATTGTGGTTTACATTATCTTCATGTAGTAATAAATAAGGGTATAATAGTCTTTTGATATCCCAATTAATGAAAAATTAGTTTGTGTAATTGATCAAATCAGACAAATAATAAGGAACGGAGTGTGCAGCATCTAAACAAGACCACTGCAGTAGCATTAAATTTGGTGGATCTTCTTGAAATTTAATGCTACTGCAGTGGTCTTGTTTAGATGTCTGAAGACTGTTTTGAAGAAGAATGTAGAATGTATAGTTTTATTTTTGTGAAGATGAAAATGGAACCAACTGAGACCTAAATTTCTATAGCATGGTGCAGAACAGAGCAATTCACGAATTCTTTATCAAAACCTTGTTAAGTTCTTCATAGTAAATATCTACAGGAAACATGAAAAAAATAACTAATTTAAGCAAACATACAACAACATTAGAAAGATAAAAGAGCACTATGGTAAGTAAAACATGGCAGCTCTTGGAAGATAGCATAAACACAGCCTTCTGCTTAACACTATAAACACAAAAAAAGACCACATGCTGCTATAAAATCTAAAATGCAATTCCACATGGAGGTAAAAAATTAAAATCAAATAAGTTTAAAATAAAAAGGACAGAAAGAGCAGTTAAGTTAAAGAATCAATAAAAGCAACAGTTGTAAAGGACAGTTACACCAGAATAATTACCTGGCTTTGTGTTTTTGCAATATTCTCCAAAGACTTTTGACTTTCCCGTCTACGAAAATAAGGTTTGAGAACAAAGTTCTGAAAGTACAGAAAATGGAATTAATAAGAACTTAAAAATCCAGCTTTAATAAGATTGCAAATGCAATGACTCGTGATCAAGGCAGATCATGAGTCTAATTCAACATAAAATTAATAATTCAAGTTCGAAGTGTCAGTAAGCAAAGCTAGCTCTAAGTTCGTCACAAGAAATAAATCCAGTTAACTAGATGGTCATTCTCAATATGAATAATGACTAAGTTCCAAACTTTATTCGCCAACTATTAATGTCCCTATCCAACATCCTGAAGTCATGACATAATACCAAAGATAGAACACAGTTATGAGTTTAATGACCTCCTTATTAAAAAAAGATCTCAGAAATAACTATTGCAAGGAGTATTATATAAAATTAGTGGGTGTGAGGTGTCCAAACTTTGAATAACAATTAAGGACCTATGGTTTTATTGAAAGTCAAAACTTAGAGCATGGAAATGTCATTGAAACCATTTGCATGGAGATGTATCATATTTACGTGAGGAACTGGACCAGGTTTGACCATTGTACCAATAATAAATAGGTAAATGAACAAAGGGAAATGATCAAAATCTAGAGTCACTCCAGTTTGGACCAACAAATCATTCTACAGTTTGGAGAGCAAACCTTGAGGGTGAAATAAAGTGATACTGGAATAAAAAATGCTCCCGTTGCAAAAAGCAGGCTGATATTATGAGACAGCAATATCTGCACATAATAGAAATTGTACAGGTATATCAGCAAATCAACATGAAGGATTTTAAATTATATAAAGTTGTAGATCATATTTTGGCATGCTTTCTGAAGAATTATAATTCGCCTGCTCACATTTAAGTAGGATACAATACTGGCTTCCTATTGATCCAAGATAAGAGATAAAACACACACTTTACACTGTTATTGAAATATAAAAGCAATCTCACTTTTCTACTGAATATACAGGGCCATATGGTGTACTAGTAAATACCATTTCTGTCTTCAGAAAGGTCCATCAAAGATGTTCCTTATTGACTATGCTTAGAAGCTTGTATATAACAAATGTAGTGAGTTTTCCATATTATCTTTAGCCCCAGGAATCCTCTTGTTATGCATTTCTCTTTTTGGTAGAAACGATTAACACGTGCGAACAGTTTAGAGCTTATAATGTGATGAACAACAAACTTAGTCAGCCATGAAAATAAGATCCTGAACCAAGACTCATTGCATTAGGTCTATATCATCTACATACACAATTTGGCAACATAATTTAAGTCATTAACAGGACCTATACAACGTGTAAAAGAATGTGCTTACAGGAACAACCAACTTTTGCCCCCCACGGTTCAATTCAAACTTCCAAGTCAGTCCCTACAAATGACATAGTTAAGAGTGATGTTAATTCGAGGATATAGCAAAGTATCAGTCTCCAAACACTCCAGCACATTTTTCCATCATCTTTCAAGTCAAAACTCAATAGAGTTGGTCACACTTCGCTTAGAAAATTACAACTGTACCAATAGGCAGAGAGAATCTTTTATGTTATATTTATGCATACCTGAATACCGATGGAATATAACATTCGAACAGAGCTGAATTTAGATATCTTTCTTCCACCCCCAATCTCAAGTGCAAGTGCACCACTGCAAAAATATAGAGCATGTAACAAGTCTGATTTACAACTGTCGGAACATGATGAAGCATCATGAAAACATATCTAAGGCACTGGGATCAGAAATTATTAAATTACAACTGAGTAGCATATTAACAATTTCTCAGCCACTTTCCATAAAGATTAATAAAAAAAATTATCAGGCTATCTATGTAGGACGAAATCTTTAATGGAAATTACTCTTTTCTCAAGTACTAGCAAAGAGACAATCAGACTTTCTCATGTAAATTTTCCACTGTTGTCCAACCTGAATCTAAAAGGTGAACATGTCAAAATATTATTTTGACTCACATACCATCTATATGGTGAAAGTAGGCTAGTAAGCACCTTATGATTTGTGGACCAATATAAATAGTTACTGTGGCATGTTTTATAGGCAAATAATCCTTCACATTATGAATCCTAATATATCCGACTGATTGTGAACCACTAACCATAACAAATTTACAGAAACATATGCACAAAATGCAGTAAATAAAATGGTTCTGTTAATGTTTCTGGTTTCCTCCCTTGCTTAATTTTAAAAGGACAAACTTCTCTTTAAAAGGACATATTCTTCTTAAGCAATTCAACAAAGATCATTACAGAGTTCTTCAGACTGGTGTGTGGATATACTGTTCTAAATCTTTCTGAAATTTGAGATGATTGTCAATTGAAAATAACGCACATTCAATAGTGAAAAACTGATCACAGACGCACTAATATTAATTATACTGAATTTCTCAAAAGCCTTAAACCATAAATTGAAGTATAATGTTGATAGAGCGTAAAACAATTGAGCAGAAACTGAATTAAGAACACGAACAAATCCTCAAGATGAGGACCACAGATAAATCTCTGCCACAAGCCAAAGTCTGCTACGTAAAAGATAATATCGCATAAGACGAATTAGGGTTCATCCCAGAGAATAAATATCCCTCCAAACTCAAGGCCCATGACCGTCTAAAACAATTTCCAAAAACAGCAACAACCAAGGAATAAACAAATACAGATAGAAACATCGATAAATATAACTTCAATCACAATCTTGCACTTGTTTCTTCCTCCGCCTATAGACTTGAATAGGCTTCGGAGAAACATCTCTATCAGATATCAAGATAAAGCTATACTAAAAAATACATAAACCCTGGTAATTCAGCAGACAATAGAACTTCATACTGTAGAATAGGTCAAGAATTCAACAAACATCATGAATGCAAAGAACTTGTTAGAAATGACACGGGGAAAAATTAAAAAGACTCACCTTCCAACTGTGCCAGCAATACGTCCATGTGATTTAGGGGAAAAGTTACGAGTGTAATGAGCAGTAACACCATATGAATGTGTCCCTATCTACAAACAGGTAGAACAGGGATAATAAACCTCTTATCACTGATAATGATACTTTTGAAACAAAAAATGCACCCAAATGGTAAAAGAAACTGATGAAAAAGAAACTCATGCGCAAAAAGTAACATCACACTAGGTAGCTTAATCAGCATTATTTGCTCTCTGGTGGAAAAGAAGAGTTTTGCCATCACTACAGAAATTCTAGTAAATAGCGAATCAGCGAAAGGGTCCCCTCATACTAGGATGACAAATCAGAATTGTTTTACTGATCAAAATGTACAGAATGTTAATCATACTCATAAGCAGTCATAATCATGTCCTTCTAAATTAAATTGTCTAATAATTCAAACTTTCAATTTTTTTCTTTAGAAAGAGCTAGTCGAAAAGTTTACCAAAGTTACGAAAGACAAAATGAGATCAAATCAAATTTAACCTTCTTCAATAGCTAAGGAAATATTCAAAATTTAATAAGTGATCAACGCCAATTATTATTATTATTATTATTATTATTATAATTATGATGATGATGATGAGAAACATGATTATATAAAGTATCATTGAAATTAAGGTTCAGATTATATTTGAGTAGAAAAGAGTACCAAGTTACATTTATAAGCGTAATAAGTACCTAGTGGGGTACCAAGCAAGGGCTAAAACACATAGCTCAAACAAAGATTTCCGTAAATTATCAAGTTCAATATCGTAAAATGCATAGCACTATTCATATGTGGGGAAAATGGTAACTGGATACTCATTCTGAACTTCTACAGCAATTCTGATGTTGGGGTAGGGCTGTCTTTTCATGTTACAGATAGTGCTCACATTTTATTTCAAAAACGAGTTGTAAACCATATATAATTGTCAAAGTCACGATTAATGGTTTATGTATGATAATTAATCTATTGTCTTACAGTCATCACAGTTTAGCTTAAGTTTATAATTTGGCTTCCATTATTTTTCCTACAAAATAGTTACTAGTCATAAGAAACAACTACAAATTAGGGTCTTTGGAGTTATGCTTTTCTTGAAAATGTGTAGCAACAGTGATACACTGGAGTTAAATAAAAAAGATCAGAATCTTAGACCAAATAATCATTCCAGGGATTTGCCAAAGATCCATTGGTGGATACGGATTACTGTATCTTTTCTACTAAAGAGATCTGCATTACCTAAACTACTAAACTTTATTATAGCAAAAAATAATTATGTGCCAAATAAACTACCTTAATTTCTCCGGAAGCAGACATTTTTTTCTCTTTCTTTCTCCAGCCGACACCTATAGATGACTCTGGACCTAAAGAGAGTTGTATCTGTAAGGTTAAAAACAGAAAAACTCAATTACAAGGCAGAAGTAGAAATAAATAGACATCATACTCAATAAAGTCAAAATAGTTTCAAGAGTGACTTGGCAAACAATCTAATGTGAAGTAAGCACATCAAATTAGACGAACTCAAATGTAATTCCAACTATAAATTTTTCCAGCATGTTCATAAACGCATACAAACACAGTCCTGGAGTAGTCATTGCACGGGAAAAAAATGAAGAAAAACAATACTTTTCCATATGTTGTCTCTGACAGATGACGGATCCAGGTGTTTGAAAGATTAACTGAGCCATCCCTTAAAGACATGGTAACGCCCATTACTGCAGTAGAGTGAACAGACAATTCTCTGAAAGCAGAATACAAGAAGAGTGATTGAAAGCACCTAGATTGAAATGACGAAAAATATTTGATTTGGCAAAACAAGAATCTCACCGTGAAGTTTGTATTCCTAATAAGGACTGCAAGCCAATAGAACCCATGAATTCTACAGAAGAGACTCGAGATATTTCATGCCTAAGTACTGCAGTCGCAGCACCAACACCGGAATTCTCATTAACACCCAAATTCCCACCAATAACAAGAGAATTGCGCTTTGATATTTGAGATTGAACTTCACTGGCCATACCCATCCTGACATTTAGCATTAACATTAGTGTAAAGGTGAGGGCAGATGAGAAGGGTTGTAAAACCTCTGATAGTCTGATTGCCTTGTAAAGTTACATGAGGCTAGTTTCAAACATTAATGTACTATTATAAGCTTAGACAAAACATGATATCAAACATTACATGAGGCTAGTTTCATCTTTAACTTCTGCAAGATTTGTTTATACTGTAGTAAATTGACAAGAAAATCCTGCAGAACCTAATCCCTTTCTTTTTTCCTTTTTCTCAGGGGGCGGGGGGAGGCAGAAAAGACAGCAATAGTATGCTAAGTTTCCAAATCTGAGGAAGATAGAACACTCAGCAAAACAAAATCAAACACTCATGGGCATGCCATATCTATAGACTTGGTCAGCTATGGCCTCATGGGGAAGGAAAACAAAATTTATATGGTTAGTTGAAATCTTAGTTCCTTTGATTCCATTATATATACATCACAGTACTGCAATGTATTCACCGGAAAACATCTTCTTAGATCAAACTGAGAGACTGAAAGGATTCAGTGAAGGAAGGTCATACCCTTTCATAATGCCATCACCATATAAATAACCAGGCCATGAAAAAGTGGCCAAAATTGAACCAGACGAATGTATATGTGCTGAGACTTTTTCTTGCTCTCTCTTCTGACGCCGCAGTCGCTCAAGTTCTTCCTTGATCTCATCAACTTTGTTTAGTTGAGGGCCAAGCTCCAGACCAGAAGTTAATCCCTCCATACCATAGATATCATATATCATCCGTTTATTTTCATCAGTTAAAATCTCATATGCTTCACATACTCGTTGAAAGTTCTCGGTTGCAACTTCCTTCATCTGATCAGAAAATGGTTCATCAGGGGTTATACAACCCATACAGTATTACCATGTCATAAACAAAACCTTCCTCGTAAAACCAAAGCATGAAGGAAATAAGGTAAGAGTTTATGTAACATAAATACGAAATGTGCACAATATGAACAGCATGAACTAGATCCTCCTATTCAGCAAAGCAAATGTGACAGATAGGGGAGGTCTTGCTTCAGCATAATTTTATAGAAGTCACTGAGATGCCAAGAGTTGAACTATTAATCAAATTTTCAGAGCACTGTCAAGTGTAAAAGAGAATAAGTTACCGAACCAGATTAGCAACACGCGTAGAATATTATTGTCAAAGATGGTTCTTAAAGGTGGCACGAAGAGATGACTTTATTAAGGCGCTGTATTCCATAAGGCAGTTAATGCATAAGGTGCCGGAAATTATGTGCACTATAGATTCATTTCCATTGTTTGTTATGATATTACTGTTGCTTTATCTATATTAAGATCACAGCCACCTCATATTAGTATATGTTACAAATATGGACTTGTAGCTTGTTAACAACATGCTTTCTCAATGTCTCAATTCAAGCCTTGGTGATTTAGGAATATTGATAAGCCTTGGAGAAATTCTATTCTCAAAAGTTATCTTTTTCTTTCAGCTTGTATTACTGGATCTCAGATCTACAACCGATGTGCTACTACAATAATGAATGTTCGAGCATGAATTTGCTGAAAAATTAAGACCCTAATAGCAGCAGATTTTATTTTCATGAAAAGGGTGCTAAAATCCTGAAATCAGGAAAGTTCTAGGATAACAAAGTTGATCAATTGAACAGGAGGAGTTGGATAGTCTTGAAGACTGATTATGCATGCATGTAGAGAAGTATATGGAAAAAATCACATATGTACTATGGATTCTTATGAGGGGAATGTGAGGGTTTCTTAGTACAAAAGTATAATAGAAACAAAACAGAGTTTAGGAAACACGGAAAGAGGGAATGAAGGCATATAAACATTCCTCTGCTAAAAAATCCAAGCATATATGCGGGAGCATATCAATTCAAGATATGTTAAACATAAACGTTACCACAGGCCTCGTTAAAAAATGTAAAGCATGGTACTTTTTTTCAATATCACTATTCCTCCTCATAATTTTTTCCTTCTTATTCCTCATATTTCTTAACTTCATTTTCCTTTCTTCTCTTAGTTCTTTCTCTTTGCTCTTAACATTTTCCTTTAACTCTCCTTTCAGCACTTAGATACACCAAATGGCGTATAAATAAAACAACTCTTGCCTCCTCCTTTTTTCCCTTTATTCATTTATTTGTTCATGGTATAACTTGAATCCATTAATGACCAACAAATATATACAGAATTTCTTGAAATAGACAGTGATCAAAGTGATCAGTTAAATCCATGGTTTTCTATAACAAACCTCTGAAACGAGGGAACTTCAATGCAATCAATTGAACTCGCCACAGTTTTAACAATTTGCCTTAAATCTGATAAATTTAAGTAACTTTTTTGTAACTTAGTGCTGAACCCAATTACAAGTGCTCAAGTTCCTGAATTTCATCTAATCAAAACTTATTAAATTTTATCTAAACTCAATAATACGGATTAATTTCTTGCATCTTGGCCTCTTCATATGACATCTATAATTGCCTTACTTCAGAGTAACACAACAGTATTACAGTTGTAGTTCAATATAGCGAACTAGCCCACAACAAGAACTAACTTAAATTAAAATCCTGACAGTGAATATCAACTAACTCCGCAATGCATAACCCAGAGAGACCATCAATTAATTCATCCACAACTTACAGCTAAGACAGAGAAGTAAGTTGTTAACCCACAAGCCTAATTCAGGAGGGACACCCAACAATCAAAACATACATTTGATTTAAGACAACAAAATAGAGAACTGATACAGAAAAAAGAAACAGAATCTTAAAAAAAAATAAAAATCGTAAATCAGTAAACTAAGTTGAAAATCACATTGTGAGGAAGGAATTGAATTGAAGAATCAAGGATTTGTACTTGAAGAGATTGGTATTTGTCAGGATGGTAAACTTGAGCCCATTGGCGATAAGCCTTTCTGATTTCTTCATCAGATGCTTCCGGCGAAACGTGGAGTAAAGCATAGAGTTCTCTGTTATTGTGTTCGCCGTCTTTTCCAGTCATTGGCACGTGAAATGGAGAAAAGGGTTTAGGGGTTTTAGCAGAAAACAGCAACCTAAACTTCAAGTCTGCAAAATTTCAGCACTCTCTCTTTAATGGAGTATTCGATATTTATTGTTTAAAAGGGGACCTATGATTCTTCTTCGCATACAAAACAAAACGCACAATTTTTCCTTTCTTGTGCGTGGCGCGGGGAGCAAGTAAGTATTGAACTGGGATTTAAGGTGTATTCGGATTCTTTTGAATTTTTTTGAATTTTAAAAAATTGTGTAGATTTATAAAATTTATAGAGATTGTAAAATACACTTCTTCTTTTTTTAGATGAACATAATAATATTAAAAGGTATATATAAATTTTGTTAATATTATATTCTTAATATTATAAAATTGATGACTGTGAAAAATGTGTAGGTTAGCAGTCAAGTATCCATCACTTAACAAATAAAAAATCTGACAAGTGAGTTATTTTTTTAAAAAAAATTCTACACCCTCTCTTTTATCTTACGTCACCGACCACTAAATTTTTATTTTTTTTTAAAGTGTGTGGATTAAATTGTGTAAATAATTATGGAATAGAAAAAATATATAATTGAACAGACGGAAAAGAAGTGTGAGAAGTGTGAGAATTATAAAATTTAACAGTCCTAATTCCTAGACAATATTTAGTCCTCCTTAGTTTTATTATATTTATTTCTTAAACATTAAAGTTTCAACAATTGATATCATTGTTTTATGCGTATTAAAATAGTTGATAGTTTCTCGTATAAACATGTTAATATTCAGAGGTTTTGTTCACTTTATTAATATGTTATATTTTTATAACTTATTCTTGTTAATTAAAAGATATAACATGAAATGGTTGTATAATGGATTCAAATTAATTCATTTTACAAAATTACTCACTAATCAACTAATTTTATTTGTATTTTTTTTTTTTACGAAGTACTCCCTCCGTTCGCCTATAAGCTTCCCGTTACTTTTTGGCACAGAGATTAAGGAAGGTGATTAAATAATAGATATAGTAGAAGTGATGTGATTGGAAGAATGAAAGAGATAGAGAGAAAAATAAGATATAAAATGATGTGTAAGAAAAAGTACTTATAAAAAAGGGTATGAGAAACTTATATACGAACGGATCAAAATGGTAAAATGAAAAGCTTATAGGCGGACGGAGGGAGTATGATTTTAGTCCTTCCCACATAATTTTTTTTTTTTTTTTGAAGCATCCACATAAAAAATGTTGAACAATAGATTATAGAATAGCTCCTTCCCCAATTTCCTATTTCTTCACAACCTAGGACTAGTCTTTTGTGAAGTAGTTTAATTAGAAAAAACATTTTTGGTTTTGGAATTTGAATATTTGCAAGTTAATGGATTTTCAGAAAGCTGAAAATAAATAAATAAAATCCAACTAACAATTTTGTTACTGATACAACATTTCAAATAATGTGTGTGTGTATTATTCCTTATGAATACAATAAAAATAAAAATCCTTGCCTGAGAATAAACAACTTACAAAGGGGTGTAATTAGTGTTGTTATATACCAAGAGCATCAAGAAGCTGTGAGTGTTGAGACACTGAAACTAGTGAATTAGCAACAATGGCACCACTTGCAGCAACTGCAGGCACACCAATGCCTGGAAAAGTCGAATCCCCACAGCAAAGGAGGTTCGATATTGGGGTGGAGTGGCCCGGGAACGAAGCCTCCCCTGCTTTGATAGCCGGACCATAGGTTCCTCTATTCCTTCGAAGAAACCGTTGGTGTGTCAATGGAGTCCCAACTAGCTTAACCTCACATTTCTCACGATCAAAACCCGGGCCAAGTGCCCTCTCCACAGCCACCCACATTACCTATATGTATACAACTAACTTCTACTAGGCTCATTTATAATAACACACAGACTAGGTAAAGAAGTGTAATCTTACCTCACTTCGTTGAGCTTTGAGCTCCTTGTACTCGCGACTTGTGCGATCAAGGCCTTCCCATAACTCGAATGGCTCAGTCCCAGGCAGGTAGGCATGCAGCACGTGTTTTCCAGGGGGTGCTAGATCTGGACTTAGCACACTTGGTACGGATATAAGTACAACATTTTGATCTGCGTCGACTCCTCTCTCCCAATCATTAACAACTATGTGATGGATTCCCAAGTCTTCACGTATTCCCTAGCATCACAATTATCACCAGCATACAAATTATGAGTAACACTTACGTGCAACGGCTGTAATTTAGACTGAATTTTAACCAAAAAATTTCAACTAAAACTGTTTTTTCGCAAATAATAGAAAAAAGAGGCCAATACTTCTTTTGTATATTGAAAAATAGTAGTGGTATATTGAAAATGTACTATACAAACTAATACTTTTCTTTTGTATGAAGTATGAACCAATACTTCTCATTATGTTTTAGTGTTTTTTTGTGAATGTGTCAAACTTTGGTAAGAATTGAGTCAAAATTCAAAATTGCATCAGTTGCAAGTTTTAGCCTTGAACTATATATATATAATTGAATCGAAAATTGTTAATTAAAGGAGATCCCATGAAATTCACCTTAGCGTCAAAACCCAAATGTAGATGCATAAATGATTCACATTGTGGGGTCTTTTGAATCCTCTCTTGAAAAGGTTTTGGAACAACTTCCTTAGGCAACAGATTCAGCGTGTCCCACATAGAAGCATTGCTGACCACAGCTTTTTTAGCACGAAGAAACTGAAAAGAAGCAAAATTAGTTAGTGTATCAACTAATTAATGAATGATACTGTGTCGTTAACTCACTTGTCCGCCTCTTAGCTTCACTCCTATAGCTCGACCATCTTCAACAACAATGCTCTCCACATGGCTTCTAAGAGATAGGCGACCATTAAATTTGTTTAGGCCTCGCACAAGAGCATCAACAACAGCCCCACTTCCATGAAGAGGATAGTCTAAACAGCATCCAGGTTTGTACCATTCTGAAAACATGTATATCTGGATGAAAAAAGGGTAAGATTTATCATGATCCTGATCAAAGCACAATAGCAGAGCACCTCTCAGAGGCACGAAAAACCACCTTTCTTGTTGAAATCGGAATTGAATCAAATTTTAACTGAGCCCTTGTTCGAAAAAATGTGCCAGTTGAATTTTTTTTAACCACAAAAAATGAATGTTGAAATATGAGGACAAAAAGGAAAAGAAAAAAATTGCACGGAAACCCACTGTTCTTGTCGAAATCAGAATTCTAAATCCTTTTTAACTGAGTTCTTTTAAAAAAAAAAATCACTGGAAAATGCTTCAATTTAAAAAAATTCAACCACAGAATATGAATGTTAAATTCGAGGCCAAAAGAAGAAAAAAATCACGATCACAGCACAGCAACTTTTGCAAGATGTACATGAAAGCTTGAAAACAATGGTTACCATCTCTGCAGAAAGAACACCATCAGATTTCACTCCAGCAAGCAAGAAAGACAGAAGATCAATCCAGTTCCGTACAAAGGGGTCCTTTAGCTCCAAGGAATCAATTATCTCTGAGAAGGGTCTGAGAAGCTTTGTAGCACCTAATGCTCCCTTCGGTCCCATTTGAACAAATGATTTTAAGAGAGAGGGGGCATATCTAGCACCAGCAGTTGAAATAACACCCAGGTCTCCGCGAATGGAAAGAGGAGGAAGGGCCATTGCAGCTGCAGATAATGGAAGTATTGCATCCTATAAAGAAAAGAACAAGAAGTTCATAGGATGCGCCACAATATATATTAACTTTTTTGGATGAAATGTTTGTTAGCAATCATATGCTTATATATACTATACTCAACCGTCTCTTTGAACTTATCCAATTTCTCATAAGAAAATCAAAGAGAAAAGCAGAAAGTACTCACAAGAAGTTTTCTCCATTCTTGAACCGCATCTGGACCAGCATATGTTTGTAGGTCCTGCAAAATTATGCATCAATAGAACAATATATCTTTCTATAATCAAAACCATACATAGTTCATATATCAGAATAAATTTGATTACAGGTCATACTAATATAGGAAGAGGTATTTTTGACACACTTACAAAAACAGGCTGCATACCATGCATTAGCTCATTTTCTTTATCATCCTCATCGTTTGTTTTAACTTTGGATCTAGAATAATATAACCATAGGGTAACTCTTAATTTATTAGATGGTTCTTAAAAGATCTGCAAGGTATAATTGTTCTTATATCAATATTACGGGATGATCTTTTTCAATGTCACTGAAGCATTATACTTATTTTTTTCCAGAAAAATTGAAGAGAAGATAACAATCTTTTGCATGAAACTATTCAATTGAAACACAAGATACAAGAGCAAAGAAAGCAGACCTTGAAAAAATCAGTTGGGCCAATGCGAGACAAGAATTCACCTTCCGGTACGTATACCATCCATGAATCGTAGGTTGCACAAGGAACTGATTCACCCAATGCATCAAGGACCTTCAAATTGTTCAACAAAAAACATCTTATAACTTGCAACAAGTTTAATTCTGGGTACAAATACAAACACATCTTTGAGGCACCTGACTTCATGGCACTAAAGAAATATTAAGGGAAAATGTTTTTGTAGTCCTGTAAGTTACATTTATTTCAGTGATCGGCTATAAGAGGTAAAACATCCAGTTGACCAATCCGACTTTGCCACGTGGACAAATCAGACTTTGCCACATCACCATCAACCGGATGTTTCACCCCCCTACATCCGGTTATCGGACTAATTAAAATGTCAAAACATTGGAAGTTACAAAGACTATTTCAATTTTTGAAAGTCGATGGAACTGAAACTAAAATAGGGATAACTTACAGGACTAAAAAAGCTATTTTCCCAAATATTTATTGTTTATGCACTATTTGTCACCAAAAGAATATATAAAAAAGTGAGGCAACATAAACATAATATACTTGTGCTAGAGGATTCGCCTGAGTTCCCCTTGACTGGAAACCAGAGAATAAAGATGGACCAGAGTCAAACTTGTAGTCTTTGATCTCAAAAGAATGAGCAGCACCTCCTGGTAAATCATGACTTTCCAATACCAAAACGTCGAGATTATATCTAGCTAAAAGTGCACCACAACACAGTCCACCAATGCCACTCCCTATAACTATGACATCTGCCTCCGAATTTTTGCCTGCACATCATTCTGCAGTCACATTCAACTTTTTCCGTGGAATTAGAAAGCACATATAGGAGCTCTTCTTATATAAAGACTCTAGATACTTATGTAACTTACCTAATCTTGGACAGCATCCTCTTTAATTATTAGAAATAAATCTATCTTATTGGTGACATTAATTGATCCAACCTAAATGTAACTAAAGAATCCAAGCATCAAACTCCAGAGATAACCATGAAAAGAAAAGAGCAGGATCATTAGCCCAATACCTTCTTTTTTTTCCTTCAATCATCAATAAATACTTTAAACAAATGCTCTGTTCAGAATGTGAAGATGAACGCACGACAAAATAATAGGTTTCTCCATACGCTCATTGCCAATACGCAAAAGTGAGCTATAATTCCAACAATAGAGTACTGATGATGATTTTTCAAGGGAAAACCAAATAGAACAACCATGGCAATTGCAATCTTATTTCCATATCCAGCTTATATCAAATAAAATAACCCACTCGTGTAATATAAATCCCTAGCTTTAACGCGAAATTAATTAACCAAATTAAAAAAAAAAAAAAAAAGTAAATACGTATTAGCTAGAAAATAAGCAATTACCTCACCAAAAACCTAAAAATTAACCATACATGTTCAGCTAAAGCTTGGATGAGCGAGAGAGGCAAGAAAGTAAGAAAAACCTGGGAACTTTTGAGTAAGCGTCGGAGAGGCATTGTTGGCAATTTGCGCAGAAATGGTTGTTTTTCTTCTTGTTGTTGTGCATTTGGAGTTGAAAGTTGGGAAGAAGAGAGGCGCGATACCAATACCTGACGCCATGGATGAGGGGCTCTGGAAGTTGAAGGACGTGGTGGCAGTTAAATGCCACACTCCTTTTCCATTTAAATAATAATAAATCGGTATTTTATGGAGACGATAGTTACTTTTCATAAAAATTAGTAGTTTTATCATTGATTCATTTCCCTCTTTAAATTCAAATGGATTATTTTTATGAAATAATGTAATGTACTCCATCTCTTAATAAATTCTAAGATATTACGTGATCAATGGAGAAGGTCATTCACAAAGTTTAGAGACTCGATCCAAGTATGAAAGCTTTCAACTCAAGAAGATGTTTCCCATCCTAATTAAGTCGTCAAATGAAGTATCTCCAATATCCTCCTGCTTTTTTTTAAGTCCACCTATAACCCGTTTAGCATCCGTCTTCACTAGAACACGCGATAAACCAAGGTGTTGGGCCCAGTTTAAAGCCTCGTGGACCCCATGCTTCGCTCTCGCACCAACCCCGGCCGAGTTATAGTTCTAGCAGTAATAAATTGGCCCTCCTTGTCACGAACAATCATGAAAGAATTTGTCTTTTTTCAATGGTGTCTACTTTAATTATATTAATGTTATATCATTATTAATTGATATAATCAATTATCATATGTTATTAAAACATTGTAATATTAACTATAAATTAGTAGTAGTATAAACATTAATGTTAGAATATACTGTAATTACATTAAAATATATAATATTAATTATCATTGTGATAATAACACATTATTAGTAATTATTAATTAATTATCATTTCTAACATTGAACTGAACCAAGCATCATAAATCATAATAATTCGTATTCCAGCTTTCGAAGCAAATTATAATGCTATCTTTGTCTTACAAAAATAGTCATGACCTTTTTTTCTAAAACATTTGTATAGTAAAAGTGGGTATTATTTTTTAAGATTAATTAAGGGTATATTAAAAAAATTACAGAAAAATTCTAAATTTAAGGACAATAATTTTAAATTTACTTTTTTTTATCGCTGTAATACAATTGTGATTCTCATTGATTAGCTCCCAAATCAAAGACGTGGTCATTTATTCCACCAGACGTCACCTAAGAAAGTGCTTTGCTAGTTGGCTCAACAGAGATTGATTTTTATCAATATACTTATAATTCCACTCAAATTATATTTAAAATAAGATATATAAATATTAAACTGGATCTTTATTTTCGATAATATAACACAAAGCTCCATCATACAAAAAATATTAATAAAAACTTACAATTCATAGGTATTACTAGTACTTATTTTAAACAATAAAAAATTATCATTGTTCACATAATTTAAACAATTAAATTCGTTAAAGGGAATTGTTCAATACAGGCTATACAGCCTAAAACAACAGCTACGTGTTTTATTTTAAAACAATGAAACTATAAAATAACTTAAATTAAAAGAAAACACCCACCCACACGATAAAGATATAAAATGAGATGGAAAATGAACGTATAAGAAAATCAAAAATATGGTACAAAGGAATAATGTGCGTAAAGATTTGACGAGAGAATGTAAAAAATGGTCGAAACCCAAAAACAATCTGTCCAGAATAAGACTATTAGCCCCGGGCCTAGTGAAGCGGGTTGGTACTTCAAACCACCCGGGGCAGGTAGGTTCAGAGTGAACCTATCCCGACTTTTACATGTGGAAGATATTTACACAAACAGAGAAATAATTGAACACATAAAGAAATAGCCCAACCAATTCCATTTGTTGAAATCTCCAAACAAGATGCACACAAATTTGTATCATACATCTAAAAAGCAGTTACAAACAACCACCCAATACTGGATACAGATAACCCTGGCACTACTCCCAGGTCTACAATTATACATTCACATATAGCAGAATGCTTGATAAAAAACACATAGCAGCAACTAACAGTAGGACTACACCCCATTTCATATTTTGCATGTATTTACACAGTTCAGCGAATGTCAGAAGCTAATATCTCGATAGCCAGTGAATAGGTGGCAAGAATTGGAGATATGCATAGCTCTCTATCAATCAGTATAAACCGATGAGTATTGTGTTGTGGTGTCATATACTCTGGACTATATTCACCCCCTTTTTAACTTCTTGCTCGTCTATCCCTGACAATCTTCGACTTAGGATCATAGTTTTTTCATCCACCAACCAGTAAATACACTGTAGCAGCATTCAGGCAAAACTCAACTGCCTCTCCTCTACACTTTTCCAAGCCAAAAAAACCCTGCTCATGCAGGAGGATATTCAAGAGAACGCTCCTGATTTGTTGCTTCAATATGGCAACTCGCCATAGCATTTCACTGCCACAAGCACCCAATGAGATGATTGCTCTAATATTATAAATTTCAATATTCCACAAAATTCATCGCCTAGGTGCAAATTATACATCTTTTAATTAAAACTAGTAATAAATGTTCCAGTCGCATAAATGATACTTCCTCTGTCCACCAAAAGTGTGCTCACTTTTTTTTTATACATGTTTTTTAAAAAATCATATTTTAATTATAAAAAATATATGTCGGGGTAACGAATAAAGAATATTGTTGGTAGATACTCAATCTTGTTAATAAAGTAGAAAAAATACTCAAAAGTTAATTATTTAAATAGAATAAGCATGTTTTTTGTGGACCCAAAAAAAGAAATGAGCACACTTTTGGTGGACGGAGGGAGTAGTTAAATAATGGAGTACTATACTGATTGCCCCTAGTCCCAATCTGTATTCACGTCTAACATAGTAGACCTAGACTACACTAGACACTGGGTGATCAAAAAATGCTCAAGACTTATTGCACGATTGCTGCAAAATTCCAAATGGCTAGCTCCAGAAAAATCCCGTATTTTCCCAAACTCATGAAGAAAAACATGGACTGCAAAATCATCTTCTTTATAGAACTAAAACCAACATCAACTACTACACGATAGCTAGATCATAATTAATTGATCTTCATAAAACAATTCAGTGGCAAATCCTACACCTCAGTGCATTAAGAAATGCAATCAAGTATCTAGCATTAAGATTGCTACAGTTATAACAGTTATATCTTCAATTAAAAGAGCCAAAAATAATAATCAGTTGGAAAAGCTATCATGGCAAACAAAGCTCACCATATGCAGACTATGTCCCGGAACTGGACTTTTGGACCCACACTTGTTTCTGAAAGTTTATTTGAGATACAAAATTAGCCAGTGTACAGTCCAAAAGAATTAATTAAAGGGTACCAATGTATCTAACCTCATTAGAACCATAGCCAGAAGAGCCAGCTCTTTTCAAGGATTTCCCCTCTACAACCGAAGAACTATCTATGTCTTTCAAATTATAAGCTGAGCCACGGCGGCCCCCATGCCTGTATGAACCTAAAGTATTCCGTACACCATCAGCACAACTTATGACTGTAATGGACTCCATAATCACTTCTTTCCCCAAATTAGTAATGTAACACTCACCATTGTCAGTGGAGTAATGCCTGCCACGACCACTTCCAGTGGTTCTGTACTCACCACTACGGGTAATCAGTGCATCTTGTTTCATGTCTACATGAGTTCCTGAGAGTCGAATAGAATTAAACAAACCTGTAGTTTGATAATATAGGGACAAAGGCACCGTTACAATTACCAGTTTTCCTTCATAACATTGATTTAAAGGCAGCATGACATATAATAATTAATTTAGACGGTCTGACGTGAAGATAATAATCATATCAGTAAAATATGAATCCAAGAAATTCACCTCTTTCTACACCTTCGGCAGCATCCACTACTTGGGATGTTTGAGAAGCAGACGATGATAAAGAATCATCACTTGAGTGTGATCCATCTGAACGTCGAAGAGGGGTCCAAACACCACGATCAGGTCTATCTTTGTTCCTTGTTCGTCTTTCCAGCTTCTCAGAAGGGACATCACTGTTAACTAACTTATCCTCAGGAGCCCCATTTGCGTCCTTCAGAAGCACCGGCGTGCTAGGGGGGCGAGGAGGCCTTTTGTCCCTTTCCTGGTTAGAAGACTGAATACGCAGTTCTGATTGCGACCCCAATGGTGGTTGATTTTGACGTGTATCCTTGTTGAGAAGAATGCTTCGAATTATCCTTCCACTAGCTTCGCGCTGCTGATTTTGTTTCGGAGAAGCATAACTATGTGAAGCTTTGTCAGGAGTGGCTGTATTCTGCTGCAGTAATGGACCACCAGAAACCTACAGGAGGAATAGAAACTGAAATATTGGTATTTTTCTCTCCTAACCCAAAACTCGGATCTCAGCCATCGAGATTAAAAACTCTGATGCATTCAGATATCTCATTGTCCATATTTTAGCAAGACTGCATACAGATGCTAAGGCCAGTATATGATTCATAATCCAGAAGACAAAAGCAAGAATAAAGAAAAACGCATAAATAAATTCTAATTTCTGAACCCATAAATAAATGCTAAGGTAGCACTGTTTCATTTATTCAGTAATGATTGCTACCCCATGGTGCTTTAGAATGTTCAGCATGCTAATCATCATCAACTTGCAACCATGTCCAATTTATGCAAACCTGGCTAACATCAGACGTTGATTTATTAAAATGGTTCAAAACAACCTAATCTACTTTTAACACGGTGGAGATAAAAGACACTGATTCATTTTAATCAACTTGGAAGAGCTCTTAAACAGAAGAGAATAGCAAAGTTAGTTGACACAATAAGATTATCTACATCATTTGGATATTTTCTAGGACATAAAAAAAGGAAAATGTCGGAAAAATCACACAAAACAAAGGGGACAAGTAAGAAATAGAAAATAAGTTAATTAGCAAGACGTCGGAGGCAAGGAATATTACAGTTAAGTCAGTGATTTGTTTTTTGACAAATATTTTTACATAACGAAGTTCAATGAAATTAGACTTCATGAAATTAATCTCACCACCTTAAAATAATAAAAAGTGATCATGACATGAGACTGTAGTACTGTACAGAACTAAACTATGCACTTGAAGCTGCTCGTGAAAATATACACTATTGTCAAATCAGTGTAGAATGTGGAATGTTGTCTGTAGAGACTATACCACTTGGGTAGTTGATGTTGGTCACCTAAAGATCACTACAGAACATTCGCAAAGGTAATAATCCAGTACAAACAGATTTACTACTTAAGATCTAAATGTGGTGAATAACAGATCACCAAAAAAAAAAGTATTCTCATGTACTCGGTGGACATTTACCATCATTAGGAGCAATAAAAGACTTACATTTGGAATTTCCTTTTCTTTTCCTTTCAAAAGCAGAATTTTCTTCTTTCCAATTCCAGTGGATCCAGTTCCGCCTTAAAAAACACACAAATAGCATAACATAAAAGGACTGCACAATATTTGGTAACAGACACCACATGAAATAGATAGGAAAAAAGAGACCACGGTAACCTACTAAAGGGAAACTTGGAACTTCTATAATGTAATAAGTTTTCACCAGAAAGAGAAGTACAGAAACGGCTAGAAAAATATGATACGCTTTTAAATAAATACTAATTGAGAGAGAGAGAGAGAGGGAGATGAGAGATTGAAACTTCATTACTAGAATTATGCATTTAAGAAACTGTGGTGCACGCATAAAACAGAGTAAAATAAATTAACATTCTGGGCTATCAATAAGTTGAATAAAATCAAAGTAAAGGTTGGATAGCCGATAGCCTTCTCCTACTCAAGATATTAGCATCAACATCATGCTTGGTTTCTCAATTTTTAAAAAACTGCGGTTGTTCAAAAAATGCATATCCAAGAGGTACCATTACTTCCCATGTCTGATGTGTCTTAATAAGGCATCTGATACCATAAGGTCATTATCTGCACACAGTTGATATCCATTTGTATCCAAATAGGAACCAATGCCAGACAAAGTTCCCGTCCATAATGATGAATGATTGATTATGGGATCAAATGTTACAGTGAGTATCAGAAAATCATGACTGATATCAAGGCTCTTATAAGTGGAGATAATTTGCATTTTAATCTCAGGATTCTCTAATTGCATATCTTATGCAGGTCTAATACTCTACTAGACATGGACATTTAACGGCTGTGCATGCAAATGACAAATGTAAGCCACTAGAAGCAAAAGAATAGCAACAAAAGCCTAAGTTTTAACAGAAAGAAGCCACCAAATTTTACACCACGGAAGATTACAAGAAATCCAAACAAAAATGAAGTACATGGATAGCGTCTTCTAGGCTTGTCTGGTAGAAAATTAAGATCCTAGATACACAGTGCAACATGACTAAATCCCAAACTCGATAACATTATCATAGTTTTGAAACCAAAATCCAGAGTCGAAACATACCACTTTCCCCTTCCAATGTTTCGTTTCCTGATATAGCTGATGCCTTTTGATCATCGTGTTTAGGAGTCAGTAAATAAGTAGATTTATCTTTGCTGCTCACAACCTTTGAATTGTCCCTCATTACATACTGCTCAGAGTACAGAGTGTCAGGAAAAGGAAAAAAAATATATATATATAAACCTCATCAAGAACTGAAATACTGTTCTGATGCTATATCGCAGATGAACACATAAGTGAATATGTCAATAAACTGTTGCGACTAATTTAGGTATTAGGTAACCATCGTTGAAAAAAAAAAGCGGCTTTCAGGAAGCACCACTCGTGTGGTGTATTGCAAAGACATGAGTAGTGGAATCCTGTCATCAACAAGTCAACAATGCAAGAGAGCATTCTAATATCCAGCAAATATACATTAACAACGTGAACAAGACGAGCAAAGGACATCATATAACTCCAGGCCACTTAACTGATTGTACCCATTGCATTTAAAAAGTACTATTTAGATGACATCAGAAAAGTTTATATAACATCTATGATCTATGCCTTGATGTCCCTTATTCCTATAACCATTTCCATAAAGATTTCAGTTTGCATTTCCCCTTTTTGAGTGAAATATTATAAAATAAATTGCATGAAATCGATCAGAGCACCAACAATTAGTATAAAACAAAAAATCAGCATTAGGCAGAGAGTTGCATTCCATTTACCATGGTAGTAGTAGTCCTCTTCTCCGAACCTCTTTTTGAAGAACCAGACACAGAATTTCTAGATGAAATTCCACTGACTCTTCTAGCTGGTTTCCCATTCAAAACAGCTCTCTATTAAAAGTTAAGAGATATCAGACACATGTAGAAATAACTCTGAAGTGTTCCACTAAAAGAAGTAACAAAGAACAAGTAGATGACCAAGGCAAATGTCCAAGAAATTTTTTTAAATGACCAGAGCAACACAGGAGTAATAATCCTAGCAACTACTGTTGGGAGTAATGGGACCAACAACTACCAATGACCTAAATACCTAACAGTAATCTGGTATATAATGCAAGTACATCTAGTAAATCAAAAAATGAATCAACGTGGATAATCAAAAAATGGCTGAGAAATAGTCTTGCCCAATAGGATTCACGTATCCATCTCGTTTTTGGCTCTGAGACAAGACAAAGCCATGGTCTCGAATTAAAACATTTCCAAAATAGAAAAACTTACCTAAAGAACTCCATAAATAAGTTGTAATTTAATCTACCTTGCACAATTCAAGAGGTTACCCAAATATTCATGGTTCTTTGTTTGTTTCTAACACTTTACACAGTCAATTCATAACTGAAAACATACTCATTACGGAAGCACAGTAACTCTGCAAGCAAATTTATACAATGCTCAGTAGCTTGCATCTTTGGTCAATCACAAACCACATCCAAACTTCGTCCATACTCTAAAGAATATATATCTTTTTTCAGACATCAGTAAAGCACAAGCACCAATAACACCTCAATAAAAAATGTCACAGAACTTAGTGAACTGGATATAAGAATATTATGTGTTTAGACAGCCTTGACTTAAATAAAATAGAACTACAGACACATGAGACCACATCACTCCCAACCCCCAACCTCAAAAAAGAAAAGAATCAGTATGCAGTAGTATAGAAGCTTTATACAAATATGTAGTGTGAAAATTAAAAAAGAAATAAAGAAACATATGTACAGCAGTCCATATGTTTCCGTTGCAAGATGATAAGTGGTGGTATTCCTACCCGAGCTCCACCCTTTGCAGCTCTTTTCTGACGAACAAAGTCCATTAAAGCAGTGACTATAGGAGCATCCTTAGGAGCACCTAAAACAAAGTCAGCATTTATTTCAACTACAAACACTGAAATATTATTTCCAATACATGTATCATGGGAGTCATAATAGTGCCTTCATCACATCCACATGAGATAGCATGTACTTAAGACTGACCTGCTCGTTCTGCTTCCTTCCTCTCCAATTGTATCTCTGCACTCGGAAGATTCTCAACCGGCTTTGCAAGAAATTCAAGGAACTCCAGATATTCAGGATCTACACATTTGTCAACAATTAACACCAAGTAGGAGAGCAATTATAAACATTCAATCAGAAGACACATATATATTACCTTTTAATATAGTCCCTTCGCGGCCATCCTTCTTCGACCACGACTTTGGCACACGTTGTGAAGGAGCATACTCAACAATTGTTCTGAACTGAGTTCCTAGAGATCACCAAATGTATAGTATCCAGTCAAATAACAATTTGTAAAATTTCTTATAGTCAAGAAGTATATTTTAGGTTATTGTTTAAACCAAAACCAGCAGTAATTTCTTATAGTCAAGAAGTAGTATGAAATTAAGCTAGTCACAGCATAACTATATTTAAAAATATAAAATAAAAACATCATACTCATACAAAGACTGATGAATTGTGTAACGGACGGATTTTAAGCATGTTCTTGAACGTTACCTTTCTCATTGACAAAAACATGTCCCTTAAAAAACTCTGCAAATTCAATCACGTCTTCTGGCTTGTTAAAGTCAATGTAGGCTCTAGAATATGTCAGATGCTTTGTGCTGCAAAGAAAAATGCAAGAATTCAGAGAGGAATAGGAGTAACAAGTACCTTGATAATTTGCCTAGACTGTGTCATTGAGCACTTTTAGGTGGCAAAAACATTTTGGGGAACCTCTTATCTCCTCAAAATGGGGAAAGTGGCAAGCTAACACATCAAAATTTTCTCATCTAGATGCAAGCCCAAGAAAAAAAAACCTAATATAATTCTAAATCCAAACCTACACGTGCTGATAATAGGTACCTACCAATCTAGTATTCTGATATTTACAGGTGTAAAATTAGGATACAAAAGATTTGAACTAGCAAATCACTCATTAACTCACCTGAACCGTTTGGTATGCTTAAGAAGTCCAATCAAACAACATATTTCACTAACATCAGAAAAAGAAGTCTTCTGGTTTGAACTTGTTCACAAGAGTGATATATATAAGCCAATTATGGATGCAAGATATCCAAGCAAGGAAAAGATAAGCCAAAACAAATGACAGCAAACACCTAAAAAGGGAAATCACAAGTTCGCTTGTCAGTATACTCGCCGTCCTACATCTTTAAATCCATTACGCACAACTAACTAATGCTATTTCCACCCAAGGCCCCAAATGATAATTGCATGGAAAATGCAAGATAGTCTCCAATGAAATTCCATTACTAATCCACAACATAATAATCAGTAGATAACCTTTCCCCTTTCAGATATCTAATGGAGTACAAAAACTCAATTGTGGAGATCAGCAGTAACTTGTAAGCAAACAACCACAGGTCCTTTCCACATTATATATGTACTGTACTATACAGGAACTAAACTATAAGCTAGATGAACGTTAATGTGCTATATATATGGTTACTTTTTGCATTGCCAGCGGTCCCACGGAATCCTAACGGAATCTTCCAACTGGCAGCTAAATATAACAATAGAGAGACAGGCAACTTTCTTCAGAAAGCATCTGATGACATATACTAACAGATATTAAATTCCAAAAGCAGAAGATTATAAAAAAACTAAAAATCATCAAACATGATCTCACCAATACATGATCCTTGAAACAATTCAAATATGGAAGTACAATTTACCCCTATCAGTCTAAACCCCATATACAGCCCAGGCACCTAGGAGTTGACTTGATTTTTATTGTTAATGATCAGATATTCAGAGAAGAGATCAGGGCCTACAACATTTTATAAATCTGTGACTGACCATGTTTAGTTTGTCCTCAAATATAAAATCTCAATATGTTACAGCAAGTACAAAAACAGTACCTTATTTAGGAAGATTCTACCAGAAAAAGAAATTATGTGAGATAATTGGGTGAAATTCAAATCAATTAATCCGATGATTAGGAGATCTAGTATCTTGATTAGCATAAAATTTGTAGGGATAGAAGCGTATCAGATTTGAGTCCCTTATTTGCTTATACCTGTAAATAAATTAAAATAGTACAGTTAAATTGTAAATATTAACTTAGATAAAAAAAATATACTTTGCGTGTCAGAAGCACAACTAGCGCCTAAAGATTTCTGCAGCATTGGTCCCAAGCCTCCAAACATATGCAACAGCAACATAAACCAATGTACTCTAATGCTCAAAAGTACAAAGAACCGAACTAAAAAAATCTGAAGACCATATCAGTGAGAATCTCGATCTCCATCCAGCACCTAGACAAACTAAATGAGTTGTTCTGCAGTTCTGAGATCCCCATGCCATTTCAAGATCATTTTTCTTAGCAGTTTAAATCCTATAGAGAAGCATAAACCTTGTTGATAATAGATGCATAATACCATTGGTACAAAATCCATTTATGTTAAAATGTTGACTTGGAAAAGAATACGCAACAAAGTGAGAAGGGATGCTAAACCAGAAAAGGAGAATGTAATGCTAATTCAGACAATCCAACCAGTAGTCCAGTACAAAACATAAATGAGGAATGAAGAAAAGTTCCAACATAAATAGACATAACACTACCAAAACAAAGCAACCAGATCAAGTTAGCCAAAAACTCAATCCCAACACACCAGACAGAATAAATGTATCTAAATTCTTTTCAAGGATCTCCCAGAATTACAGTTCCTGAAACATAAACAGCTTAAGCTTCTCAACCAAGTTTACATCCTTTCTGCACTTCCAAAGTTCCCCAACTCATGTGGAACTTACATACCAGTCTATACACTAGACAGCAGATTTTAAAAAATGGCGAATCTTATTCCAGACTATATCCCCCATACACCAGATTAAACAAAACAATATGATGAGAACTAAACACCAGGTCCTTAACTAAATGCCCAACCTATTCCAAAAGGTTTGCATACATTAAAACAAAAAACAATCAAACGCAGACCCGAAGCAGCAAACTAAACCTAGAACAAACACCCAAAAATATACACATTTTTTATCCAAACGAAATTACTAACCGAATAGAGAAAAGATTAACTCCAATCAACGCATTTTATATGAGCATAAGAAACTAAAACCTTACCCGGATTTTCCAGGGCGAAAAGTAAGCCAGCGGTAGCGGCCAGAGAAGCGAAAATCAATGTGCTCGACAAGGTTTGACTGAGAAATCGTCGGCGGCAAGTGCCGCAGCACCACCTTTGTTCGATCCAGCGGACCCTTCATGCGCAACAAAACCCTAACACCACTTCCACAGTTAATAACAATAAGAAAAGTAGTCCTCGATTAACTCGATTCCCGTCAAAATAACCCCTTCAAAGCCCTGAAATTACATTCTAACGCGGTTTCAGCAGCGATCGATGAGGGTTTTTTTCCGTGACCCTAATTTGGGAATTTGGATTTCGAAGCGGCCATGCAGGAAAAAAAAGTACATAAAATTTATCGAGAGAGCAGGAAAAAGAACTTAGAGAGAGAAGAGGAAACCTGTGAAATTGGGGAGAGAGAGAGTGACGGAAACAGGATGTTGCGACTTTGTGCGTGTGTGTGAATATATATGGAAAATGTGTATGTATATCTCTCCCTTTTTCTGTTTCTCTTTCATCGGTATACAATTTTCCGTATACACACGGCAGGATTACGTTTATACGCGACTACGCGTACTAAGGGGTGTAATTGTCCTTTTTACAGTATCTTTCCTTCCAAATACATTTGAAAAGGGGGAGCCGGATACCCTCCACTGTACGGTTGGGCCCATACAAATTAGTAAATTATTTTTCAATTTAAATCTTTTATTTTATTTAAGCCAAACTTTCATTATTAATTGTAAATGTAAAAAATTTGGGCAAGACAATCCACAAACTATGGACGTTGGACCACATATAAAGACTCGTAAATTGAATAGTCCTTCTAGCAATACGATGGCTACAATGTTAGCATATATACAAACCCAATTCACCTTAACATGTTCCAAACCTTTTAGTTATTTTGCACACAACCGTGTCAAGTCCCCAAACGTCAATCTTTCATGTTCCTCCGTTGTCATGGCATTAACTACCATTAAAGAATTCAATTCAATTATTACATTTTCAATTATCATTTGTTTTGTCCATGATAGGGCCTCTCGAACTACAATTGTCTCTTCCTCCTCCGGTATGTTGCTCTTATTACTATGAAGCATTGATTGAATATTTTTTAACATTACACACATACGATCGATTTCTTCCCGTATAAGACCCTCTTGTACATAAAAAAGTGAATTTTTGGATCAGATAGAGTATAGGAGGAAACCATTTCACAATTTGATACATATCACCATCAAATCACACGCACATACACAAATGATTCTCTTCTACATGGAATCCTTACTTTCCATTGTTATAAAAGTTTATTTAGAAAATATGAAAATTTTAATTTTTGAAAATGAATAATTAAATTGATTTTTAAATGGATAATTTAATATTCTCCTTTGGTAACTAGTTGAGAGGTAATATATATGTGTTTGAATAATTTGATTTCAAACTTTATTGAGAGTTCGAGTTGAACAATATCTCATTTTTCGTTAAACTAAATGTAGTTCCATAAAATTCTAATGTTCACACAAGAATATAAACCATGAAAATCAAAATTCATTAAAAAAATCTCAATATTTTAGTAATCACATATAAGAGATTCGTATATGCTAAATCCGTCTCGTTGCACCTGACTCACCTTACTCCAACCGAGTTACTAATTAGATCATTCCTATCCCAAAATCTATCCATCTAACATAACAACCATCCTTGTATTCGTATGATTTCTTTTTCATACTTGATCTACACTGAACCTTTGAATGCAATGACATCAAAATATTAATTGTAAAACTTATTTTAGAAAGGAAGTTATAATTTTTTGTGTTAGATACATAGAGAAGCTTCGTATTGATGAGTTCATTGTTTGAACTTTCCCCCTCCCATTTGACTTGCCATGCCTCATATTTTGTTTGAATTTAGAAAGAATATATAAATAGACTATTGCTTCACTTCGAACTTTTTTATAAGGGCTGATTACTTTTGGTTTTAAAAATTAGGTTTTCAAAATCCACTAAAAAACCACCCCTATCAAACATTATATCTATATAATATTACTCCAATTATTATATTCTTTCTCAACAATAATATAATAATACTATAATAATACAATAATATAATACATTTAATCATTACACAATCAACTAATCATTATAATCTCACCAAACAATAATATAATAATACAAACTCATTCAATCTTACAACTTGATTTGACATAAAGTTAAATCCTCCACTATTTCAAAACTCAAAAGAAACACTCATATCGGGATTTCAAAAACCAAGATTTCAAAAATCCAATTTTTAAAACAACTCAAAGCCCAAAGTAAACACCCCCTAATAATCAACCTACAAATGAAGATTCTTTATACAATTGTTACAAAAGTACTCAAGATGTTTGGAAACCCAGCTTCATTAGCTTAAAAAAATTAATTCACATTGTTTACTATTGCAAACACCCCTTCAATATAGAAGAGGCTCCCTCCTGGACAAAAATCGGAGCTCTTAGATCACTCACAAGACACAAACATACACCTACTCATTTAGAGGTGTGTGATTCAAGGGCTCACATCCTTCACAGAATCCTCATGTATTTTAACTCGTTTTGAGCCGAATTGGCAAATTTGGATGCTATGTAAATAAAGTGGTTCATTTCAAAAAAATTACGATCCAACTGCAAGAAGACATGCAGCTTGAGTCCAAAACAATAAAATATAAAAAAAAAAATGTATGTTCCTCAGAAATAGAAACATGCAGCTTGAGTCCAAAACAATAAAATAAAATAAAAATAACTGTTAGGAATGGTAGAGCCTGCAAGCACTTTTACAATTGACAAATTATACGAGGCTGTTTAATATATGAGACAAACTTCATTTCCCATGTTCTACGGAGTATGATTTAAGGGGGTGTGAAGCTCCAAGAAAATTATATTACAAACATAAGTTAGACGTATAGTTACAGATCAATATGCCATATCAAAATAGTTGGAATCATGAACAATAATACATTATAAATACACGAAAAATCAAGTCGATGCACTGTAAATACCATAGCAACACATCTTGAATTTCTCATTCACTCAAGATTCATTTAGTTCATCTCAGAATGGAGTATGTTATGAACTCCGTCGACGTAAACTGAAACGGTTGGCATGGGACAGGATTCCTGCAATAAATTCGACAATAATATCATTACTTGTAGCACAAAAAATGATTTTCAAAGATAGTAAGCGTAGTAGAACGTTGACTCACGGTCGAGGGCCATAAATTTTGATTTGGCGGACATGAGTATCCCTTCCATTTAGATGATTGGCCAAAACAGCAATTTGCAACATGAAAGTGTTAACAAAAGTTTCCCTGAGACATCACCAAGGACTTTCTTCAGTTTTAACATTGTATGCCACTCCTAACTAAGCCTTTAAGCAAGTGCAGTAGATATAATCTGAGACCACATTTCCATGCTATAGCATTTCGATTTGTGTTCATAGATGCATGGTAATCTATGTAAATGCTATAAGAGATAATACTCAGGTAAATGTAGGGAACATCAAGGAAAGGTAGTTAACAAGAATAAGAAGAATGCTGCTATGTATGCAATTTTAATATCTGAAACTCCAGCATCAAGACAGAGAAACAAATTCTCCTCTTACTTTAATAGCATGGCTGCGTACAAAGCCAAGGGAAAGAGAAGAATGAAAATCCAAAAGAATGTAAACTGATAGCTAACAAAAAATATTGCTTTAATAGTAGGAAACCAAAAATTGAAACTTGAAATGATATCTCATGGACTACAGTTTTTCTGTTGTAAATGAGAAGACATAATCTGTAATTCTGGAATCAGTATCAAATAAATACTTCTACGCGTACCAGCACGTAATCAACTGACACCAAGAACATTATTCTTAACAGCTAATAAATTAATGTTCTATCAGGAAAAGGATTTGCTAATCACCTTGGATCACTCCCAGACAACGATATATAAACCCAGCCTGTTGGCTTAACAAGATCCACTACTTTTATCTCCTGAAAAAACATCGAAAGAACAAATCAAATCTAAACTTATGCATGCCACCTCTGTTAGAGTATATGCTACCACATTTGATGGCTGAAATAATATGAGAAACCAAATGAAAAGTGGCTCAACTTTGATAGAGTTAATGCTACTCCAGTCGCCAGGGCGAAATAACTTAATACTTCCTCTGTCCTCGTTAAGTTACTCATTTTACCATTTTGGTCGTCTCTTGTTATGTTATCCATTTACATTCCACTATCTCTCTCTACATTTTCTCTTTTTTATCCGTCAATAACTTTTCTCTTTCCTATACCTCAATACCCCACTATATTACTACTCAAATTGCAGATTTACCTTCAAGTTGTGGAAACCATCACCGGCTCTAATGGAGATCTTACTAGGTGTGTAGCTCTCATCAAGTTTGAAATCTACATACAGAACAACTAATTGAAGTTTAACTTTCTTCTGAAACTGGATATTCACTAAATGAGGCTGTGCACCATCAGACCTAAAAAAAAAAAAAGGTCCAGACAGATAAAAGCACATTAGCATGTCGCCACACACATTTTTCAAAACAAACCAACACCTGAATAGTTTAATCACGAAAATTTTCAGCGGCCAAAAGGTTCAAAAACCACAGTTTCAAATTTTACAATTAACCTAACCATTAGCTCTGCAATAGAAAGGAGAGAGAGGATAACTAACTGCCAGAAAGTATCGAGATTGTCGTCGCGAAGGGAAGTGACGCCGTTTCCTGGCTTGCAGGAACTGACACTCCAAGCGGCCTTTTTCGCCGCCATCTCCCGGAGGTCGCCGTCCACCACCAGATTCTGGTTTCCACCTGTCAGCTTCCCTTCGTCCTCCCCCTCCGATGAGTCCGCCATCTTCGACTCAACAATTGATTTGGGTAGTGGTAATAAACCCTAATTAAACCCTTGAGTGTTTGAAACTCGCCGTGGAGATTTTGTTCGAGGGATTTTTTTTTTTTTTTTGAAAGGAGAGGGAAATATTAAAAAGAAAATTTTAATCGAATTTTAGGTTTAAAATTTTAACACTGTTAATAATCTATTTAACGGAATTTAATTACGTGTTAAATAATATTTCCATATGGCATCTAATTTAATGTATTTTTATTTTTTTTTTAAAAATTGTTTCCTTTTTTCATTTCCATGAACAACCTTTCTATCTTTATTTATATTTTCTCTTATCTTACTGTCATCTACAATATCAACTCCCTCTTCTTATTTATTGGACATAGATTATAACAAATGACAGGTCAAAGAACATGATCGGAACTTGAAAATTAATTTATAAGTATAATCGAAAAAAATTAATAATGAGTTGATCAAAATTGTACCTTAACTTCATGACCCTTCATCTTCCTCCTCCGTACTCGTCTGATGAACTAATTTAAATAATTCAAACTTCAGATTGAATTTCAATGTAAAAAAATATTGTTTTCTCCGTGAAATTACAACAAAATCTTAAAGAAAAAAAAAAGTAATCAGAAGGGAAAGGTGGATGACGAACATGGCAGTTAAGCAATAATGGAACAAGTGATGATTATGGTAGGAGAGGATAGAGAAAGATACATAACTAACAAATACGTTTTCTATATGAAAATTTAGATTTTTCTTTTATATTTGCAATTATAAGTGGTTATATGTCGAAGCAGAGGTCAGAGCTCATTTAGATTTTTTTTTTTTTAATTTTAATATAGAACTTTTATTTGCCGATAGTAGTGGTTATATGCGTGGCAGTGATCGGCTACCAAACCTTCAGTGCTGGTGAAATTACCTAATTCAAAAATTCAAGAAATTAAATTTAATGGACTAAATTAGAAAAGTGGTAATCCGTGAACTAAATTTAAAAGGCCAAATAATCAATTTTAATTTATACGGAGTACTTTTTACTAAATCTAGCACATACCTTTTTTTTTTTTAATTAAATTGTACTTATACTTTTTATTTTGTTATCAAATTTAGCACAATTTTTTTTTCATACCCATACTTTTCATTTTTATTTAAATGTAGCACATACGGAGTACTTTTTATTTTTACCAATTATAGCACATGTTTTTATAAATTAATTTAAAATACAAAAAAATGTAAAAATTATCTAATAATTAAAAAGAAAAAAGAATATCTTAAATATGTTTAAATTAAAAAATTCAATTTAAAATACAAATTTTAAAATAATTGAGAATTGAAATTACCTAAAACTATTGAATTAAAAATAGATTTAGAATAAATATATATATATATATAGCACTCCCTCCAGTATGAACATACTTTTGATGGATGGAGGATTGTAGATTTTTTTAAAAATAATGTTTTGAGATTCTATAAATAAATTTTTATACTTTATATTTTCTAGATTGAAAATATTTTTATATAATTTTGATTTTTTTTATAAAGTAAGATATATTTATTAATTAATTTAATTATATTTATAAAAAGTATGTGTTAAATTTGATTTAAAAAAAATGAAAAATATTTGTATAATTTGGTTAAGAAAAAAGTATGTATTAAATTTGAGGAAAAATGAAAAGTACATGTATAATTTGTTTTGTTTTTTTTTAAATATGTGCTAGATTTAAAAAAAATGTGGATTAAAATTAATAATTTGGCCAATTTAAAATCATGGCAATTTAGTGGAGTTAGAAAATTTTTAATCCTAAGCAGAATATAATAATGGGCCAACAAAGAGACCAATTCGATATAGCAGGAAAAAAAAATGGCTTTTATGAAATATTTACCTTAATAAGAAGCAAAACAGGACAAAGGATGAAAGGAAAATGGAGGAGGGTGTTACAATCAAAGCTAGCTTTCACTTGAATTCTCTCAATTAGACGTTTTGTGGCTTGGGTTAATTTTTAATTCCTACTGCTTTCTCTTGAGAATCCACAACTAAATTTTCATCGAACACCTCCTCCGTCAACTTAATTCCACTCGATTTTGGAGTGAATTTCATATTCACCCAAATTCCTCAGCTAACGATTAGTTAGAAATAAGAGATGAACTTCCAATTCAAACGACCAAAACTAAATTTTGCTACTATCAGACTAGCTATGTATTTCAAATTCATTCTAAACGCAACTTAAATTAATTCCAATTAAACCTGTGGTAAAATTTTCCTTGAAAGAGTCTGAACAAGTTGGTATCTTCTTCAATTTTTCCAACTAAATTTCGGGGTATTTGCAAACTTTATAAACAGCTTAAAAACACTTCTCAAAAGTAAAAGCTGTGAGAAGGCAACTTTAAAAAAAATGATTTTGGAAGCACTTTTTAGAGTTTGAAAACACACCCTCTTCATATGAAAACAGTTTAGCTATCCACAAGGACCCCAACTAAATTTTCTACTATATAGGAATTACAAATTCATACAACAAATGCACATGGGCTTTAATCTATTTTTCCATCTTATTCAACGGATGACTGCCCACCCGTCCAACTACTGTGCCTTCTTTCAACTCCTTTAGTTCTTCCTCAGAATCGCAAACACGAACTCGAAGAAATGCTCTAACTGGTAGGGGGATTCCATTTTTATTTTTGCACCCGTCCAAGTGGAAAAATAGAGGAGTTGAAATTCCAAAATTACCCTCTTCTAAATTAAAACCCTTCATTCTCTCTTTATTCTTCTCAAAATTCAGGATACCCACCTCCATTTCTCTCTTCACGTCGGAGCGGCGCCGCCCCTCTTCCTGCGTCCCGGCGTCGCCCGCCCGTCTGCAGCGCCGCCTCTTCGCCTCCCAAGCCACACACGCCGGTGGCGGATTCTCTCCCCCAGCCCCCCGCTTCTCTTCCTTTGCTCCCACGTCGTCGCGCCGTCGCCGCCTTAAAGAAGGACGCGACCGCGCTGTTGAAGAAGAAGTCAAGCGGCGGGCGACCGTTCGCACCCCTCCTCCCTGTTTCAAGAAGACGGCTACCGACGCCGTTCGAGGGCTGTCGCCACCACCCACCGACGCCGTTCGAGGGCTCTCCCCCTCCCCTTCGCGGCCGTTCGCGGCCGCAACCCCTCCCCTTCATCGCACCCACGCACGTCGCCGAAGGTAAGTTTTTTTTTTTTTTTACAATTTTTACAGAAAAAAAAATAGGGTTTTGAAAATTTTTGAAAATTTAGGAAAATTAGGGTTTTTAGTAGTTCGGGAATTATTTTCGAACATATTGAGTTTGTTTTGGAAAAAATTTGAACATATTGTGTTTGTTTTGGAAACAATTTCGAACAACTTGGGTTTGTTTTGGAAAAAATTTCGAACAAGATGTTCGATCTTTTTTTTCGAACAAATTTGAGTTGTTTTGGAATTTTTTTTCGAACATATTGAGTTTTGTTTTGGAAAAAATTTCGAACATGTTTGTTTTGGAAATTTTTTCGAACAGTTGGTGTTTTAGATTTATTTTTGTTGTAATTTTGGAGTTTTTTTTTTGTTGAAGAATGGTGTTTGTTTTGGTTTTGGTGGTGGTGGTGGAGATAATTCTGTGAAATAGAATGGGTGGGTGTACTCATCTTCGTTTTTTTCATAAATTTTACCCTAGGGGTATATGAGACATTTCACATGTTTTGAAAGATTAAAAAATGTTTGGTGGGTGTACTCATAGAAAATCCGGGTGCATTTAGCTGCGCCCTTAAAACTTTTATTTTAATGTTTTCTATATGTGTAATTTGGGCTAGGTTTAATTTAGGCGTTGGCTATATACCCCTCCGGCTTTGTTAAGTATACTCTCCCTCCTTATTTATTAATTTAATAAATATGTAAAACACCTAAACTACCCTTACACTAAAATGTTTATGATAAATACACTCCCCTACTTTCAAACCCTAAATCTAAATCTAATCCTAATTTAAAAAAGAGTCGCCGCACCTCCGGTCATCGTCGTCGCCGGTGCACCCCATAGAGGAAAAAAAGTTAGAATTAAAAAAAAAAACATTTTCGGCACTGGTTTGTCGACGAGAAACAAAAGTGTTGACAGTCGTTTGTTGACAAGAGTATTTCTCGTCGGTAAATCAGTGTCGACAATGTATTTTATTTTAAAAAATAAAAAAAATCGACAACTCTTGGTCGATAATATACTCTCTCGTCTACAACGATTTATCGACGAGAGAGTATATTATCAACCAAGGGTTTCGAAAATTGAAAAAAAAAAACAAAAAAAAAACAGTGATGGGAAAAATTGCAGAAAAAGGGAAAAAAAAGGACGGTCGCACGGCCGCCGTGAGTGGGGGGGAGGTTGTCGTGGGACGGACACGGCGGCGGCGTTGCTGGGCAAGAGGCGGCGCCGCCGCCGTACAACATAAATAAAATAAAAAACTGAAACTTACCTGCTGGGCAAGGGGGCGGCGGCGACTAGCAGCGCGTGTGAGGGAAAGAGAGCAACGGGCGGCGCTGGGCAAAGGGGCGCCGCCGCGTCGCCTGAACAGAAAATAAGAAGAAAAAAAAAAACTGCCTTCAACCTTCGGCGGCGAGGGAGGCGCTGGGCAAGCCCAGCGGCGGCAAGGAAGGGGCGGCGGCGAAATAGGCATCGGCGCTTCGAGGCGGCGGCAATTTTGAGAGAAGAAGAAGAGTTGTGGAGTGTTGGAGGAGGAAGAAAGAATTAGGGTTCATGATTTAATAGGGGGAGTGTATTTATAAGGGTAGATTAGATATTTTGTGGGGGAGTATATATAATTTTTTAGGGGTGCATGTATCGGGGGTATATTTAACAAGGCTGGAGGGGTATATAGCCAACGCCTTAATTTATTCATGGACTTAATTCTCAAGGCCCAATTAACAATTTATTTAATTAACTAGGAGTCCAAACTAATAAATACTCCCTCCATCCTATTATAAGTTTCCCACTTTCCTTTTATGGATGTCCCACTATAAGTTTCTCATTCCATTTTTTTGTATATTATTTTCTCTCTCACAATCACATCTACTTTATCTATTATTTTATCATACTTCATCTAATACACATCTATTATTTTCTCTCTCACCATCACATCACTTATACTTTATCTATTATTTTATCATATTTTTTTTTTTATTATAACTCAATACCGGGTATAATAGTTAAAAACAAATTAAAAATTGAAGGGCTATGGTCACCCCACCATATGCATAGTTTTGTCCCGAGTTGTAAGCATATCAAATTATCGAAATACATATAATTTTCGATTCAATGTGTGTCAATTATAATATCTGAGTCTAGCTATAAATATTTCAGCATATCTATCAAATGAGGCATGCATAATCTCTATTACTTCCTCTGTCCACCAAATATATGTTTCATTGGCTAGACACAAGTTCTAAGAATAATTCATATTTTTAAGGTAGACGTGGCCCGTGGGCGTAAAGAGTAAGGAATATTGTTCGTAGATCATTAGCTTTGTTAGTAAAGTATAAAAAATATTTAAAAGTTAACTATTTAATTAAATAGAATGCACATATTTTTTGTGGAGGAAAAAATAAGATTGAACATATTTTTCGTGGACAAATGAAGTATTACTCTTTTCAAAACAATCTACTTTATACACTATAAAATAATGTACCACCAATTGATTTAATATAAAGTAAAATCTCACTTTTATTCATTAATTATTCATAGATAAAATAATACGGAGTACTTTATTAACAAATATTTAAAAAAAAAAATCCCTTCGTCCAAATTTTTGCTTTCACTTTGTTTTAAAAAACATTAATTGATTATATATAATGTGGATGAGTATGGGATATTAATTAATGGGTATTGTGTGATCCACTTTTTTTTTTTATGTTAAAGTATTCAGTATAAGGATCGACTAATTTGGAGGACCAATCTCACTGTTTATTTGCGGGGGCAATTTGAGTAAAAATAAGTGATGATTTTGAAGGTGAAGATAAAAATAATCTCACTGTTTATTTGCGGGGGCAATTTGAGTAAAAATAAGTGATGATTTTGAAGGTGAAGATAAAAACATTACTTTCATTGTGAGGGGTTGGGGGAGGGGGTTTAACATATATTTTAAGTTGTTACATGAAAATTAAATTAAAGTACTTCCCCTGTTGCGTTAGGAATTGTGGTGAATAAGATGGAGATGAAAAAAAAATGGATAAGGTAATCTGTGAAAAATAATCGTGTTTGGATAAACATTGAGAAATACTGATGAATGAAGAACTTTATGTCAAATTAAGAATTATATATATATTATTATTATTAGTTAATGGAGTAAGTAGTGTAAGAAAAAAAAAAAGTAGAGGAGATTGAAATAAAAGTAGAAAAGAAAATGAATGATTAAAAGAAAAAATAGTAATGTAATTATAGTAATGTAATTGTATAAAAATAGCTATGTATATGTATTATACGAGTGATGAGTCTTTGAAAGGATATGGATGAAGAGTGATGAGATGGGGATGACTTATCCTAATCCGGAGGAGGTCATCCCAAACCTAACCCACTTTTATTTACTCAAATTATCATCCAGTATATCATAAAATAAAAAAATAAAAGAAATTTTAATTAATTAAAGTGTATCAAGAATAGTTAACCAATCCTTCCACACTAACTATATAAGTTCCTCAATCGATATACTTAGAGACACAAAAGAAAAAATAAATCAATAATAATAAAATTTTGAGATGGCAAAGCTCGTTTGGATTCTTTTTCTTGTTCTATCAGGTAATTTATGAATACAATTTTCTTGCCATTATATAACATTTCTTGAAACTGTCATTCATTTACATATATAGATGAAAAATCATATTATCAACTTGTTTTCATACTTAAAGTGTTCTAAACAAACTCTGAATGAATTTACTAAGATCATTTCATGTAGCTGAGATGACTATAACTATGATTGTTTAAACACAAAACTCGTGTATGTTCAACTAAGATTAAGCGTAAAACGATTTAATGTAAAACAGTATTATCGTGCACTTGAGTTGTATTTTGTATGTATTTTTAAATAAGTAGTTGTTTCGTTAAAAAGTATTAACTTGATAGTAATAATTATTTTATTAAAAAATTAATTCTTATTGAGATAATGTCCAATTTAACCCCTAAATTATTGTCTTGCTCAATTATTATTTTGCATGAACAAACCCTCAACATTTTAAAATAAAACTTATAAGCCATCACACTAGTAAAATGAGGTAAGGAGACCATTCTCTTAAAAAAAAATCATGCAAGGAGACTTAGTCGTTGACTTCGTTCAATTCTGACATTGAAATTATTTGTGTTGTAGTTGCATTAGCAAGTGATGGTGTTACAGCGGCTGGTCCAACAAGATGTAGCGTAACACTGCAGAAGTCTGCGTGTAACCTTCCAAGCTGCTCCCTTCAATGTCTAAAAACGTACAATGGAAATGGATCTTGCATTGGGCCGGGTGGTTCAGCTAGCCAATGTGTTTGCATTTATAATTGTTAATTGATTAATGCTTTAAGCTTAATCATTTTTGTTACCAACAATAAATTAAACTTCATAAAAATATTGTTCAATTAAAAATACTCGTATTTTTTTTTTTTTTTTTTGTGATTTTATTTCTAGCTACAATAAAAGAAAAGTGAAATATGATTTTATAAATGATGATCATATTATTAGTATCAAGTTGGACTGTGAATGTTCTTTTAGATGAGAATGCATGCATTGTTCTTTCATATATATATATATAGGGTAAAATGCAATTTTAGTCTCAAGAGAATGTTTCGAATGCAATTTTGGTCCCACGTTCTTTTTTGGTCCCATTTTGTGTAAAAAAGGTCCCAACTGTTAAATACTTAACAGTTTCTGTTAAGTGATAAAAATGCAAAAATGATCCCAAAGAAAAATAAGAGGGAAAATGCTTTGGCATTGAATTTTTTTGGAGGGAAATGACCTGCACATTTTTTGGAGGTAAAATGGCTCCAATACTAAAAAAAACCAGTTTTGTACTTTTGTAACAAAAATAAATAAATTACTCACATGCCTTCATCTTCTTCGACATCTAACATTCGATCGAACGTTAGACGTGGGTGCGGAATGTTCTGTTTAATGTCAAATGTCCTGTTTTCATTACATAATTTCAAAAGGCTAACAAGTTCATAACATCATCAAAAGGTATTGTTTTAATTTGTTTCAAACAAACTAGCAAAAATAACTTCATCTAAGACAGAGTCAATCATCTAACCACAAACTAGATGCGCCATTGTTTTCTGTCTAACACAAAATAAAACCAAAGTTCAAGTTTCCAAAATAAAAGACAAAGAAGTTGCACACTTTACTTCTTTTTGCCACCCTTCTTCTTCTTGGAAGATTGAACCATTGATGCTTGCAAGTTTGTCATGGTCACATACTTCTGGCCCCCAACTTTCAACAACGGAACAACAGGTGATGATGGAGTTGCCATTATACTTCCTCTTTGCATAATTGAGTTCTCATTAGGGTGTAGAGTCATGGGAGCCGATGCTCTAATATTAACCCTTGAAACTACTTGTCTAGGAGGTTTGAAAGGAATTGACTCACTTGTTGTTATAAAATGGGAACTCATAGGCACCTGGAATTTAAACAAAAAATCTCAAATAATTTACTTCACATGTACCGCCTATATCCAAATCTCAGAAATTTCAGAACAAGTGCACACACATAATCACTGCAATTTAACCAAAAAATTCAGAAATTCAGAATAAGTGAATGCATACAAAACAACTACAATTTACTTCACAACCTAATCCATAATTTTGAAAACAATTTACTTCACACTTATGTATAAATCTCATACTAAACAGATCTAAATCACTACAGTAACCAAAAAATCTCAGAATAAGCTCACGCATATAAAACCATTGCAATTTAACCAAAATTTTCAGAATTTCAGAATAGGTGCATGCATACAAAACTACTGCAATTTAACTAAAAAAATCTCACAATTTCAGAAATTTCAGAATAAGCCCATGCGTGCAAAATCACTGACCAAAATTTTCAGAATTAATACATTCATCAGAGAATACTCACTGCAATTTCACTCATATCAACTTGTGATTCTTGAGTCAAAGGTGGAATACCATCAGTTTGTGTCATCTCGTCCATTGATGGAATTTCCTAAAATTAATTAAAATATCAGAATACAATAAAATAATTAATATAAATACAATAAATATTAGAATTTCCTAAGCATAAAAATTTTGCTTTTTTTTTTGTCTCAGAACCACTAAATTAATCTTAAAAATACACGAAAAATTGTAATTATAAACACAAAATCATCAAATGGAATCACCAAACGATCAAAATAAATTTGTCTAACTTGTAGAACTTGTACGAAAACAGAGCCTAAAGAAAATCCATAATTATATAAGCAAAAATAAGAAAACAGGGCATAAAGAAAACCCCTTATTTTGTTTAAGAGTAGTTGAAAATAATATTTGTAGTAGGGGAATTTTAGTCCTATTTTTATTTTCCATTTCGTTTCACTCAGAAGTTTGATTATCCAAAACAATAAAAATCACTCTCTTTTACGAAAAAAAAAAATTGAACCCAATATTTCAAGTAGGTCATTTGTAAATCGAATTCACATGACTATTTTTTTTAGTACCATTGTTTATTATACGAAAACAGAGCCTAAAGAAAATTCATAATTATGTACGCAAAAATAAGAAAACAGTGCATAAAGAAAACCCCTTATTTTGCAGAAATTTGGGGAATTAAAAACTTAAGATTTTCAGATGAACTTACGTCGTGGGGGATGTTCTCCAACCTTGCCTTGTCGCAGCATCTTCAGAGGGTGTGATTTTAGCGGCGTGCGATATGAGTATCTTCAATTTTGAGTGCCATTTCAAAGTTTTTCGATTTTAGCAGAACTTAGCATGCGATTTGGGGTGGCGACTTCAGGATTTTTTGATTTTGTGTGCGATTGGGGTGCGTTTTCAAGGTTTTGTGATTTGGGGCGCGATTTAGGGTTTTGGGATTTGGGGTGTGATTTTAGCGTATCGCGATTTGGGGTGTGATTTCAGGGTATAGCGATTTGGGGATGGTTCTTACAGGGTGCTTTGATTGATGATTTCAGTGAGTAGCCTTGGATTTGGGATTGTTCTTTGCGAGATTTCAAGGGTTTCTTTTTTGAGATTTTGGTTGCTTTTGGATATTTGATCGAAAATGAAGAGTTGCGTGTTTTTGTTTCGGATATTAACGGCGCGTGTATTGCACGCTACCAATTCCGTTAATCTTAGACGGGAAAATTACGTGGGACCATTTTTGCTTAAAATGGGACCATTTTCGTGAGCAGTCATTCTCCTGGGACCAAAATTGCATTTTTCCCTATATATATATATATATATATGATCAAGAGTTTTTGCAACGATGATTAAGATTAAATGTGTGTGGTAATAATTCTAATTATAATTTATGGAGTATTTAAGTTCACCATAAATGTGTTATGAAAGATGGCTAAATTTGTAAGAAAACGAGGAATCGAGGCTCGTGTTAAACACGATTTCCATAAAACAAATTTTATGACATTCACTATCGGTGCTAATGAATAATAAGACGTTTGTTTCATAGGACACAACGATCTAGAGCAACGATATTAACACTATATATTGCTTGAGGAAAATCGGGATGTTGCCTGAATAAATATTACCGGAGTACTAAGTAAACAAGAGAAAAAAATCGAAAGTAAAATATAATTAGCAATTGTTGGAATGTGTTTTTATCTTTTTCCAATTTTTTTTTTTTTTATCTTTGCAGCTTATATAGCCAACCTAAAATTCGAAACGCTGGTTGCAATAAAATGGAAATAATGTTTTAGACCAAACCTGTCATTGAATTCAAAATGGACTGAAAATGTCACAACCAACATATTTGTAACATTAAATCAATTTAATTCAAGGTTTCAATTTTCGAAAAATAACCTTCCCCAATCCAACTCAATTGAGGTATTAAGCTCTAAACAATTGACTCAGTCCAATCTTCTAATAATCGACCTTCCATTCTAATAATAATTTCCTTACGAGGTTTCTACCCACAAAATGAAAAACGTGGCTTCTTAAACAATAACGATATATTAATTATTTACAAAATTATAAATAAATATTCTAATTAAAAAATAATTTGTAATCGTTAAAAATATTTCAAATTCGATCGTAATATTTGAATACGAATACCGAAGATAATTAATTTTTTTATTCTTCTAATAATCGACCTTCCATTCTAATAATAATTTCCTTACGAGGTTTCTACCCACAAAATGAAAAACGTGGCTTCTTAAACAATAACAATATATTAATTATTTACAAAATTATAAATAAATATTCTAATTAAAAAATAATTTGTAATCGTATTTAAATATTTCAAATTTGATCGTAATATTTGAATACGAATACCGAAGATAATTAATTTTTTTATTCTTTTACAACCTTAGTATGGACTAAAATGTCAAGATATGCTGACAGTGCAAGCTGATCCACAAATCCATCTGATGTAGATAAATATGTTGCTCTCTGAGGAACCGACACGTGAAAATGGGATAGATTATAATAGTCATGATTAGATCGGTATGCCGAAGAAACAGGATTAATACACCCCTGGGCTCGAGTAGGGAAATGAGAGAAAGCAGGATTAGTGGGCCTTTGGCCCATATTCAGAAAGGTTAATATTTCTTGGCCCGGAAGGGAGTCGACCCAAACATGGAACGGATAGTCCCTCTTTCTTGGCCAAGTCAAATGAGCAGGTCAAACCCATGAGAATAGGGGAGGATATGCTCGAAAACCAAGTCTTCAGGGTTGAGGTACCGGATTCTGGGGAGTGGACCAAGAATGTAGGGAGAATAAGTCCCCCTCTTTCCCGGGGAGAGGGGGCCAGGTATATAAGCCAATTATTTTACATTATCAGGTAAGTTTTATGAGAATACACACTTCTTTTACATACAATACGTATTTTTCCTAAGAATTATACACTGATTTGAAGAGAAACTTCATTACATTCGCCGGAATTTCCCTAGATACACAAGGGAATTCCTCTTTGATTTCGCCTACTATCGAATCTGACTTGAGCGTCGGAGCTTCTACGCCGGAGCCCCCCTCTGGTGTACTTTTGCAGGTTATTTTCGGATTTCCAAGGAGATTTACTTGAAGATTGCCAAGGATAAAACGAGAGACTGGGCTCGTGATTAATAGTGCTCGCAAGGGAACGATCGACATCCGAAGGCGTTCTTTTTCGACGCATCAACTGGCGCCGTCTGTGGGAACATTTCAAGCTAAGGCGTGAGAAAAGTTCCGTACTTAAATGGGTGGAGGACATGATCCAGTGAAGCAGACGAAGGAGAAAGGAGATTCCACTCCTCCTCCTCTTCCTCCGCCTCCTCCAGGTTTTCCCGCAAATCGAAATTTAGGGAAACGACCTGTGGACCATACACCAGAAGATATTCCCCCTCCAGGTTTTCCCTCAAACCGAAATCTAGGGAAACAGCCCGTAGATCATATACCGGAGGATATCCCTCCCACTCTGGAGGGAGATGCACCAGGCACCTCAGGAGCTTCAGGGAGCGGGATCAATAGGGATAACCCTAACACTCAACCGGAACTCTTGACTGTCTCTCGAGATCAACTAGATGAGATGATCGCGCAATCAGTTGAAAGAATAATCGCTACTCGAGGACTTCGCCCTCCCGAACCTGTTCCAATCACCCGTAAGGGTACAAGACAAAATCTCCCAGAACAAGTCATCGATTCTGTTCCAATCCCTTCCAGGAATGAGGATCCCCCTCAGAACCCAGAAGAAAAAGTACCTTCTCAGGCGGAGAGAAGTATCTTGGAAAGACCCCCTCGGAGGGACACGGGGAGGATCCTTGGGGATACCACTCTGGAGACAGGGATGGGAGAAAGCACGGACGACACGTATCAGGGAGCCGTCAGCGATCAGATACAGGCCTTGCGGAAGGAGATGAAAGACATGCAGAAGCATATGATTGATAACGTAAGTAAACCTTCTTACGTTACTGGTTATCAATTTTCATCCACTATTTTACAAGATGAACTGCCTCCTAATTTTAAATCTTTAAATTTCGAATATGATGGCACCACGGACCCGTACGAGCATTTGATGAGGTTCGAGAATGCCGCCCTATTGCATCGATACGGAGAGGGCGTCAAGTGCAGGGTATTTCTGACTACCCTATCTAAAGCGGCGCAGCAATGGTTCACCCAGTTAGGGCCAGATACTATCCATTCATGGTCGGAGTTCAGCGAACTATTCCTGCACCAGTTTGCCAGCGCTAGGAGGCAACCTAGGGCCACCCTTACCTTGTTTAACATGCGACAGGGGGAGAATGAGAGTCTTCGGGCTTTCTTGAAAAGATTCAACCAAGCAGCTCTCGAAGTACCTACAGCCTCCTCAGAGGTCAAAATTAACGCCCTCACCAACGGGCTAAGAGATGGGGATCTGTTCACATCTCTAGCCAAGAAACCAGTTCGGACCTTTGATGAATTGTTGAGGAGAGCAGAGAAATACCTTACCCTGGAAGAGGTAAGGAAAGCTAAGCGATCAGAGACCAGGACAATAGTGGGTAACGGAGAAAGGAGGAAAGAGATTCCGTTTAGGAGGCCAAGTCCGGAGAGACATCGAGGCTCCAGGAGACTAGAAAGTGTAAGAAGAGAGGAAGTTGTACCCTGGAACCCAAGGAGGGGGGCGAAGAGATATACCCCGTTGAGGATGGAGCCAGCCGAAGTCCTAGAGGTGGCAGGGGACCATCCAGATATGAAATTCCCCTACTCAAGAAGCAGAGGTCCCCAAAACCCTAAGTCAAACAAATTCTGCAGGTTCCACAACGACTATGGCCATGATACCAACCAATGTTGGCATCTGAAGGATGAGATAGAAAGGATGATTCAGGCAGGCCACCTAAAGGAGTTTATCTTTAGAGATCGACAAGGCCCTAGGGGTCAAAAGCGAAAGGACCCCGAAGGGAAACAGGAAGACGATAGAAGAGATCAAAGGAAGGACAATGAGGAGCCACCACCCCCTCCTCAGAAGAGAGGAACTATTCATATGATTATGGGAGGCCCTGCCGATGGGGATTCCTTTAGGCAGAGGAAGCAGAGCGTTAGGTCGTCGAAAAATGAGAGGAATGTAGAGCATCATGAGGTGGGAAAGATGGCAGAAGGCCCAGACATCCATTTTGGGCCAGAAGACGCTGGGGAACCCAGAGAAATTCATAATGACGCATTGGTCATTAGCACGGATATAGCAGGATACGACGTAGCAAGAATTTTTGTAGACACTGGAAGCTCTGCTGACATCATGTTTTTGGAGTGCTTTAAGAAGATGGACCTGAATATAAAGCTCAGACCGGTGGAAACCGCTCTTTATGGATTTTCAGGGGGAGCTATTCAACCCCTTGGTTCAGTGTTGCTGCAAGTAGGGTTAGGAGTTGCCCCTAACCGTCGTGTGCAAGTAATAGAATTTCTGATTGTAGATGTCCCATCTTCCTACAATGTAGTAATGGGAAGGCCAAGCTTGAATATTTTTCAGGCAGTGATCTCCACCTTCCACATGAAGATGAAGTTCCCTGCCTTGGGGGGTGTGGGAGAGATATGTGGTGATCAGTATCAGGCAAGGAAGAGTTATGTGGAATCGGTCAAGATAGCAGACAGGGCCATGTTCAGGGGAATGGAGAGATTTAAGGGCGAAGACCCTGAATTGAAGAGACAGAAAGTGGGTGAGCTAGTACAAGAGCAACCCAAAGTTAAAGCAGACGAGGAGCTAATGAGCATCGAGCTCTACCCAGGAAAGGAGGGATTTACAACCAGGATAGGTATGAATATGAACCCTGAGCTCCAGGGAAAGATGATACTTGCCCTCCAGCAAAATGCAGACATCTTTGCATTCACAGCGACGGATATGACGGGTATCCCTCCAGAAATAGCTGTGCACCATTTGAATGTGGATCCCAAAGCTAGGCCCGTGAAGCAGAAGTTGAGGAACTTTGGTAAAGAGAAGAACCTCATTGTAAAGGAGGAGATTGATAAATTGTTGAGCGCAGGGCACGTGAAGAGAGTGCAGTTCCCTGAGTGGCTCTCGAATGCAGTACTGGTGTCTAAGGGAGCCGGCAAATGGAGGATGTGCATCGACTTCAGGGACTTGAACAAGGCGTGCCCTAAAGACCACTATCCACTGCCTAGGATTGATCAACTGGTGGATGCCACGTCCGGGTTTGAATTACTCAGTATGATGGATGCCACGTCCGGGTTTGAATTACTCAGTATGATGGATGCTTATCAAGGGTATCATCAAATCCAGTTGAACCCCCTCGATATACCAAAGGTATGCTTTATAGCGACATGTGGTACTTTCGGTTATGTACGTATGCCTTTTGGACTGATAAATGCAGGAGCCACCTATCAAAGAATGGTAGACTCGGTGTTCCGAGGGCAGATAGGCAGGAACATGGAGGTTTACGTGGATGATATGCTGGCTAAAAGTGTCAAGGCAGAGGGACATATTGACGACTTGAAGGAGATATTTCAGGTAATCCGAGAGAATGGTATTAAATTAAACCCTGCTAAATGTTCTTTTGGAGTAGGGTCAGGGAAATTTCTGGGATATATGGTGACTCAGAGAGGGATAGAAGTGAACCGTGCTAAGGTGAAGGCGGTGCTCGACATGCAACCCCCTCGGAATTTGAAGGAATTGCAAACCCTGAATGGCAGGATCGCAGCTCTCAGTAGGTTCATATCAAGGTCAGCAGAAAAGAGCCATCACTTCTTCAGAACCTTAAGGAAGGGGTCGAAGTTCGAATGGGACGACCAGTGTCAGAAAGCTTTCGAGGAACTCAAGCTTCACCTTGAACAGCTTCCGAAGTTGACAAAGCCCTCTCAGGGAGATGTATTGCTCTTATATCTTTCAGTAGGGGAACACTCCCTGAGCACCGCCCTGATGAAAGAGGAAGGTCCTGCACAGCGACCCATATATTATGTGAGCAAGGTCATCCAAGAAGCGGAAATGAGGTACTCAGAGGTAGAGAAGGCAGCCCTGGCGGTGGTGGTAACGGCTAGGCGATTACGCCCCTACTTCCTGTCCTATAAAGTTATGGTGCGAACTAATTTTCCTTTGAAGCAGACATTAGGGAGAGCAGATTTGTCAGGGAGAATGGTCAGATGGGCAGTGGAATTACAGGAGTATGATATAGATTATGAACCAAGGAGAGCCATCAAGGCTCAAGCTCTAGCAGATTTTATTCAAGAGTCTACCAGAGTGGAAGAAGAACAAGGATGGAAGGTATATGTGGATGGCTCAGCATCCGCCTTGGGATGTGGAGCAGGGATATTATTGATTGACCCTGAGGGTCAAGAACTGCAGGTGGCTGTCAAATTCCGATTTTCAACCTCAAACAATGGTGCAGAGTATGAGGCCCTGATTAGAGGAGCGAGCATGGCTGCAGAGTTGGGAGCACAGAAGGTCACCCTATACTCCGATTCACAGCTGATAGTACAGCAGGTCATGGGGGAGTACCTCGCCAAGGATGAGAGAATGATCACCTACTTAGAGGAGGTAAAGAAGTTAAAAGATAAATTCCATACTTTTGAAGTGATACAGGTACCAAGAGAAGAGAATATGAAAGCAGATGGATTGTCTAAACTGGCTAGTTCCACTGAATTCGAGGGAGACGGAAAGATAAACCTGTTGGTGGCAGATCAAGTAGCTACGGAAACCTTGATCGGAGAGATAACAGCAGGGGATGATTGGAGGAAAGAAATATGGGAAGAATTGAACAGGGATCCAGCAGCCCCAATGTCCAGAGAAGCAAAAGCTTGGAGAAGGAAGTATTGCATCCTAGTAGGTCAATTGTACAAGAGGTCATTCACTCAACCATATTTGAAATGTCTTTCGAGAAGAGAAGCAGAGCTAGTGATCAAAGACATCCATGAAGGTTGCGCATCCAGCCATGAAGGGTACCAGACCATGGTGAAGAAGGTATTTAGGGCAGGTTTTTACTGGCCCAACATAATCAGAGATGCTAGAAGAGTATGTGAAGAAATGCGAGAAGTGTCAGAAGAATGGACCCCTGATACGAATACCTGCAGAAGAAATGGGGGCTATGTACTCGCCCTGTCCCTTCGCCAAATGGGGAATCGATCTGGTGGGACCCTTCCCCTTGGCACTAGGAGGGAGGAAATTTCTGATCGTAGCTGTGGACTATTTTAGTAAATGGGTAGAGGCCGTGCCTTTGGCCAAAATTGAAGAAGATAATGTAATTCTTTTCCTTGCTAGACATATTTGTTGCAGGTTTGGAATACCCAGGATCCTGGTTTCCGACAATGGAACGCAGTTCAATGGAGAGAAAGTAAGGAAGTGGTGCGAAAGGTGGAATATCACACAGAGGTTTACTTCAGTAGCTCATCCACAAGCTAATGGGCAGGTGGAGGTTACAAACAGAATCCTAGTGGATGGTATTCGAACGCGATTGGAAGAGGTAGGAGGAAAATGGGTGAAGGAGTTAGACAATGTCCTCTGGTCTTATAGAACCAGCCCTAAGACAGCTACAGGCGAATCTCCCTTCTACCTAGTATATGGAGCAGCAGCAGTGATACCCCCTGAAGCTAGACTCAAATCGCACCGGATCACCTATTTTGAAGAAAAAAGAAATGAAGAGTTGATGAGGGAAGCGCTGGATCAGATAGATGAAGAAAGGGAGATGGTGAGATTAAAAGTAGAAAGGTACAAGAGTCTGTTCAAAGCAGCCTATGATCGCAGAGTAATCCCTCGCTGCTTTAAAGTGGGAGACTTAGTCCTTCGGAGAGCAGATGCTTTGAAAAACACAGGAAAGCTAGAACCCAACTGGGAAGGTCCATACAGGGTAATACAGGTGCTAAAAGGCGGAGCATACAAGCTCCAAGATATGACAGGGAAAGAGATACTAAGGCCATGGAACGTGTGTCACTTGAAGAGATTTTATGTTTGAGGAAGGTGTTATTCCCCTACTTCCTTTTTCTTTATGAACAATTTCGAACATTTACTTCTTATTCGAATAATTGCTTCACCGGCACTCTTTTTCCCTCTACGTGGGTTTCCCTTCGGGGTTTTACCACGGAGAGGTTTTTAATGAGGCCGGCATAGGTTCCACTTATTTGCCTATGTTGATAAACGTTTTCGATCAATGGAGCATCGGTTTTGATAAAATTTCAGCAATTTTCCTAAATGCATGTTAATATTGTGATGAGATGACTCTTATGTGCTAATTTCATGATGAAATATTTCTCATATGTTAATATCGTATTAAGATAACTGTTGAAGGCCTGCGTAATGAGTGCTAAAATAACGAATATGTTTTGGAAACTGAAATATAGCATGATAGAGACATGGCAAGATAGAGAAATTCACACCAATTCATATATGCTCGAATAGAGAATACCTAGGAAAAATTCCTAAAGTTACTATTCACGACAGCCTCTAAAGCTAGGGGGAGTAAGGGGTACGGTAGCGGAAGACATGATTAACTCGTCGACAAACCCTATCCCTAGCGACTCTCAGAACTCTTACGAGTATAAACAAACTCTTACGAGTATAAACAAACTCTTACGAGTATAAACAACTTTTGGGAGAGTATAATCCCTAAACATTCTGAACTTCAGGGAGAGTTTAATCCCTAGTAACTCTTACGAGTATAAACTAACTCTTACGAGTATAAACCAACTCTTACGAGTATAAACTAACTCTTACGAGTATAAACTAACTCTCACGAGTATAAACTAACTCTTACGAGTATAAAGTAACTCTTACGAGTATAAACTAACTCTTACGAGTATAAACCAACTCTTACGAGTATAAACTAACTCTTACGAGTATAAACTAACTCTCACGAGTATAAACTAACTCTTACGAGTATAAACCAACTCTTACGAGTATAAACTAACTCTTACGAGTATAAACTAACTCTTACGAGTATAAACCAACTCTTACGAGTATAAACCAACTCTTACGAGTATAAACTAACTCTTACGAGTATAAACCAACTCTTACGAGTATAAACTAACTCTCACGAGTATAAACTAACTCTCACGAGTATAAACTAACTCTTACGAGTATAAACTAACTCTTACGAGTATAAACTAACTCTTACGAGTATAAACTAACTCTCACGAGTATAAACAACTTAAGGGAGAGTATAATCCCTACGAATTCTGACCTAGGGGAAAGGAAGGATAATCCCTAAAAACTCTGGCGTCAAGAGAAAGGCTAGAGACGTTAGCAAATCACCAAGTAAGTGCAGGGATATAAACCCTATCTCCTCGTTAAGGTTCCTCTAGGAGCTTTAGAGCCTTTACGTGTCCAGAAAATGTCGAAAACATGCTAACAGATACCACACCTTATAACAAAGATAGAGATGTATATGTATATATGCATGCCAAGTAATAAATGTGCAGGTACGATATCAAACGAAAGAGAAGCAGGAATATTCAAGACTTGAGGCACCATGCCTAAGCCCTCCACAGAAAAACCCCGGAGTGTGGAGTCTCCGGAAAATATCAAAAGGGGCCTTAGAGGCCTTAACAAAATAAAAAAGTGTTTTCAAGTACCAAAGTGTTATCAAGGAATTAAAGTCATGCAGAGAGGGGAACACCATTCTTCCCCTCAGAACCTTCTCCTGCCTCCTCTGCTCGTCCACTGGAATCGCCTTCCTCCGCCTTCTCCATCAAAGCACCTGCTGCCACAGTAGCCACTGGAGTTGGGTTGTCCACATGGACGGGAAAGGCCATATCCCTTGCAGGTGCAAGATCATCCAATTTCAGGGCAGCATCCTTCAACTCCAGGATCGCCTTCCTCATCCCAGGTAACCACCAGGGGGTATGGATGTCTTCTTTAGCATCTCCAAGGAACTTGGGGGGAGTGTCCAATTCTTCTAACCGGAGGGCACGAGTATATTGACCGTTGAACCCAGGAGCAGAATGTTCCGCTACAGCGTTGGAAAATCCATGATCAATGAAATGAGGGATATATGCACCCATCGCCCCCAAGAAGCTGCTACTCTGAAGAAAAGCCTCCAGCCACTCCTGATGCAGGGTACCTAGAAATTTTTGACCTGCGGCATGATTCGGGTGGAATTTACACGTTTTTTATGCACATATGAAGCTCATTTTGATTGTGATTTCATTGATTTATTGGTCGATTATTGATGTTTTGGTCAAAATAAGAGAAAGGTGGTGTTTTGTCGTTTTTGTAGGAAAAATGACTATTTTGGAAGGTAAAAATACATACCTAATTTTTTGTGAAGTCAATGAAGGAAGAAACCGAGTTCGTGGGTAAAACGAGTCAAATTTATTCAAGGAAATAATTTGGGGCAATATGTAGCTTGAGCTCCAAGCCAGTGACCGGGAGAAGAAAAGGAAATTTGAAGAAAAAGGAAAGAGAGAAGATTTGGAAATTTGAAGAAAAAGCAAAGAGAGAAGATTTGGAAATTGAAGAGAGAAAAGGAAATTATATTTTTGGAAATAATTTTTTCTAGAAGTTTTAGCCCTAATTTTCAAGTTATAAATAAACCCTCTAATCATACTTTGAGGGGAGAAGGAAAAAGAAGAAGAAGAAGAAGAAGGAGAAGGAGGGAGGCATACGTTTGGAGAATCCGCTCACGAGGAGAACACCATCCATTAGACTAAGCTTTCTATTTTTCTCTCTTTTTATTTAGTTATTTTCATTTGGTTTTGTTAATTTGATTATGTTGTTGATTGGCTAGACAACTTGTGGTTCTAAGGCATTGTAGAGATTTGGATTGATGTTTATGAGTAAATTCTTGCTTTAATTGGTGTTTATTTCTTATTTGCATATTCAACTATCCATTGCAAAGCATGTTGTTAGTGGCCATAATGATTTGCTTGATTCATTGTTAATTGGGGTAGTATCGAGAGATTTATTCCATTTAATCGTATGCGAATGTGCAACCCGGTATTATTATGATCTCGAGAGAGGATTAATTATCGGAGAGGGAATCGAATGGTCTTAGGAGCTATTTTAGATGGTGTAATGTTTGTGATGTAGACATACGAGCTTATATTACATTGCGTCTTTGGATTAATTTGTATCGAGAGATCGATTAGTTCTTCTTGTGTGATCACCCTATTTGAGATAACCTTAATGGCCATTTAAACGAGATAACTCTTATAAACGGACGTCTAAATACTACAATTGCCTTGGAACCCACCTTTTCTCTTTGAGTTTACATCCATTTTACTTTCGTTTTGTGATTTGTATGCCATTTGATCGATTTTATCTTTGCTCTTTGTTGCTTATTCGTGACACTTGGTAGGTAACTTTAGAGTAAAACATTTTATTCAAAATTTCGATCACGTCTACTTAGAATTCGACTAGCAAACTCCACTTTTATGCTTTAACCTTCTCGTGGGATCGACCTCGTGCTTATCACGCTACGATAGACGCCGTATACTTGCGGTTGTTTATTTAGTGTTGCATAACACGTGAATCAAGGTAAACAGGGAATTTATGCACAATTTCATACCAGCTTGAGGAAGAGTAACCTCCAGCTGTTCCACCCGTTTGCCAAATTCCTTCTTCAGTAAAGATATCTCCCCCGAAAGTGTCGTTTGGAGTACTTTATACCTCTGATTAGCGTCATGTAATTCTGCTTCGAGAATATCCCTCTTCACTTTCTCCAACTCTACCTGGCTGTGGAGGTCATCTACCAGCTGAAGGGACTGAAGGGCTCGTTCAGACATATTGGAAAATAGGAGACCAAACTACATAATGGATCATCTAAAGAAGTAAGACAAGCATATTCTTCTTTATTAGAATTATTTAGGAATGTATTTTCACGAAGAGAATACCTGGGTAAAGCTGTGAGCGGCATGCACAACTCGCTCATCGAAGGACAGAGCATTGAGGGCCTCAGTAGCATGAGCCGGAGTGTAACGCTCTATAAAACCCAGGAGATGGTCAACGTTCATCTCATCTGGAGCATCAGAAGCGACATTGGGCAGAGAGGATTTGGTCTTGGACTTCTTTTTCTTGGAAGCATCGGAGACAGGAGGCAACGTAGAAACTATGGCTTTTTCAGTAGAAGAACGGGTACGCTTAGCAACAGATCCAGTAGCAGGTTCCACTGGAGAAGGGGGAATTTGAGCCCTCGAGGAACTTTCAGGCGCTGGAGACCTATTAACCATCGAGAGAGGGGCAGCATCACGAGAAATCTGAGTCAACCAACTCATAGCTGTACAGAGAAACATGAAACAGCATTAATAAATACAATGGGTTAACATCTTGAGTACAATACCAGGAAAGGAGAAATGGTATTACCATCATCGGGACCTAAAGGATAATCAGGGCTACCAAAACCGAAATGAGAAAGGACTCTAGGATTTTTACAGATACCCATTACATCAAAAAAGCCATGATTAGAGACATGATCATTTAAACGGTTCATCACATCCAGGTTTAAGGAGGAACAGACGGAAAGAGGAGGACGTGGCACCCCAGGATTTTCATAGATCTACCCCTCATGAGGAAATTCCCAAGGAAGAGGATTGGTAACAAAGAAATAGTAGTCTTTCCAATCCTGGACCCCTTCATGGAGCTTCTCCATGAATTTGCCGGTCCGGGAGGTGCGACCACTAGCATAAAAGAACCCGTCCGAAAACTTGCATACATATTGGGTTAGAAAGAGTTGAGCTGAAGGTTCCCCACCGTTTTCCCTCATCAGAATGTAAAAGCCTAACATTGCGCGTATGGCATTGGGGGTAAATTGGTTCAAGGGTATGCGGAGATAACTGGAAATTTCACAGAGATAAGGATGAATGGGAAAACGGAGGCCCGCTTTTAATTGAGCCTCCCAAAAGGCTAAGGAATTAGGACCTGGAAAATTAGGGCGCTCTCTTTTGTGCGCAGCCCTAACGGAATAATTTGCGGGGAAGATCCCTGAACGAAGAAAAGCAGCAACACACTCAGGAGTAAGAAGGGAGGATCCAGAAATTTCATCCTTCAAAGCTCGTTCGGTTACGGGAAATATGGGGAGTGGGTTGGAAGTTGAACTCTCCATGGAAATGGAGTCTGAAGAGGACGACATGAGGATATTGTAAATGAGAGAGGAAAGGGAGGAATATATACCTGGAGTAAAGTCGGTTCTAAGAAGTGATGACGGAACGGCCGCTGAACGTGCACAAAGAAGTTGGAATCGCAGAGGTGGAAATGAAGATGGAAACAAGATAAGTTTGAAATGAAAGAAAGAAGGGTTTTTGGTGGAAAAATGGGTTTTTGAAATGATTAAGCAGAGGAGAGAGAGGGGGGAAGGTCGAGAAGAATTAAATACCTCCCAATCGAAAGGCGCGTGAATGAAGAAGGGCGGCTTGATGTTGGCTCTGGACTGTACGCGTGGCTACGTGTTTCGAGGGAAGGATTGCGTGTGGAAGTGCAAAAGTCCCGAGGCTTTTTGAGGGCAATTATTACGAAGGGAATCAAATCAAGAATATTTCGAAGGATATTTAAAGAATGGAATATTTTCATAATATATGTCTCAGGGTTATTATTTTCCTACTCTCCTAAAATTATTCCTTTTAAGAGAGTAGGGGGGAGTGGTTGATGTAGATAAATATGTTGCTCTCTGAGGAACCGACACGTGGAAATGGGATAGATTATAATAGTCATGATTAGATCGGTATGCCGAAGAAACAGGATTAATACACCCCTAGGCTCGAGTAGGGAAATGAGAGAAAGCAGGGTTAGTGGGCCTTTGGCCCATATTCAGAAAGGTTAATATTTCTTGGCCCGGAAGGGAGTCGACCCAAACATGGAACGGATAGTCCCTCTTTCTTGGCCAAGTCAAATGAGCAGGTCAAACCCATGAGAATAGGGGAGGATATGCTCGAAAACCAAGTCTTCAGGGTTGAGGTACCGGATTCTGGGGAGTGGACCAAGAATGTAGGGAGAATAAGTCCCCCTCTTTCCCGGGGAGAGGGGGCCAGGTATATAAGCCAATTATTTTACATTATCAGGTAAGTTTTATGAGAATACACACTTCTTTTACATACAATACGTATTTTTCCTAAGAATTATACACTGATTTGAAGAGAAACTTCATTACATTCACCGGAATTTCCCTAGATACACATGGGAATTCCTCTTTGATTTCGCCTACTATCGAATCTGACTTGAGCGTCGGAGCTTCTACGCCGGAGCCCCCCTCCGGTGTACTTTTGCAGGTTATTTTCGGATTTCCAAGGAGATTTACTTGAAGATTGCCAAGGATAAAATGAGAGACTGGGCTCGTGATTAATAGTGCTCGCAAGGGAACGATCGACATTCGAAGGCGTTTTTTTCGACGCATCACCATCATTATGCGAGATTTGACGAACCGACCAACTTCGATGAACTGAAAAGTACTAGGACTAACCTAACTTATATGCGTGCAAACATAGGCACAATGAAAAACCTAGACTAGGCCATGACCCCACATGACTGGGCCTTCTTTTAGGCTCGCTTCAGATAGAATTGGGCGCAGGCTACATACCCCTCCAAGGCTCCAACTTTGTTAAGTATACTTCCCCTTTCAATGTATTAATTAAATAATCATGTAAAATACCTAAACTACCATTATACTAAAATATAATAAAGTGATCCTAATAAATACACTCCCCCAACTGCTAAACCCTAACCCTAATAGCAATCGCCAACGTCGCCACCTCCAACGGCCAACACCACCACATTTCAACAAAAAAATCATAGAAATTTCAAACCCTAACAAAAAAACATCACATAAATTTCAAAACTTAAAATAAAAATTAAAAACATATTGTTGGCAAACCAGTGTCAATCGTATGCATTATTGTCGACAACAACTTGTCGACAATAATGCATATGGTCGACATTGGTTTGTCGTTGTTGTCGACAATTGTGAGTGTTATCTCATAATCTCAGAATCAGCACACTAAGTGAGCTGATAGGATCAGATAAGATAACTTAGGCCGAAATCAGATGAGTGAAATGGTTTCAATCAGCTGAGGAGGTGATGCTTAGACTTCAGCAGAGTTGTCCAGTAGAGTTGGTCAGCAGAGTTGTTCAGCAGAGTTGTCCAGCAGAGTTGGTCAGCAGAGTTGTCCAGCAGAGTTGGTCAGCAGAGTTGTTCAGCACAGTATGAAGTCTATCAGCAGAGTTAGCTTTTGATCATCATAACAGAAGAGTTGGGTATCAGAACAGTAGAAGTGATCTGATCTTTATGGACAAGTCTTCTGGTTCGAAGTTAGTTAGTTTAACTAACAGTTTTACAGTTACAACAACTTGAGGGCATAACTACCATTTTCAGTTGGGCAATAACAGAGCACATGGGTTGTTACAAGCGGTTGCAAACAGTTGATAACTACTCAAACAGTTCCTAACAACAGCAACTACCTTTGGTCTTTATAAACTCTTGTTTGTGTACATTGTAAATGTTGGATGAGAGATTTAGTACGTTATTGTATTCTTTGAGTTGTGTGAGTTCACGAGTGAAGTGAGGAAATATCCAATTCCGAGTGAATGAGTGTGTAAACATTCTTTATCAATCAAAGAAGTACTAGTCTGGTCCAGTGGATGTAGATCACATTGATCGAACCACTTAAATCCTTGTGTGTTGTTTGTCTCGTTGCTTACTTTTCTGAATTACTATCCTAGAGCAGTTATTTCTTCTATATTCAAGTGTTCTAATTAGTTGGAGACGTCTAACCGATCGGAATCTACTTGACAACAATAATTCATACGGTCGACACTGGTTGTCGTTCTTGTCGACAATAATGCATACGATCGACACTGATTTGTCGATAAAAAAAATTAAAAAAAAATTCAACAATATTTAATTGAATATACGCACTATTGTCGACAATATTGCATCTATTCGACACTAGCTAGTTCGTTGAATTAGAAAAAAAAACTACCTGAACGCGGCGGGGAAGCGATCGACGCCAATTACAGAATAGGGGGCGGCCGACCGCGGTTAGAGAATGGAGGGGGAGGCAACCGACTAATGTGGTGGGGTGGGGTCACACGACCGTTTACAGAAGAGAGGGGATGGCGCAACAGTTTGAGGGAGGTGGTGGCGGGTGGAGTGTCGGCGACGTGGGGGCACGGGGTGGCCGGTGAGAGTGTGAGGTAGGATAAATTTAAGATTTTTAAATAATGAAGATGAAGAAAGGGAAGAAAAAAGATAAACTAGAGTTTTAATGGATAACAAATCTAGAAATTGGGTAATTTGGGGAGAGTACATCTATCATATAACACTCCCGCCGTGGAACTCGCTCAAGAATATGGGTGTGTTTGCAAATCATAGTGATTAAATCAATTGTGTATATGTTGTGGTGTTTACAAAACAAACCACTTTTTTTATAAATTTACAAAAAACACACTTACATTTGGATAGATAATGTGTAAAGATAAAATATTATTTAAATTGTAAGTGTAAAATTGATTATTATAATGATGAGAAGCACACAAAAGCTATTAGAAGTATGTGGAGGGGTACTTCACCAAAATCACTTTTAACAAATTAACTTAGGGTGTGTTTTGAAACTCTACAAACTGCTTCTAGAATCACTTATTTTTAAAGCTCTCCCTCAAAGTTTTTTTAAAAAAATGATTGTGAAAGCAGTTTGTAGAGTTTCAAAACACACCCTTAATCACTTAGTTGTGTTTGAAAACACTTCAAAAGTAATTTTATATGAAAAAAAAAAGTGATTTTAAACACCTTACAAAAATAGTGAGAGAAGGTGGTAAAAGAAGTGCTACTAGACATTGACCACTAACAAAAAAAACAAGGGTTGGGGTATATACCCGTCCAGCTTTGTTTAATACACTCTCCCTCCATTTTTATTAATTCAATATTAATGCAAAATACCAATCTTGTTCTTTTACTAAATTAGGCTAGATACATACACTCCCCTCTAAAACTCTAACCCTAATTCATTAATCCTAATTTTGCAGCCCCTGCCGTAGCTCCCGCCGCCGCTCCTCCTCCTCCGGCAACCATCATCACTTCCGACAGTCACAATCACCTTTTCTTACATCCACAAAAATAAAAAAATAGAAATTCAACAACAAAACTTAGAAATAAACTTCCAATGATACACAAAACTTAACAAAACTCAACAACAAACCTTAAACTCTAAACCAAAAATTTAAAAGTTCAACTAAAACAAAAACTTATTTTCGACCAACCAGAGTCGACAGAAAATTCTCCCGTCGACTCTGGTTTATCGACCAATTTTTTAAAAAAAAAATTAAAATTTTCGATAATATTGAATAGACAAAAAACAATCTCGTCGACAAACCAGAGTCGACCGGATTATTTTTGGTCGACTCAATATTATCGAAAAAAAAAAACCTAGAAAACCCGCACTGGCGGCGCGGCCAACGAGAGGGGAGGAGGGGGCACGGCGGCTGGGCGGCGCGGGCTCAACGACGGAGGCGGATTGGGGGGGGGGAGAGTTGCAGAAAACGAAAAAAAAAAAAAAAGAAGATCAGGGCGGCGGCGGCGTCTTGCTGCGACGAGAAGCAGATGAGGGCGGCGGCTGCTTGCTGGACGGCTGGCGGTGCTCGGCGAAGGGTGGCAGCGGCGGCTGCTTGGTGGACGGCTGGCGGTGCTTGGCGAAGGGTGGCGACGGCAAGTTGGATGTGGAACAGTGGAAGGGAGGAAATGAAGAAAGATGGAAGGAGGCAAAAAAAAAAAAAATAAAGAAGAATGAAGAAGTTGAAAATGGGGAAGAAATGAGAAAAATTAGGGTTAGGGTTTTAGAGGGGAGTGTATGTATCTATAATTTTAGTTAAGGGGCAAATATGGTATTCTATATATACTTTATAATTAATAAATGGAAGGGGGAGTGTATTAAACAAAGCTGGAGGGGTATATACCCCAACCCAAAAAACAAGCCGCTGGTGGGTTGTGAACAAAATCAGGAAGAAAAGCTCACGGTTCTGACTATTTACACCTCCGGTTCGATTTAGAACACACCCCCCACCCAATCTACTCTTGTTTCTCTAAAAGTCTCAATTCTTAAAACTCTTTATTTCTGTAATTTTGAATTTTTTTTTAAATAATTCTCTTTCCTCTTTTCTCTCTCTCCTTTCTAATTGCAATTTTTTTTAAATTTTAAAATTATTTTCCCTTTCCTCTAACTTCTCTCTTTTCCATCTATTTTTTTTATATAATTTAAATTTCTATTTAAATTTTTTTTTTTTCATATTTATATCGAAAAAAAATTCCAACCACCACCACTACTTCCATTTCATCCAAACCAAAAAATATAATAAATAATAATAATAAAGATTTAAACACCACCCTACCATATCATTTGAAGCAGTGAGCTGAGAAATATAGCAGACAACTGAAATTAGACGAAAGTGTATATGGTCGACTCTGTTGATAAAAAAAAATATTATAAAAAAATTCGACCATTTTAGGTCGACAAATTGTTATCGACAACGAGAGCATATATGATCGACTTAAAATGGTCGGAAAAAAAAACTAGAATTTTCTGCAGAAAAGGGGATCCTAAAAACCAACTGCGCGCAACGACAACTTGGACCAGGCGGCGACGGTGGCGGGGTTGATCGGGAGCGGCGGTCTATCGAAAACAAAATGGTCTCTCCCCCACTATTTTTGAGAATGCGGTCGATCGGGAGCGCCGACAATCGATTTTTGGGATCGGGCGACACTGGTGGATGAGGGAGGAAAGAAAGAATCCAAAGGAGGGAAACAAAAATAAACACAGAAAATAAAAATAAAAAGGGGAGTGGGAGGGGGCTGCGAAGGCGCGGGTGGTGGATAGAGCCGCGGCTGCTAGCGGCGGGTCTTTGGGTGGGAAATGGAATGAGAGGAATGAATTTAGGGTTATAAATTAGGTTTGTGGGGTGTGTGGTTAGTAAAGGAAATTTTACGAAGAAAATGGTATTTAGGACAATTCGAGGAACTGATACATCTATTGTAGGCGAATATTTGGATGTGTGTGTTCTCTACGCAAATGGAGGCGTAAATAGTCAAACCCAAAGCTCATGCTATCAAAATCTTTGTTTTGGAACAGGCCTTGCTTGATTAGATTTGAGATTTATATTTCGTGGACATATATTTGGACTAAGTTTAGTGATGAGTCGTAGTGCCATTATTCTTTGGGGCAAGTTATCTACTATTCCATCAATACAATTTCATTATTTTTATTTAAAAATAATAATATTTAAACTATTTTATCTTCACTCACAATTCATCACTCATTTAGCCAATCATTCACTCTATACATCACCAATTTGTCAAGCACAAAAAATTATATAAGATCTGTCTCATAATACTTTTCGAAAAATGAATATCATAAAAACAAGCGAGTCACATTTCATCCACACTCAACACCACAATTAAATTTGCAAATCTTCATAAATTCATTACACATAGCAACAGCAACGCAGATATAGACAAAAGAATAAATACAATTGACAAATAACAGGCATAAATCGAATACTAAGGTACACATTTATAGATAGGCAGTCACCGGGAGCGACATGAGGGGAGCGACATGAGGAACACGTATACAATCTTCAGTTCATCAAACAGCAGAGGTTAATGCTGCAGAAAAAGAATGACATACCACCAGTATATAACTATATATCCCTGTATAATATTTAAAAATGAAGAAGAGGTATGTTTATCATGTTTGAAAATTACTTGTTCTTCACTTCTTCTTAGATGCATGCTCCTTGGCCATTCGTTCAAAGAGGCTTCCATCGTAAGCGGCTCTTATCGTGTCTTTGTGCAGCAAACCCTTTTCGTCCTTGCAAAGGTGATACAGAATCTTCCACTCAGTGAAAGCAGCCAACCTGTCGAAAAGAAGAAGATATTATAAGAACCTACAAGAGCAAAAGAGAAACGAACAGCACAATAATATACAATGTTGAAATTAGTGACGCACCATCCACCATAGTCCTTGGGCTCCCTGTTGGATTTCATGAAATTACTCAACTCGTCTGATGTCAAGGCATGCGGATGAGTATGCGCATGCTTGATAAAGATGTCCTCGAATTTCGTCGTAACAAACCTGAAATCAACATAAGATACCAATTGAATAACTCAAGCATTTCTTGAATTTAAAGAAATAAAACAAATCACTTGAATTTCCCAAATATTTTTTTGATAGCATTTATCAGTTAAACTAAAGATTCAAGTTAAGAACCAAATTATTTTCAATTCGTAAAAGTCGACAAGTCTGAACCTGAAATAGGGGTAGTAACTTACATGGCTAAAAAACTATTTCCCCAAAATGTAGTTAACAACGACCTTAATTTAAAGCTACCATCCATTGTCAAAAGGTAAGGGTGTAGTAACAGCCACCCCCAAGTAAAGAATGTGAGGTATACCTTCCTTCTTTGTCATAGACACCAGAATCACTTGTATGCTTGCTCATATGGATGTTTTTCACATTAATCGGGAAGTGAATCGAAAAGGATTCCCCCTGCATTCACAATTTAACAGAAAATCGTATAGATTATCTACAAGGTTGCTTACAGAGGACATACTAGATAAACAGCACAATGTCACATGTTTTTTTTTTTTTTCACATGTTTTATAGAACATTTTTTGAACATGCACTTTAACACAGAGCATGTGAATAAACTTGATGGCATTCTCTCTCAAAAATATGCACCTCAATCTTAGTAATTAAATAATCCACATCAGTGATGAATCAAAATAGTACTCCAAGTTAGATGCAATCTTTCGCCTGTTTCGATGTTTCTATATATTCTCGTCCTAAGAAATAAATTAACACAGGACAAATGTGTGTTTGTTTTCTTTAATTCATTTGCTATAAAACTGCTTATGGGATAAATCCTGGGAGACTCCTGAATCTTTATGTATGTGTAAATCATGCATGTATTTTAACTACATCGGTAATAATTAATAACCATCATGTTATTCCTCTATAATCACTAGAAGAAACCACATTCAACCAATATTAATAAAAAAATGTATGCATATTGTGTTAATTTTTTCAAATATCTAGGTAATAGTATCATAAATTTAGGACTGTTGACATGAACATATGAAGCATGCAATATTCAACACATGGTCCAATGTCTAAATACAACAGAACATCCGAATTCACGAAAAGAAAACAAAGAGAAAATTGGCTAGACACATAGATAATATTTAATAGGATTACTTCTATGTTAATTCACGATCAAATTTCAATTTAATTGCAACCTTCAGTATTTTTGCGTAAATTCATCATTACTTTATTTGTTTCAATTTGGTACAAATTTCTAAATTTTGGTTAGTTAGTGCTAAATTCGCGAAACTGCGGTATATGAATTGGCAATTCATGAGGGTATAGTATATGGCTCGTCCCTCGATTTCTAGTCATTCGAGGGTCGAGCCTTATATCAAATTCTTCCCCTTGTCAAGCACATCATTTTGGTATTCACACTATCAATTCTGTTTACCATAGTTCCCTGAATTTGAGTTTGAATGTCGTGAATTAATATAATATTAACCAATTGTAACATTGAGTTTGCAATTTTATATCATAAAATGGTCTTACATAATCGAAATTGCGATTTTCCCTATTTCTATCAGCATATCCACATTTGCAACACACCAAATAAACCCAGTAGACACGAGTCTTATTAGTTTCTCACACATTATATATATATAAAAGTACTATTTACTAAACCTGAATTAATAATTAATAAAAGTATGAAAAGGGTATAAAGGAAAAAGAGTATTTACCGGCCTTGTTTTCCGACTGAGGCCAAGGTTTATGAAAACGGCGGCGACGGAAGACAATAAAAGCCCACATCCAATTGCTCGAAAACCTGAAGAAATTAATCAATTAAGCCATTAATTTACCTATAAAAATCATACTATATATCCCAATTTGATAGGGCAAATGGATGCTGAATTAGTTCTAAACTTAAATTTCTATCAAATTCTAAAAAAAAACACACAAATTGCGATTCAAACCAGTTGATAATAAACAAACCTTGAAAAGTTTCGGAAGGATAAATGAGGCCATCGTTATTCCGATCGAAGAACATTACATGTTTCTGCATAACGTTGGTCTGATCATGATTTTCCATCACTGCATGCAACAAAGGGGCAAAGAAAGTTGAAGAGAATGAAAAAATCCAGAAGAGAAGAAATTGAAAAAGGGAGAGAGAATAAGTTAATTATCTTGCCTTGGGGTTTAGTATTACTTAGAGAAAGAGAATTAGAATCTCCAGCCATTAAAATGCTGCTTTATACTACTCGTTAACGAAAAAGCAACAAACAATAATTGACAAAAACGTGAAGAAACAGAATCGGGTTCGTTCAATTTACTTCAGAGAATTGGGCATTTGCCTTTTGTAGTAATCAGTTTTGCGGAATTTCAAATTAATGTGACTATTTTGGAAAGAGGGAGGGAGAGAGAGAGAGAGAGGTGTGTTCACACTTGACATACACTGTTTTGGAAGATATTTGCATGTCCCCTAAAGCTTTAATAGGTGTCATAATGAGGGAAGATGAATTTTGAACTGCATTCATCACCTCTCCTTTTCTTTTCGTGTTTATCTTGTGTGTTAAACACATACACCCATTTTAGATATTTTAGCACTCTGTCCGTCTAAAATATTTCCGTTACTTTTTTACACAAAGATTAAAAAAATAATGCAATTTAGAGAATGAGAGAAGAATAAAAAAAAAAAAAAAATTATTTATTAAAAAAGTATAAGAAACTTATATGATAACGAAGTTAAATTTAAAAAAAATTATTTATTAAAAAAGTATAAGAAACTTATATGATAACGAAGTTAAATGAAAAATTTATAGACGAATGGAAGGAATATATAAATTTTTAATTATAAAAAAACTAAAATATTTAAGTATTACTCCGTTAGTCCAAATTCATTAAACCAAGTGTATATTTCTCGTGCAGGTCACACAATAATAAGTAAATTAAAAATTTAGTGGGCAGTTTCAAATTTTAGAATACTTCATTAAAACATGGTATATTTCTTGTGCAAATGATCATACCATAATAGGAGGATTGAAATTTTAGTGGAGAACTTCTTACTATCAATATTTGGAAGACTATATATTCATTAAAATAGGTGTATATTCCTTGTTCGAATCACACTATAATAGGTTAATTTAAATTTTAGTGGACAAGTTATTCCCATTGAATTTTGGAAATACCTAGTATTCATTAAAATAAAAAGTGTAGATTTCTAGGGCAAATCACATCATAATTAGTAGGTACATTGAAACTTTATTGGACAACCTATTACTATCGAATTTGTATTGAGTTGAATATAGATTGATTTTTTTAAGGATTTTAAACCGTGAAATTTGCTAAAAAATATTTGTATTAAATATACACCTCTCATTCTCAATACACAAATGTACAGTTAAGCTCCAAAATAAGAATAATGATATGAGTATTATTTTCTTTTTAGAAAATATGAAATATAAATTGAATAGACACGCAAAAAAAAATAAAAAATGAATGAATGAATGAAGGAAACACATTATTTCTTGCAATTTGGCGCCAACCCACCAACCACTCACTATCTTGTTTTTATATATTGTATTGTGTAGAATTTCAATTTTAATGAATACGAAATAAAATTGTTTATTAATGACATAGAAGACTTTTACTAGTTTTAATTTTCTCATTAACAAAAAAAAAAAGGTACTACTTGATAGAAGCATAAAAGTGAGAGACTGCTAGCTATTGACGCCATATAATTGTAAGTAGACATTTTGTATATTTTTAAGGAATATATACTTATTTTATAAGAATAATTTAATCATTTTATATACGTTTATTTTCTCACAAAACGTGAGTGATTGGCCCAAAATACAGTCATTTGATCCTTGATAATACGTACTTGATAGCCCGGTAGGTACAAACAAATAAAAAAGGTGTGAGCCTAAACATTTTTAATTTTCACTTTTACGAACGTGAGCCTAACCACGTTAAATAAGTTGTTACAATAGTTTAGATCACGTGAACAGCTGTTTCATTAAAATGAATTTACTATATATAGCTTTAAATACTTTTATTATGGAATCGATTCACATTTTACACATATTTATAATAAGTATAAAATGTTTAAATTAAGACATACGGAGTAGTAATTTATCGGTATTGATAAAAATATGTATAAATTTATGACCCCTATATAATATGTGTACGATGAAAACTCATACTCCCTCCATCCTCCATTCATCAAATGTAGTCCCTAAAGTGTATGAAACTACGTTTGATGGACAAAGTATCTCATTCCAAGTTGGTGCTCAACAGCTGTGTTATGTCTCCATTAATTCTCCAATTTGCTTACCGTAAAAGTTGGCCCTGTTTAACTTGATTTGAAAGTGGGTCTTCAAGAAACTGAAGCCACAAAGAATATATACTTGTTCCAAATTCAGATTTGGATCCTGATGTGTTTACACACATGTATTAATTTTGACAATCCCTCTCCATAACTTAGAACTCAAAACTTCACGGATTAGATAGTTATAACCCATTTGAGCTATATTTTACTTAGTGAGTACATTTTACTTTTTATATGTACTAAAAAAATTAACTTCTACCTTTTAAAAGATGTGATGTACTAATGAATTGTAATTATTTTTATTGTCATTGATTCCTATCTAAAAATAGTTGATTCAAAATGGTATTAATGCTAATGAAGACATTTACTCCACGCATCAATGAGACAATTACATGAGCAAACGAAGTGTGTACTCCGTAACTCTTGCTTTAGCTTTAATTAACTTCATCTTTGCCTTTGCTGCGGAAAAAAAGAGATAAGGAAAATGCAACCTTAATTAAATTAAGTAGAATTTCTGAGTTGTTACTGTTGGAATTAATGGGATTAATTGGGTTTTGACACCCTTATCTAATTTAATTAATTAGACGGACTAAACGTTAATTAAGAAATAATTGAACGTGACATAGTCGATCTACTCGCGGAGTAGATGAACGTGGTATATTTAATATCTCAAAACCGAGTTAAGGTGAGTGAGAAATTAATTGTTGAAGTTGAAGGGTTTCAACTTTGAAGTTTGAGGAATGTGGGAAATTGTCCCACATAGGAAACCTACAAAACATTTATGATGTATAAAGGTATTGAAGTAGTTTGATAGTTTAACTATGTAAAAGAGGTACACCTCTCTAAGAGCCACATACGCGCGCCCGCCCAGCTCATCTTCGGCAATTGGTCTTTAGCTTTGGATACGATATAGCTTTTGGTTCGATTGGAGCATGGCTTCGTTGTTGGGTTAGACTTAATTAATTACAGAGAGAGAAAATTGGAGCATGGCTTCGTTGTTGGGTTAATTGGTGGATTAATTTCTGTTGAGATTGATATCATGGAGAAGAAGCAACTGCAATATCAAAAGAGAGAGAAAATAAATTTTAATTGGTGGATTAATTTCTGTTGAGATTGATATCATGGAGAAGAAGTAGACTTAATTAATTACTGCAATATCAGAAGAGAGAGAAAACAAATTTTAATTGGTGGATTAATTTCTGTTGAGATTGATATCATGGAGAAGAAGCATGGAGCATGTCTTCGATTGGAGCATGGCTTCGTTGTTGGACAGAATTGATAATTCTGAGAGCACGCCTGGAAATCCAATTTCATTGAGCTGCAGGCGCTTACTCGCGAGATGAGATTCATTGAGCTGCAGACGCTTACTCGCGAGATGAGATTCATGAGGATTATGAGATTCAATTTACATCAATTACATCAATTGATTTAATTACATCAATTAATCAGGAGTATCAAAGGCTTCGTGGGGAGCATCTCTGGCTTGGGCAAAATTGATGTATTATGAGAACAGAATTGACTTTGTCAATTAATTACAGAATAAAATAAATTAATAATTAATTAAATTTTGGATAATTATTGAGGAATATCCAAATTTAATTATTAATTATCTCTGGGAATTAAATATTTGTGCTCGAGAGCATAAATTTGTTTTTAGTTCAAACGATTTTGACTAGTATAATTTGATCGAAAATTATGCTCGAGTCACGGGTGACAATAAAAGTCACATTTGAAATTGAATTTAATTTTGGTATGTTGACCAAAGATTAAATTAATTTTGAAGTTGGAAATAATTCCAATAAAAGAAAAATCAGAGATCGATTTTTTAATGTATCGGGGTTGTGTCAAAATTTGGTGAATAAGAGCAATTCACAAATAAAGTGGCAAGCAACTCGAATGTGGGGATATGCATCTCCTCACATGGATACATTCAAATGTGAGGGAGAGAGGTCTCCGTCGACATGTTTGAATGAAAAAGGTAGCTAAGGTGTGACCTTAAAGCTAACTATGGAAAAACCTAAAATGGTTGAATTCAGTGGAATGTTTTCCACAAGTAATGTGGATTTGTTCATCTTGAAAAATCACATTCGAGTAAAAGCTCCACACGAGGAGTGAAAAGTACTTTATTGATGATTGTACACAATTCTGCTACGTTTATCCTTTAAGAAGTAAAGACAAAGCTATAGAAGCTTTTAAACGTTACAAAAATGAAGTAGAGAATCAATTGGACACTCGAATTAAATCAATTCGTAGTGATAGAGGTGGAGAGTACGTAGCTCCGTTTGAACAATTATGTATTGAATCAGAGATTATACATCAAACGACAACCCCTTACTCACCTCAGTCTAATGGTGTTGCGGAAAGGAAAAACCGAACACTAAAGGAGATGATGAACGCAATGTTAATCAGCTCTGGTCTACCTCAAAACTTGTGGGGGGAAGCCATTATGTCGGCTAACCACATTCTGAATAAGATTCCTCATAAAATTAAGGATCAAACTCCTTATGAAATATGGAGGAAACGAAAACCTTCATACAACTACCTCAAAGTGTGGGGGTGTTTGGTTAAGGTAGAAGTACCGCTTCCTAAACAAGTTAAAATCGACCCTAAAACCGTCGATTGTATCTTTATAGGATATGCTTCAAACAGTAGTGCCTATCGATTTCTGATTCACAAATCTGAAGTACCGGATATGACAGAAGGCACTACAATTGAGTCAAGGAACGCAGTATTCTTTGAAAACGTTTTTCCTCTTAAGGAAAAAGAGGAAGATATTTCGAATAAAAGAACGCTTGAAGCAACAGACGACACTGTTAGTCCTTCCACTCAAGAGAGTGAAGAACCGAGACGCAGTAAGAGAGCTAGAATTGATAAAGATTTTGGTTCAGACTTCATTACTTATGTTTTGGAGGAAGAAGAACCTAAAACTATCAAAGAAGCCATGACAAGACCAGATGCACACCTCTGGAAAGAAGCCATAAAAAGTGAATATGAGTCTATTCTCTTAAACCACACATGGGAGTTGGTCGACCTCCCCAAAGGTTGTAAGCCCTTAGGATGCAAGTGGATCCTTAGAAGAAAGTACAAAGCAGATGGATCTGTTGATAAATACAAAGCTCGTCTTGTTGCAAAGGGGTTTAAACAAAAGGAAGGGTATGATTTCTTCGATACATACTCACCAGTGACAAGGATCACCTCCATTCGGGTGTTAGTCGCCATTACTGCGTTGCACAATCTCGAAATACACCAAATGGACGTTAAGACGACATTTCTTAATGGTGAGATGGATGCTGAAATATACATGGATCAACCTGAAGGATATGTTGCTCCTGGAAACGAGAAAAAGGTGTGCAAACTCGTTCGATCATTGTATGGACTTAAGCAAGCTCCAAAATAATGGCATTTGAAATTTGACAGTACAATGCTGTCAAATGGGTTTCGAATTAACGAATGTGATAAGTGTGTATATGTGAAGGACACACCAAATGGATATGTTATTGTGTGCTTATATGTCGATGACATGTTAATCATGAGTAACAATCACGATATCATAGTTAATACGAAGAACATGTTAAGTAGAAACTTTGACATGAAAGACATGGGATTAGCAGATGTGATTCTTGGAATCAAGATAGAGAAAACGTCCAATGGAATTTTCTTGACACAATCTCACTATGTGGAGAAGGTACTAAAGCAATTTAAAGCCTTTGACGATCCACCTGCTAAGACACCTTTGGAACTCAATGTTCACTTGAAAAAGAATAGAGGAGAACCAGTGGCTCAACTGGAATACGCAAGGATCATTGGAAGTGTGATGTAAATCACGAACTGTACATGCCCTGATCTTGCATGTTCGGTAAACAAGTTGAGTCAATACACGAACAATCCAAGTCATGAGCACTGGAAAGCGTTGAAAAGGGTATTAAGATACTTAAAGTACACCCTTGATTATGGGCTTCACTACACAAGACATCCAGCTGTAGTCGAAGGATACAGTGATGCAAATTGAATATCAGACACAAAAGACTCGATGTCCACTAGTGGATATTTATTCACTATTGGAGGAGCAGCTGTGTCGTGGAGGTCCAAGAAACAAACATGTATTGCTCGTTCCACAATGGAATCAGAATTTATAGCGTTAGACCTAGCCGCTGCAGAGGCTGAATGGTTGCGTAATTTTCTGGAAGACATTCCATGTTGGAAAAAGCCGGTACCATCGGTGACGGTACACTGTGACAGTCAAGCTGCCATTGGGAGAGCTACAAATGTCATGTACAACGGAAAGTCGAGACACATACATTGTCAACACAACTCCGTTAGAGAATTGATCTCCACTGGAGTAATGTCCATTGATTATGTCAATACCAAGGACAATATAGCGGATCCGCTCGCGAAGAGCATAAACCGAGATCAATTGAACAAACTGGTAGAAGGAATGGGTCTAAAATCCACAAGAAAAACCAAAGCAGTGGTAACCCAACCATGATGACTGGAGATCCCAAGAACTTGGTTCAATGGAAAAACGAAGCTGTGGAAGTTAGTGATAAAACACTTGAAAAATACGACTATTCCGGACAACACTATCTCAAGTGTTAACGACCCGTAAGATGTGGTAAAGGCTGAGTCTTCGACTCTTAATGATTCCTAGAGTATAACGGGATACTCGAAAGGAAGTTACCTATATAAATGAGAAGTGAGGGCCGCTTCGACCAAAAATTTATGAATACAAAGGACGTCCATGGCCAAAACGGACAAAAACGTGAGAACGTTACGAAGACGAGATTGAAGTGTGCTGACACTGTTGACTAGGTATACATTATGGAGGAGTAGTTCAAGGCATCGCGTCCACTAAGCCGCCGGTATATCCGATAGTGTTTGGCTACGGAAAGTTCAAGGCCAAAAACCACTTATCCGGACGCACGGAGATCTCACTCGAACTGAACACTGAGTCTGACGTTGTATAGATACGATTTTCACTCATGTGGGGGATTGTTGGAATTAATGGGATTAATTGGGTTTTGACACCCTTATCTAATTTAATTAATTAGACGGACTAAACGTTAATTAAGAAATAATTGAACGTGACATAGTCGATCTACTCGCGGAGTAGATGAACGTGGTATATTTAATATCTCAAAACCGAGTTAAGGTGAGTGAGAAATTAATTGTTGAAGTTGAAGGGTTTCAACTTTGAAGTTTGAGGAATGTGGGAAATTGTCCCACATAGGAAACCTACAAAACATTTATGATGTATAAAGGTATTGAAGTAGCTTGGTAGTTCAACTATGTAAAAGAGGTACACCTCTCTAAGAGCCACATGCGCGCCCGCTCGCCCGGCCGGCTTGGCTCCGACAATTGGTCTTTGGGGCCCGCCTATCTTTTTGCAGACCCAAAAACTCCGAAAGCCCAACTCAGGAATGGGCTCGGCCCATTCGAACTACTTCAAGAATGTTCCAGAATTATCTGGAAGTCTCAAACTTGGTCTTCAAGATTCGGTCAGACTCTTCCCTCATAAATCCTTACGCTGAAATTCGCCCCTCTATCCTTCTACTCTCCTCTCGTCCCTACGCAGTGTGTTGAGCTCCCGAAAGCCTTACACTGTTCTTTCATGTGCCGGATTTATATCCGAGAGTGTTCAGTTCGTACTAAGTACGTTCGCCGAAGCTTCTTATACAGTGGTGCTATTGTGTAAGAAGAGAAAGTCGTTTTACCTTTGGGAACGGAACGCCGTAACAATCGAGCACTATCCTGGGCGTATTCTGTTCTGCGGGAAAAGGGTTTCCCTTGACTCGACTTATTTGTGTTATCATATTTGTTATCTGAATCTTCGATATTGCATGTTGCAGTTTACACGGCGTAAGCAAGTTTCCAACAGTTACATCTTCCATTGTGTTATAGTTCAAGATTTAAAATCCATATTTCATTATTCAACTACATCTATTTTTAAAAAATATATAAAATTTACTATTATATTATTCATTTTTAGACAATTGATTTGAGATAAAGTAATATCATATTCTACTTAAAATCTTAAAACAAACACACACAAGATCACCAAAATTTTCTCTATATCCCCCAATTAAACACCTGCTCCTTTTCTTAAAAGTATGTTTTTTTTAGAGTAGCAATCACTCTATTTTAACTCACAACAACCTACCAACACTCTTACTTTATCTATTTTATTTTTTATTTTTTAAAACTTGTTACTTTATCTATTTTATTTATTTTTTCTTAAAACTTGTTACCAAACAGCCCCAGCCCACTAAAGCTAACGATTTGGGCCTGAGCTGAGTCGAGTTACACTAAGGGCGCGGCTAAAGGCACCCGGGTTTCCTATGAGTACACCCACCAAACATTTTTTTAATTTTTCAGAACATGTGAAATGTCCTATATACCCCTAGAGTAAAATTTATGAAAAAAACTAAGATGAATACACCCACCCATTCTATTTCACCACCACCTCTCCACCACCACCTCCACCATCATTCAACAAAAAAAACTCCAAAATTGCAACAAAAATTAATCCAAAACAACAACTGTTCGAAAATATTTCTAAAACAAACGTGTTCGAAATTTTTTACAAAACAAAGTCAATATGTTCGAAAAAAATTTCAAAACAAACTCAATATGTTCGAAAAAAATTCCAAAACAACTCAAATTTGTTCGAAAAAAAAGGTCGAACATCTTGTTCGAAAATTTTTCCAAAACAAACTCAAGTTGTTCGAAATTGTTTTCAAAGCAAACACAATATGTTCGAAAAAAAATTCAAAACAACTTAAATTTGTCCGAGAAAAAAAATCGAACATCTTGTTCGAAATTTTTTCCAAAACAAACTCAAGTTGTTCGAAATTTTTTCCAAAACAAACGCACTGTGTTCGAAAATAATTCCCAAACTTAAAAATAAATCCTAATTTTTTTTCCCAAAAACCCTAATTTTTCAAGAAACCCTAATTTTTCTAATTTCATAATAAACTTACCTGTGTAGCGGCGCCGACGGCGAGGGGAGGAGCACGACGGCCACGACGAAGGGGGGGAGGGGGTAGGCGGCGGCCGCGTCTGTGGGGAGAAGGGAGCGTCGCCGTGGAAACCCGCCTCAGCCGTCGCCTCCACTACAAAAAACAGTGAAAATGGCGAGGGGGAAGGCAACGGATTCCCCCTCACTAATGAAGAAGGCAACGGCAAAGGCAACGACACTCCGCCGTTGCCAATATGGGCGTTGCTATTTTATAGGCAACAGACTTTGGGAAAACCGTTGCCTTTTGGCAACGGTATATGGCCGTCGCCTTTTGGCAAGGGCGGGGAGGCCGTCGCCTTTTCGCAACGGGCCCAGCCGTTGCCAATTGGCAACGGGGCCCAGCCGTCGCCTTTACGCAACGGGGCCCAGCCGTTGCCTTTTCGCAACGGGGCCCAGCCGTTGCCAAGGCCGTCGCCTTTTTGTTACCTTTAAAAAAATGAGAACCTGGGTTTCGAACCCAGGTCTCTAAGGCAACCAACACACCCCCCCACCACTAGGCCACCAATAATCGCGAATTTTCGCTCCAGCTGGGTTTCGAACACGGGACCTCTCGGTCCTGTAGAGTTTTGGGCGCCCCCTGTGTGCCGTTTAGGCTAGGAGCTTTAGTCGTCATGTTGTGAACACAATTAATATATATTCAATATAATTTTAGTTTCAATTCTTTATTTCTATCAGTTTAATTGTTGCTTATTAAATTTAAATTGTCAAAGCATATCATAATTATTTCTAAATGAGAATTAATTAAATTATAATGTTTTTCAAATTAAATAATTTAATTACGGTATCATTAATTAATTTACACTATTTAAATTTATTCTAATCTTCAATTCACAACATTATAATTACATACAACATTGAGTATAATTATTTTCGATTATACATGTAAATTTATTCTAATCACTTCATTTAAATTCATTCTAATTTTCAATTCACAACATTATAATTACATACAACATTGAGTATAATTATTTAATTTTCGATTATACATGTAAATTTATTCTAATCACTTCATTTAAATTCATTCTAATTTTCAATTCAAAACATTATAATTACATACAACATTGAGTATATATAATTATTTAATTTTCGATTATACATGTAAATTTATTCTAATCACTTCATTTAAATTCATTCTAATTTTCAATTCACTTATCCATTTAAAAATATCAATTCGCTTATCCATTTAATTAAAATAACATCACACACAACATTAAAATAAAAATTAATCTTCAACGTCAATGTAATAAAATAATATAAAAATGTATCACTCCTCATCACCACCATCATCCTCAGTATCATCCTCATCCCGATCAACCTGGTTACGATCATGAACGTCGTGCGACGCCCCCGACGGCCTCGGCGCCCTCGGCGCCCCACCCATCCCACCCATCTGCTGACCCATCCCACCCATCTGCTGACCCATCCCACCCATCTGACCCATCCCACCCATCGTCTGACCTGTCATCTGACCCATCATCGCTGCCAACTGATCCTGAAATTTCTTGGTTATGCGCTCCTCCGTCTTCTGCATTTGTAGGAGTAAGCGCTGTTCTCTCTCCTCATTGATTCTCCGTTCTTCGGCAAGAGCATTGTCCATGTCTTCCTGGGAGAATCGTCCATAAGTCGTACCACTTGACGTCTCGCCAGGACCGGAGGAGACCCGTCTGTTCTTGCCTACTTGTCCAAGGCCCCTAACACGTCCATGAGACCTACCAACCTTCTTCACGAACAAATTAGACATGTCGGGTAAAGTTGGGCCCTGGGAACCATCCTCTGAAGTAGGTTCATCTGACGGATCTCCTGATTGATTGGTCAACTCCTCCTGTACCTGGTCCTATACGTGCACATTTAAAAGTGGGTTAATACATTTTCAAGTAAAATTAAATATATATTTGTTATATAATGTAATGTATATATATATGTACACACTTACAAGTATATCACCCATATAACCATAGCTGTATGTGCCGTTTTCGTAACGGTGGTAATATTCAGCTATCTCCCAGTCGTGGGCAGGGCGTCCCATCTTCTCCTCCTGTATTTTGAATTGAAGACATATACATATAATTAATTAACTAAATAATTAACTAATTAAAATGAATTATAATTGAACACAAATACTTACAATGCGCCGTGCGACCTCTGCTGCTCCACGAGCTCCGCCTTTATGAGTACCACAGCCAGTACCCGGACCTCCAGGCTCGGATAAGCGGTTCTTACGAGCCTGCTCGCTCTTCTTAATTGTTTCAGGATCGCTCCAGTGACGAACTAAGTCGTTCCAAACATTGACATCCCACCTCGGCCTCTTCTTTTGCTTCATCCACGCTTTCTTGACGTTTGATAACATGCCAGTGTACCGACCTGCTGCTCTTTGAAGAAAGAGCATGTACACCTCTTCAGTAGATGTGATTCGAGGGTCCCACCTGACCTCGGTCTGCCAAAAAAAATGAATTAATGAATTAATATAAAAAAATAACAAAATGTTAATGTAAAGTGATTTTATACCTGGAATGTCTCCCACCACCGTTGTATCGTGCCGGGTGATACCTTGGCAAAATTGTGTGCCCCAAGCTCCATATTCCTATACATAATCGACCTGATCGTCCTCGAAATCAAATTTGAAGGCATCAACCTGTTACACGTATTTTATAATAATTTAAAAAATTATTAATAAACACGCTATACATACGTCTAATGAAAATGAAATAAGGAATATACTTACGTATCAAGGTAGATCGACAGTAAAATGCGACTCTCGGGTGCATCATAAGACATGCTGGCCTGTGTCCCGACAGACGGAGGTCTAACTGGCGAATGTATTGGTGGAGGGGATGGTTGCTGTGGAGGGGATGGTTGCTGTGTAGGTGGAATGAAATGAGGCACCTGAGTGTAATAAGAATCTAGGTTCATTCCGGGCAACTGTAGCTGGGTCATATCGGGCATATATAAACCCTGTGGTGTGTGCACAATCGGTGTCTCATCCACCGGCTCTCCTCTACCTCTAGTACTTCTACCTCTACCTGGCCGATGTCCAGTAGAACCCTGACCAGAGCCACCCTGACCAGAGCCATGTCCAGAACCATGTCTACGACCACTCATCTGTCAAAATGAACGTACATTAAAACATTATTAACGTTTAACATTGTAACAATTAAAAAACATTATATATGAACATCACTGTAATGATTAACACTAGAATATAAATAAGGAATATAATTAAGGAATTAATATTTAGATAACATTGTTTAGCAATTAATTAACAACATCATTCATCATTCATCTTCATCTTCATCTTCATCTTCAGCTTCATCTTCGTCGTCTTCTTCGTCTTCTTCTCCATCTTCTTCTCCGTCTTCTGCTGCATCTTCTTCTTCATATTCTGCCACTTCCATCATTATACCGGTGTCATCAGTTAACATGACAGGATCATCATCTACTTGCACAATCATTTGAGTCTCTAAGTTATCCTCTTGCCACGCGGGAACTTCATCTTCAGTAGTATCTTTTGCATCCACCAAGTATCTCGGTTTGACTTTGCAGACAAATATCCAATCAGTACGAGGTCCAGGGTTTGGACAATAATAGACTTGTGTGGCTTGACTTGCTAGTACGAATGGATCGTACCGGCCGTAAGATCGCCTCTGATTAAGCTCCACGAGCTTGTAGTTAGGATGAACTTTTGTCCCATTGTTTGAGGGATCAAACCACTGACACTTGAACAAAACCACTTTCTTCTCGTGGTACCCCTGATAGTCCAATTCGACTACTTCCTCGAGTTTCCCATAGAAATCTTCCTCATTCGCATCGTAGTTTTTTCCCTTGATACAAACCCCACTGTTTGATGTTGCTCTAGATGCACCATAAGCCATAGTGTGGAATTTGTACCCGTTCACGTAATACCCTGCGTACGTAAGAACTTGACCAGACGGACCGGCCGAGAGATCGTATAAAAACCTGTTCTCGATGTGATTTATCTTCACCTATATATTTATAAGCCACGACGATGTGAGAATTTCTATAACTTAACACTTTACACAGATCGTTATTTTAAGATAACTTACAATTTCTTCAAACCACGACGCAAATCCATCTTGTAGCCTTAAATCTGATTCAGCAGCCGAGAGATTTGGTTGATGAACTTGAAGTTGTTGCATGAATAACCTACGTACGATCGATATAAGATTAATAAGACATGTCAACACTAAGTATTTGATTGACAAACATTTTGGTCAGATTGACTTACTGAACATATGGCTGCACCTCATCACAATTCAACAACACGTACGTATGAGCAACTTTTTTCTCCTCGTCTAAAATCCATCTTTTCTTAGGCTTTCCAAATCGTTTGCCAGGCGCCTTAAATATTGAAAAAGTGCCATCGACATACTCGTGTACTTCGTCCCGACCATCGTAATTACGAGGTACATTGTGTATCCTTGTCGTAACATGGTCCTCGAAATAGTGAGAACAAAACATTGACGCCTCTTTAGTTAAATATGCATTGGCAATCGAAGCTTCAACACATGCTTTGTTACCCACGCTTAATTTCAAGGTGCGAAGATACCTGATTAAATTATAAGAATCGTAAGTTCATATAATTTGAAGAATCGTATGAGAAATTGAATGACAATTACCTCTCGTATGGATACATCCATCTGTATTGAACTGGACCACACACTTTTGCTTCATATGCAAGGTGCACAGGTAGATGTTCCATAGAGTTGAAGAAGCTGGGTGGAAAGATACGTTCCAACTTGCACAAGATCACTGGAATATCTGTTTCCAGTCGAGCCATGTTGTCAACTGTGATGGTTGTAGAAGTCAACTCCTTAAAAAATAGACTAAGCTCAGTGATTGCTTTCCACACATTGAGCGGCAGAATTTTGTAAAAAGCAATCGGTAGTAGTCTTTGCATAAACACGTGACAATCATGACTCTTCATTCCATACAATTTCAATTTCGACCAGTCAATGCAACGGGACATGTTAGACACATATCCATCTGGAAACTTCAACTCACTTATCCACTTACAAATAACATCATTTTGCTTCTTATCAAGCGAAAAAGAAGCCTTAGGATACTTTGATGTACGTGGACATTTCTTGAGAGAGGGACGACGACAATAATCATTCAGCTCATCTCTTGATTTAGACGTGTCCTTTGTTTTCCCCTCCACATTCATCACCGTGTTGAATACGTTATCAAACACATTTTTCTCAATATGCATCACGTCTAAATTGTGTCGTATCAACAAGGTACTCCAATAGGGCAACTCCCATAAAATGCTTTTCCACTTCCACCCTCCAGAAAGTTTTTTGTTGTGGGCCTCAGCACCCTCCTCTGTAACATTTCTATATCCCAAATGATCAATTTCGTATAGGAGACTTGCACCCGTTCGAATAGGCGGTGGATCATCTGTGACTACCACTCCGGCTTTGAATGCAGTTTTATTCGTTCGCCACGTGTGATTCAGTGGTAAAAACTTTCGGTGGTTGTCGAACCACGACTGCTTTCTACTTTTATTCAAATAGAATGCATCGGTGTACTCTCCACAATATGGACAAGCAAGCCTTCCGCCTGTACTCCAACCAGACAACATCGAGTATGCTGGGAAGTCACTAATGGTCCAGATAAGTGCAGCTCGCATCAAAAAGTTTTGCTTTCTACCAACATCGTAAGTTTGCACACCATTTTCCCATAAAAATCTCAAATCTGCTATCAGTGGTTGCAAAAACACATCAAGTTTGTCCTTCGGACTTTTAGGCCCGGGCACGAGAATCGAAAGAAACATGAATTGATCCTTCATGCATAACCACGGGGGTAGATTGTACGGAGTAAGTATAACTGGCCATGACGAATATTGTTTTCCCGTCATTCCAAACGGTGCAAAACCGTCTGTGCTCAAGCCCAACCTAACATTCCTAATTTCCGCTGCAAAATGAGGATACGAACGGTCCAAATGCTTCCAAGCCAACGAGTCAGCCGGGTGACGCATAACACCAGAGTCATCAGAAGCGCACGAGGCATGCCATGTCATATCCTTCGCAGTGGCTTTGGACATGTACAATCTTTGCAAACGAGGAATTATCGGAAAGTAGAACATCTCCTTAACCGGACGTTTCTTTTTCAACCGACCATCTGCATCAACCCTACTCGGCTTATACCGTGATCGACCACAAATCTTACAAAAATCTAGTTCGCTGTCTGCACCCCAGAATAACATGCAATTCTGTGCACAACAATCAATCCTTTCTACCGGAAGACCCATCCCACTCATCAAATGTTTGGTGTCGTTAAATTTCTTGGGAACCTTATTTTCAGGAGGACAAATCTCACGAATCAACTCAACGACCTGATTATATCCCCTTTCAGACAATCTGTTTTCCGTTTTAATGTTCAACAATCTGGAATTGAATGACAACTGCGAATGAGATTCACAACCAGGATACAAGTCTTGGTCCGCTGCACGAAGCATGCCGTAAAACTGTGCCGCATTCTCGTTAGGGGGTTCTTCATTAAGTGCCTCATCTTCCACGTCTATTCCAAAATCAATGTTTGGGTCACCCATTAACTCTTCTACCATAGTGTGGTACGAACTAGGTCCCGCTGGGTAAACGTCGTTTGAAGTTGACGCAAATTCATTAGTGTTTTGAAATGGACGTGGACCCCAACTCTCTTCCCCCGTGATAAATCCAATTATAATAATTCAGTGTAAAACCATTTCGATATAAATGAGATTTCACTTCATTAGGATCTCTATAAGTTTGATTTCGACATCTAGCTTTCGAACAAGGACACCTAATTTTTCCTTCCCAAATCGAATTCGGATTACTAGTGGCAGCTTCAATAAATTCATTTACTCCACTAATAAATCCGGGGTTCATAATCTCATTCACTAATCTTGGACTATACATCCAACTACGACTTGAATAATTCATCATGTCAATCGACGTACGTCTACAACACACAAATATAACAACCAACGTCTCATTCAATTCCTCAAACTCTATTAAAATTAATTAATATAAATCCAAATATATTCTAATAATTATTCTAACACCCTAATTAACAAATAAATTCATATATAGACATAACACAATTATATATATAATTCTAACACCCTAATTAACAACTAAATTCATATAACTGAATTAATTAATTATATAAAACATACATACATATAAAATACATGCCTAACACAAATATAATTCTAACAATTAAATTCTAACAATTCTAACAATTTTAACAATTTTATATATACATACAACATATATGCATATATATACATATATATACTAAACTATATATATACATATATATAATTTCAATTAAATTTAACCGATTAAAACGAAAAAAATTACCGTAGAAATGCTCCCGTCGAAGTGTAGAACACAAATGGCCAAGAACCGAGTCCGATCTGCAAACGAACGTGGATGTTGAGTTTTGAGGTTTGAGGTTTAATTTGTGTAAAAATGGAGGTGTGTGCGGCGCTGGAATGAAGAAGAATGAGGTTCTGGAATGATTTTAATTGAATTAGGGCGACGGGGAAGGCAACGGGCCCACTGCCGTTGCCAATTAGCATCGGGGGGCCCGTTACCAAATGGCAACGGGGCCCACTGCCGTCGCCTTTTGGCAACAGGCCTTAAATGCCGTCGCCTTTTTGCAACGGGGCCCACTCCCGTTGCCTTATCCGTTGCCTTAAGGCAACGGCACCCGCCCCCGTCGCCTTTTTCCTTGCCGTTATTAATGCCGTTGCCAATTGGCAACGGCAGCCTACCGTTGCCTTTTGCTGTTGCCTTCTGGCCATTATTTTGTAGTGCTCTGTGGAAAACTCAACGTCGTCTTCTTCGTGGCTGCCATGGCTTCGCCTTCTTCCAGCGGTGGGCGGCGCGGCATCGGACGACGACGACTTCGTCTCCTTCAAGGGGGTCGCGATGGTGGCCCACACCTTGCAAACGAAGCAGATCGGCAGCGGCCATGGCTTCGCCTTCTTCCAGCGGTGGGCGCGGCCGCGAACGAGGGGCGGTGGAGATGGGGAGGGCGGCGCGACGCGGAGGGCAGTGGCGCGACGGGGTGGCGAAAATGGAGGTGGGAGGTGGGCGGCGTGGACCGCGCCGGAGGTGGCGAAAATGGAGGTGGGAGGTGGAAGGTGGGTGTCCCGTTGAATGAGAAGAGAGAAAGAATGAGTTTAGGATTTTAATGGAGAGAGGGGTAATTTTGGGTTTTTCAGGTGGGTGTCCTCATCCAATTTGTGTGTGTTCTCATCCCCTGGGTGTACTCATAGGAAACCCGGGTGCCTTTAGCCGCGCCCTTACACTAAAGCTAATGATTTGGGCCTGAGCTGAGACCGAGTTACACAAGGCGTTGGCTATATACCCCTCCAGCTTTGTTAAGTATACTCCCCCTCCTTATTCGTGGAGTCGGTTGGTTGGCTTATGTGAGTTGGGCTGCCGAGTTACTGGGTAGATTTGGATTGGGCTGATGGGCCAGGTCTTATTATAAGAAAATGTATTCTTAAACTATTGTTCTTTTGGTACACTGATATATTTTTGAGTTCAAATAAACCCTCAAACTTTATTCATATAGTCAAGGAAGCCCTTCTGTCACAATAAAATTAACGGGCCTCCCTACACTTGACGGAAAGATCCCCCGTCAACTCTGAAGGTACAATAAAACTTCGCCTCCGTCTAGCTCGTCGCCGTCGTTAACTGTCACAACCTCCGAAATCCGAACGCCGCACAGCAGGTCGTCGCTCACGGCAACAATACTTTTTCTTCACAACCTCTCTCGTCGTTTTTTTCGTTGTTTTAATTATAGTCTGTGGCCTGTGCGCTGTAGGAGGCTTGGGGTTTGCTGCTGTTTTTCCCAATTTATTGTTTAATCCTTGCCGGAATTTTCATTTTTGTGTGCAGGACTTGACAATTACTTGCTGTTTTTTTTCCCGTTTATGTTGATATCGTCATTTCGTGTGTAGTTCGGCCATTCCGTTTATGTTTGATATCTGTTTTGCATAGTTTCTAGAATATTTGTTCTAAATTTTTAGCGATTATGCCTTTTCTAATTCAGGTTCTCTTCGCTGCTTACTAAGAAAAGGAATCATGAATTCCGTTGCATCTCTATGTAGACGATTAAGTATCAGGGAACTTATTGCGAATAAACCTATTTACACCTCTGCTACTGGTATGAGCTTATCTGTCTGATATCTGATCAGTGTGTTTCGTGGTTATGATAGCTGTTATTGACTTGGTTTATATAATGTGTACCAATTTCTAATTTTAGATATATCTGGGGAGGGATTAAGCTTGTTGTTCAGACGATGGGCCACAAAAAAAACAGCAGGATCAACGAAAAATGGCCGTGATTCATTGCCAAAGAATCTCGGGGTTAAAAAATTTGGTGGAGAGGTGAGACCATGGATTGAATAGATTTTCTTATCCCAGAATGAATGGATTCATTCTTTATGTTGTTTAATGGTATGCTATGTTGGAAATGCTGCAGAGAGTGATACCTGGAAATATCATTGTTCGACAGAGGGGGACTCGTTTCCACCCAGGAAATTATGTTGGAATGGGGAAAGATCACACTCTTTATGCTTTAAAGGAAGGACATGTCAAGTTTGAGCGTAACAAGTTGACTGGACGCAAATGGATTCATGTTGAGCCCAAGGAAGGTTATGAAATCCATCCAGTCTATGCTAATGTGGATGCTGCTTCTGAGTCGAAGACCGCTGCAGCTTGACTTAAGGATCTCAAATATTGGTATTTGCAAGTTTTGTTCTTTTAGACTATTGGTGATTTAGTAGGTTGCTAGACGTTTTGAAAGCTGAAAATTTGTTTCTGTTTTCATGATGCATGAGTAAGGTAATGATGTGTATGTGTGAAATTGTTGACATGAGATTATAATTGATATGGAATACAGGAAGTGCCTCTTTGGTCCTCGTTTCACATTCGTAATCTGTGGTCGCCAATGTGTATCATAACTTTTGTGTTTCAAGTTTCAACCACCTATAAGATTTGAGATTCATAGGAAATACATTTTGAACTTAACTCTTTTCTTTGCTCAGATATATGTCATACGACATTAATAATTCTTTGAAGCTGATAAGCTAAACCACCTACAAATAGATCATACAGTTAAACTAATTATAATGCAGAATATACCTCATATATGAATTCCATTACAAAAAATATAGAGAGAAGCTGTGACAAAATATAATTAAACAAATGGAATGATCATATTTCAGTTCTTGATATAAATAACAGGATCAAGAGTTATAGGAGCAATAGCCGGTGCATCCACAATAGTCTGAAGATGAGATTCATCATCATCACCACCACCTCCCAAATGCGCCTTGAGAAACGCGACCACTAGTCCTCCAACGCCTCTTCTCATTTTTTCCTTACTACCCTTTCCACTCCTACACACCAAACTTGCCAACCCCACCTTGGAATCATCCAACACATCACAGTGCCCATAATCCCTTGCAAGAAAGTAGCAGCACGGCGGCTTGCTCTCGTTGAAGAACTCTGAATGGTTGTACCCATCCGGAGCCAGAGGCGGAATGACACTGCCCCTCTTTTGATTGCTCAATCCTGTCCCTATTATCCCTATAGGGATGGAGAGATTGAAAGAGTGTGGAATGTAGGAGAGGACGTTGGGTTCTACCCAAGTGGGAGGACTCGGCCCTGACACCGGGTCGAGCCCCACCAACGCTTTGATGTGGATGGAGGGAGATGATAATGCAAGGGCAAATGCGACCTTTCCACCTCTGCTGTGGCCCATTAGAGCTAGTCTTGAGAGGTCTGGTTTTATATTTTGAGGGAGCTGGGCTTTTGTTGATAGCCAATCTATCACTTTTGAAGCTATCTTGATTTCATCCTCCATGGATATGAGCAGGCACTCGTAAAACTACAAACAAGTAGAGAGAGTGAGAAGTTGCAGGCAGGGAATCAATGATATATATCCATGGGGTTACCAGACTAACAAATTACCTGAGGGGCAAGAATGATATATCCATGGGAGGATATATGGTGCAAGAGCTGAGAGTACCAAGTAGTTTGAGTACAATAGCCATGGCAGAAAAGCAGGGTAGGATAGCAGCCTTCAGCTTCCGGGGCTACCACAAACAGCTCAGCAGGAGGTCGAGAAATATCTGATTTCTTCACTTTGATTGATTTTACTCGAAGTTTTCCAGGCTCGAACACTGAATCCAAAGACTTTTGGTCATTTTTGTTTTCATTCTGTAGCATCACTTCCATTTTTATTTTGTAGGTTGTAGTTGATTGATGAGAGAATGAGAATTGACTACGAGATTCTACCTTATTTATACTGGTGTAGTGATCATATTATGTTAGTTATGAGTGGAATTAGGATGCATAATTTTGACTTGTAGAGTGAGTGGCATTTAACCAATTAAGTTTGGTGTTTGAATGGAAAGCAATAGTAATTTGTCAAGGTTTGGCAGCCAAATGAATTTGAATCTGACATATTGGTCAACGGTAATTCTTGGCAAGTTCGTCACTAAAATAAGTAAGATAATTTCGTAAAACTTTAGATACTAGGCAAATTTTTGATTGTTGCTTTGTTCCTTCGTTTTATATCTCGTGTTTTGGACAGTATCATTGAACCGGATCCTCTCCTGTACACAGGAGAAGGACCGTTGGATCTCACACACATACGGATGTATGCACGCAAATGAAGTAGGTTTTCATATTGATCATACAAATATGTAGAGGCTTTACAGGGCGATGGAAGGGTTTAATGTGATTTTGATAAATTTGTGGTAAAGTTGAAAAAAAAAATTAAAAAATCCGTAAGTTTCTCGATTTTACGAGAATTATAGGGGAGTTTGTTTAACATTAAACGTTCATTCTTTTATCACCAAGATTTGGTAGTAAATATATTTAACATCACATTTCATTAATTTAACAAATCTTACATCACTTTCACGGTAGATTTTATTCATTTCCAAAAAAAAAAAAAATGAAATCCATGAAAAATTGATTAATAGTATTTGTTTTTTATTCAAATGCAAAATATTATGTTAAATATAAAGTATCAAAATAAAGTTTGATTAAATTAAATTTATGTTAAATATATACATTAATTATGAATTATTATTTGTTCTTTACAATGTATATCTCACAAGAAATATCATTATAAATTTTGTAATTGAATCCAAGACATTTTTTATAGATTAGAATTTTCTAAATACATAATTATATAAAAAAAATCATCAATTTAAATTTAAATGAAATTTTCATGCATGTGATTATATATAAATTTTAATAATATAAATATATATTAATAATAACTCATTTATCAATAATAATTTTTATTAAAATATCAATAAAAATTATATACATAATAAAAACAATCAATATTAATATTATTAGTAAATAATAATTTTAATACCAAATAAATTTACACAATATTGAATTTTATTTCTAGTTTATACCACTAATAAGAATGGAATTTTCTTATGCCATTCTTATTTTAGAAACGTGAAAAAAGATAAAAAAAAAATGGTAAGAATTATTGATTAATTTGAAAACAACACAAAGAAGAGTGGCCCAAAAGAAGTGAAGTATCCCACATCGGAATCACCAAACAAAGGTTGAGAGTCGCATGAATAAAAAGGAAGGAGATGCCCCTTATCTAATCACGCAGCTGCGCGGTGAGCACAAAGCGAACTATTCTTTCGCCTTTTACTAAAGAATACCGTGTGCACGCCGCAATTCAAGCAGCATACGCCTCTTTTTGGAGGGTTTTTTCTTTTTAGAAAGGACCCATCAAACTTAGTTTTAAAATTTTCATTTTCTATTTGCAGCATCATTTTGTTTACAGCATCATTTCGTAAGTCTCTTGTAGTAAGTGTTCGTTTTATTATATTTTAATGTTAAAACTTTCTTAAAAAGGGAAGAATGTTTTTTAAAAAGTTTTAATTAAAGCATCTAAATATGTTCCTAGAATATTTTGGTTTCCACATATACACACACTAATAAGTAATTGCAATACAACTAAACAAGTTTGTATCAGATGACATTTTAAGTTCGAGAAAGTATTCAAACTATGAATCATATGTATTGTGGAAAATCTTAGAAGGGAAAATCTTGATGAATAGTGATTGTGTATGCTTATTTTGGGATGTAATTTTATGTCAAATCAATTGTGTAAGAGTGTATGATGTTGTATTATAAGATGTAACTTTATGTCAAATCAATTAGTAAGAGTGAGTAATATTGTATTATTATAATAGTAAAATATATAGGTATTTTTAGGGGTGGATGTAATTGGATGTTGAAATTCGGATGTGAAATCCCGAACTAGAATAAGATGGGGACGTTACGTCCACGTCCGGACGGGTGAGTCCCAAAACAAACATGCCCTAATAAGAGTGTAGGGGTGTTTGGTAATTGAGAATTTTTGCATGTGATTGTAAGTTTCATACAATTATACTCCGTACTATATATTTCTCTTGGTGGGCTATTGTTTTTCTCCAGTTTTAAAGTTTTCTATGTAATTGTTGATTGTAGTTTTGTTCCTTCGTTTTAGTTCACTTGATTTTTGTTAAGATTTCAAGTTTTCTGTGTAATTGTTGTTTGTTGTTTTATTTCTGGTTGTTCGTTTTTCTCATATGAATGAATGAGATTTTTGTTATTTATTTTTCTTTTTTAAGCATGACCATATGCTATACTAACTATTAAAAGATTCGAAACACTGGAACAAAAATGTATAAAGTAGAGAATTAAGAGAATATAAACAATTGAATTTCATTCCCAATAGTTCTTAAAAAATATTAGCATAAACGAAGACAGATAACATAAACAATAGTACGTATGTTTATTGTAAAAACAAATTTTCTAGATAAGGAGCTGAATCATTATCTTTTCCTACAGAGTGCGGATAATCAAAGCCTCTGCATGATAGATGTGTATGAATTCTTGCAAAAGTACTTTTATGCAGGTTATAGAAGATATGAAATCTTTTTCCAGCTCTATCAACATAGTAAAGTATAATATCCTCTTCACTTACCCAACATAGAAGGTTAGGCCCTTCCATTACATCATACGGTCGGAGGTCGGATTGCAACTTCACCTTAAACTTCATCCACGAACCCTTATCATCCAATTTTTTCATAATCATTATCTGATCCAGATGAATGTTGCACCACAAACAAACATGGCCTCGAGAAGAACTCAAATTGAACGGAAAATGTTTACAATGATCGGGTATATCAAGTTTTTTGAACTTTTCGTCTTTCCAATCAAAACAAAGTAGTATTTCCCTCTTAGACGAATACCTTACTTTACTAAACAACCGATACAAATTTCCATTAACAGAGACACCCTTATGAGAATGTGCAATCCAGAAAATATATTTAATCTCTTTCACCTCACTCCATTTGTTGTATCTACAAGAAAATACTGCATAATGCTCAGTATCACCAATTACTACCTTATAATCCTTCATCAATGGATTGTAATAAATCCCATACATGGTATTGCCATTTCCTATTTGTTGCGGATACCAAACTTCTCTGTACGCTCTGCAAGATGGATTCCAGACTACACACATCTTCACCTCATAATGAAGAGAAAAGCAACGTATCAGATACAATCCATCACAATTCCCCAAAATATTACCAGACCTCAAGGGACATTTCCATGAATGTTCAATTGTTGACACCAAATTTAAATTGTGGGTTTCAAGTTTGGCAACATGTAATACAGAATAGCCACTACCACTACGGGAGAATAACTCCTCCCATGCAAGTAGATTTCGGGAGGATGAGTTGTTGTATTGCTGGAGATGGGTTTCAGAGAATCGTGGATCAGATATCGTGGCCTTCCACTGTTTGCAAACCAATTTGTATCTAATGAGATATTTCACAGGTAATCGTGAAAGGATGTTTTCTATAATGTCACATGGAAGCACAACTAGTGTGTCTTCAACTCTTTTCCTTTTTTTGGAAGAAGATGCATTCCACTTCAGATTGCTATACTTCAAGATTCGATTATAACTTTGACAGTTGTTGTAATCGTGGCCAATGGTACCACAAGAGAAGCAATAGATTGGCAGTGACTCGTACATAAGAGGAAGCCAAAAATGTTTCCCCTTAACCAGAATGGTGATTCCTCTCAACAATGGTTTTGTAATGTTTATAGAAACCTTAAGCCTTATAAACTTGCCAACTAAATCTTCACCAGATACATCAACCAATTCCAGAATTCCAATCCGTTTAGCGAAAAGGCCGAGTGCTCTTTCATTCATGCACGACAAGGGAACATCATACAAACGAGCCCAGAATGAAGTGACATTAACTGACTGCTCGTCTCCTCGTGCAAACTTCTTTATAGCAAAAAGAGATTCATAAAAATGCCAGGGCTGATTCTTCAACACCCATTCTCTATCCATAACATCATTAAAGCAAAATAATATCAGTTCAGACTCCTCCCACTCCTTACACGACATACCATGTTTCGGTTTCCAGACTTTTGTAATGACATCTATTAGATTTGAGGGATTCCAGTCTTTATCAGTAACAAGCCTTCCCACAAGAAGGGATTCTTTCTCCACCTCATTAATATCATTCATATCAATTACTTCTGAATCAACTTCTATTAGGGCTTCCATAGCTTGAATAAACTTTTATAGACACAAAAGAGGAGAGGCAACACAACAAAGAAATTAGGAAATCAAGTGAAAAAATCCTAACCCTAGCACAAATTATACTTCCGTTGTGATTCTTAACTAAAATTCCATCACTCATAAATCTAAGATTTAAACTCATTCATGAACAAAATATTTTAATAAAAACTGATAAATCAATGCATATGAATACATGAACAGAGGTGACTTACAAGATATGTAACACAACTCCAAAACGTCGTCCAACTTTTTTGGGGCGATGATGAGGGTTTATGTGATTTTGATATTTGTCGTGTAAAATACTCCGATTTTATGAGAATGCTACGTGAGTTTATATTTTGGATTTATATAGAAACTTTCATTATTTTATCAACGAGATATTTAATTACAGATGTTTATCGGGTCGGGTTAATTAGACTGACCCATTTAATTCTAAAAAATATAGGATTAGAGTTCATGAATCGTATGCCCGTTTAAATTTAGCCTTTTTCGACCCGGATCGGTTAACCCGCAGGTTTACAGGGTCAGCCCGCTAGCACGAGTTGTTACATTTTTTTTTTAAATAAATAACTTGTAAACAAATTTTGGGTCATTTGATCCATATATTAAGCAATAAGAAGTCAATTACCATCCATTAATCATTATTATTGTTTAAATCATACTTTTATTTTCTCATTTTCCAATCATTAACTAATTATACGTTTTTCTATTTTATCTGCTTGTTGGACTGGACGTGTCAAATGAGACTTTAATTTTAAAATTAAAAAAATTATTATAGTCCGTTAGTGACCCGTTTAGCCTGTGGCCCGCTAGAATTAGGGTTAGGTTTTAAAAATTGTAGAACCGTTAGGTTAAAGCCCTAGTCCGTTTAGCCCGTGACCCTGTTCCTAGTGCTGTTATTCGAATCGAGCCTTAACGACTCGGCTCGGGTCGACTTGTTAGGCTCGATAACTAATTTTTTGTAAAAATTTCCATTAGGCTCGTTAGACTCGGCTCGACTCGAAGGCTCGTTAAGTTCGTTAGACTCGTTAACGAGTCGAGTCGAGCTCAGTTTTAACTCAGTAATGTTATCGAGCCGAGCTCGACTCGGCTCGAGTCGAGCTCGAACCTCAAATACTCGGCTCGAATAACAGCTCTACCTGTTCCTATAGGGTCAGCGCGATAGACATCTTTATATTTAGGGTTGGTCTGCTATGGACTCGAGTGCATGTTGTGCACCCTAGTCCATGTTGCACTTTTCAATTATTAAACTGTATAATAATATTTTTAGTAATAATTGAAAAGTGCGACACTATTTACCAAAAAGTGTAAGTCAATAAACTAAAAAGTGCACATGGACTAGGGTGCACAGCATGCACTCGAGTGCATACTAGACTTTACCTTATATTTAATATATAGATTATTCCTATTTTTTTAGAAAAGATTTGGTCACACCACATCTCATAAAATTTGGTATCAAATCTCACATCAATTCTTGTATTTTTTAAAACATAAAATAAAATCACATGAAAATTTATTCCATTATACAAAAAAAGAATGTTAAATATCAAAATAAAAATTGATTAAATTAAATTTATGTTAAATATATACATTTAGCTCCATAAGAGTCAATATCAACTCAACTATTATGAATTATTTTTTCCAAAACAAATATCACGTTTTAAAAATAATTTGGAAGTGAATAAAGTATTAGTTAGTTCACCGTAGTTAAATCATACGTGTAACTGGTTCATTAAATTTTTTTACCGGCCATTTATATATTATTACCTCAGAGAAATGCATGTGGCAAAAAAAAATTGAATGAGTAACATGTGCATAAAATGGTGTCTTATTAGAATAAAAGTGGAATCCATTGAATCTTCTGCAGACTCCTTTAATTTATAGGCCAACATAATGGCCATGGAAGCAACTCAAAGAAACAATAAAAACGTTTTCAATTTAGAGAGTTATTTAGTTAACGACGTCGTTTCTTGAGTGTTGTGAATAGTTGTGACAAGAAATTCCCCTTCTTCTGCAACTGAAAAGTAAGAACCTCAGACTTCACTGTCAAGTTACTGTATATATATCATACGGAGTACTTTACTGTATATATATCATACTTCCAACGGTGACATAAGAATTTGCACACTTTTCAATATTCTATACCAATTTGCACCTCCATTAAAAGGAAATATTGTAACAACTCTTGCACTCAAAATATACACATATTTACTCTTATGCTATTACTTTTTCACACTCAATTTACCTTTTACTTTACTTTATTCATAAAAGTTTACAAAACTATCCCTCAAAATATTGTTCATTACACATTTTCTTATACATTTATTAAAATGTGTGTCATATCAAGAGTGCAAGTTCCTCTGGAATGGAAGGAGTATTTGATCACCAAAGTTAATCTCAATTTTAGTTTTGATCAAATTTCACTGGTCATCAAAAGTAATCTTGAAAGTTCATTTTTCTATCATTTTTTATGTTAGACGGTCACCTAACGTCTGGAGTAAAAGTAGTTAAAAAGTGTACGTAATTTCATGACTACTTTTGATGACGAGTGACGCTTGGTGACCAGAATTGAAATTGAGATTATATCAATTTTTTTTAAACGAGATTATATCGATTTTTTTTTAAACGATGATCGATCTTATAAACTAAACTTACATGGAGACTTTTGACAAGAGCATTCATCGTCTTGAATACAAGTTTCTTCTTATGATTCTTTTTCCCCTTGTCTTTGATGGGTGCTATTGACTTGAAAAAGCAACATGTTGGAGTTAATTTTCGTTTTTCATCTTCGGTACTGCTTGAAATCTGCCAAACCATACTTTGATGTAAGAATTTACAACACATCATATGTATTACTCCTAAATTAACAACCTTAATTTGACTATATTAACTTTAAAAATCATTTAAATGGCAGAGTAAATATAGTCCAAGGGACAAGAAACCTGATGAAGTGTAGGAGGAGATTGAGCTGCAGATGATGCTCTAAGGTGCCTTGCATACTCGAGAAGCTCAGCTCTCCTATTGTAATTACCTCCTCCTCCTCCTCGACGGCGGCCCTGTCCCGACGGCAACAGGCGCCTCCTCTCTTCATAAACTGCAACTACCACCGCCTTTTCATTGCTGCACCATCTACCTGCACTCTAATATTCATTCCCCCCTCATTCATTATTAATTTCTAAAATTGAAAATTAGAGAGACTATTACTAACCATGTTTGTTGCTGACAAGGCCTTCTTTGTTTAACAGAAAAAATGCATAAGAAACGGAGTACAAGATGTACTACAAAAACAATTCTGAAACGTTGAAATTGAAGTATTATTTGTAATGAAGAAGATGAAACAAGAAGGAATGGTGAGAATGATCCTTTCATTGGACGGATCGAAACATGATCACATTAGTAGATTGATTAGGTAAAATATTGTTCAAATCAAGAAAATCCAAATACAAATGAAGTACTTCCAAATGAAGAAGATTTTAAAAATAATAAACATATGCAGGCTTCATATAACTTTGACCGAATACCATATATATATTTAATTCATCGCCATATTTGGAACTGGTGGAAGATATCATCAACGTTGTTTATTCTTTGAAAAAAAAATAAAAAAATAGAAATGCCCCGTACGTGCACCCTTCATGTATATATATGTGGACTAAAATTTATAAAGAAAAGTATTGATTCAAATAAATAAAAATACTAGTTAATTTATATACCGAAAATAATGTTCACACAAATGGTTCTATAACTTTTTTCAAAATATACAAAAAAGGTTTTGTAACTTTTTATTTTATCAATTTTAGTCCTTTAAGTCCAATTTTTTTCTTTCTTGTCTAATTTTAATCATTTCCGGCGATAATTTTAAATTTCAGTCGAAATTTGTCACATAATCAATATTTTCTGCCAGAAGATCCACGTGAACTACCACATAAGTCATTGGAGGAAAAATACATGATTTTGAGGTTTAGATTATTTTTTATCATCTATCAAATTGAGGCAATACACGCACGCTTATCACACTAACTCTCAAATTCAAATTGTAGAATCCTAGCTAATCACACTGAATCAAATGGCTCAATGTAGATCCCATCAATTATTAGTAAAAGAATGAATTTTAAATTCCAAAATTTAAGTACATATTTTTTTAATTAAAATTAAAAATAAATTAAAAATTTTAAAATATCTCATCAAATCAAATTCCTCCAATCTCCATCAAATAGATAAGGATATATTTTGTAGTTTATAATTATGAGGGTTTCGGTATATTTTTGAAATTTAGTGGTAAAGTGAATTTAGTAGTGAGTTCATTAAATAACAAATGTCCAGCACCGGTTACTGTAACTTGGAATGAAAGTTTTTGCCACGCAGGGGATTTGATTCTACGTAATTTGGTTCAAGAATCAAGATTATTTTCAATTTCTGTATAAACCCTATTCCAATCCCCCCACCATCTCTCTAGAGTCTAGACACTTGTTAGTATCAGTAAGAATCCTACTCTCAAATCGCAATTACCTGTTAGTAATTCACATAGATTCTGAAGTTTGATGGGGAGATGGGGAAAATTTCACTAATCATCTACATTGTACTAGCCATAAGCGTCCTCCTCCTCATTTCCCGCTCCTCCAACAAGTCCCACAACAATCGCCACCGCCGCCTCAGACTCCGCTCCAACTTCACATTCAGTCGCCCCGCCTCCGCCACCTTCGATCCTTTAGTCGCTGAAATCGAGCGCAGGCGCGAGGACAAGGAATGGGAGAAACACTTCTACCACACCGCCAAACCCGACACGCCCGAGCCGGAGTGGGAGGATTTCATGAACGCCGAGGATTATTTGAACGATGAGGAGAAGTTCAATGTGACTGACAGGCTCTTGATCTTGTTCCCCAAGATTGATGTTGACCCGCCTGATGGGTTTGTGAGTGAGCGCGAGTTGACCGAGTGGAACTTGCAGCAGAGCAAGAAGGAGGTGCTGCATAGGACTCAGAGGGAGATGGAAATTCATGACAAAAATAAAGATGGCCTCGTGTCTTTGGAAGAGTATGAGCCCCCGAGCTGGGTCAAAGATTCAGGTGAATTCTCGTTATTTTGATTTGAATTTAGGGATTTAGGGATTTCTTACTTTGTGTTTGGTTTACAATTGAAGGGTTTGAAAGAGACACGAAGTTGATTGTGATCTTGGAATTATTTGCGCGCCATTCTCATGTTGCTAGATTTTTTATACTAAAAAAAATTAGGATTTCAAATGCACAAGAGTGGAAGTAATTTATTTGGTTAACTTTGTTTTGCTGTATTGGTGTTGCTTGATTGTTGGTAGTTTAAACTTTATTCATCCTTCAAAAGAGTTACTCAAGTTGATTCAAAATTTAATGTTTGTTCATAGTTAGAAAGGAAGTCTCTGAAGCCAGATCACTTGTATAATTGTTTGAGCATGGATGCTGTTCTTATTGGATCATGTTTTTGGTGCTGATATTCATGGAAAGGATTTGTGGTTATATAATGATAACTATAAAAAGCTAGCGGGATCTTGGCAATAGTTAAAATGAACACTGTCATTTCAGAAACATAAGAATTGCTCAGCGATACATTATTATTTTTTTGCTCCAGATAAAAGCTCATTTGGATACGAAATGGGCTGGTGGAAAGAGGGGCATTTTAATGCATCCGATGCAGATGGAGATGGCCTTTTGAATATCACAGAGTTTAATGAGTAAGTTTCTAATCAGCTAGGAACTCAACTTTTAGTCAGACATGAATCTTTTTCTGGTCTTTGTTTCTGCCTTTTATTGTTCCTTGTGAGCTACTACTCAATCTAACAAATTTACTTTTAGTACAGTTTTTTGCATCCATCTGATTCCAACAATCCCAAATTGCTCTGGTGGCTGGGCAAGGAAGAATTAAGGTGCTGTTACTTAAACTATAATTTAGTTTTCTTTATGTAAATTACAGTTTTGTAGATTCCTAGAATTATCTCGGTGTGTGTGTGTGTGAGAGTGTGAGTGTGGTTGTATATAGTTAGTCCATCGGTTCTTTACTTCTTCATTTCAGTATAGGGAAGACAGTGTACATAATTGGATTTCTTGTGGTCGTTAAAAATCGGTAAGGCGTGTGTTTGTTTTGGGATTTGTAGGGTGAGATTTAATTTTATCTATAAGAATGATGTTTATATTGTTGTTGGGCGTGATTGTAATGATTGGATGACGTGGGTTATGATTTAAATAAAGTGTTAGGAGAGAGAATTGATTCTATTGGAATGTGTGATAGTAGGTTTATAGAGGTTGTAGTTAGTATTGGGTATATAAAACCGGATTTCAAAATTCTGAGGTAGAATCAGATTTATATTTGTAAATCCTAAACATGGTTTTGAAACCCAAAACAAACATCATCTTAATTAGTGATAGAGCATGCTTTTACTCCATAACTAACTTTGAAAATGTTGTGTACTGTTGTTTTTAACTATGCAATACCAGATCATGATCGAACACTAGGATGTATTCCTCTATACCAACTGTTCTGACAAATTATCCCTTTATGCCTAATGATTTTACACTTTATAGCATATGAGTACTGATAAATGTTCCTGGAGTAACATTATACTCCCATCCCTGATAATTCCCATGTATCTAGAATCTCTACATATGCTCCTATTTATTTTAATGTATGACCCTGTTTATACTTTATATAAATGTGAAACATGTGTCTAGACTGAGCACAATGGTAAGATATGACCCATTTAGCCGACCCCGCATAGTGGGATGAAGGCATAGTTTGTTATTGTTTTTGTTGATCATTGCAGTTAGTCTAGGTCTAAAAGGTTTTTTCCATGACAGATGAAACACATTATGTTCATTTAATTTGAGACTAAAAAATATACTGTAGTTCTTTTATACTCCCTCCGTCCCTTCTGTAGTTACCCATTTTGGCCATCCCACCGAAATTTATCAATTTTCTTTTTGTTAAAAAAGCTACCCCGCCACAATTAACAATTATCCCTTTACTTTCTTCTTCTCTCTCTACCTTTTCCGTTCTCCATCACATCTCACTACTTACTACCCATTTAATACTATATTTCTTAATACATGTGCCAAAGAAAATGGGCAACTATCGAAGGGACGGAGAGAGTATTTCTTATCCTTCCTCAATTGAAGTTGTGTGGGTACTAATCCAAAGTTAAATCATTGAATTTGTTTAATCTGTCTAGTGACTTCTTCTGACTAAATTGTTGTCATTAGTTATAGACTTATAGTTGAAACGTGAAGTTCAGGTAAAAAGTACCTCATTAACATGGACTTAATGTATAGAGTTTTGAAAGAAAAACACATATGCTTAATTCAGATTTTACATTATGTTCAAATAAATGATTAGCTGTTAATGAAGAAGTACGGCAAGTCTGCAACCCATATGTAATGTTCTTTTTTGTTCAGAGCTGATTTTCCATAACTATACAATCATGCATAAACTTTTTCATGATGATTTTCTCTACACTATGCTTTGGGTGCTAGTTTTATTAACTCTAAACTGTTAATATGTTCCATAATATTACTCCAATCATTACAATCAAGTTTACTTTGGGATTTAAAAACCAGGTTTTGGGTTTTAAGATCCTACAATTGTTTTACTTCAGGATTTTCAAAAACCACTCAAAACCACCCCTATCAAATATATTGATTTGACATAAAGTTAAAATTTTATAATATCACTCCAATCATTAAAATTTCTCTCAACAATAATATAATAATACAATAATATATACTCCCTCCGTCTACGAACTCTATTCCCATACTTTTGGGCACAAGTTTTAAGACAAAAGTAGATAAAGTAAGAGTATTGTAGGGTATTGCAGGGTCCATTGTGAATAAAGTGATTGTTTGTGAGTAAAGTTGAATGGCATTTTGAGTAATTAAGTGATGGTTGGAGGATAAAGATAAAGTGACATTTTTCATAAAAGGTATGGGAAAAGATTTGGTGGACGGAGGGAGTATAATAAATTCAATCATTACACAATCATCTAATCATTATTTTCATTTAATCTTACACATTGATTTGACATAAAATTAAATCCTCTCCTATTCAAAAACTCAAAAGAAACACACATTACTATTTATCAGGATTTCAAAAACCGGTTTTCAAAACCACCCAAAACCCAAAGTAACATCACCTAAAGGTATTTTTGTTTTGGGATTTTCTAGAATTTGAAATTCATGAATAGGAAAATGTGTATTTGGATTTTGTATATGTTTTGGGGGTTAGAATTTTGAAAAAGTAGGTGATAATCGGATTATTTTATCATAAAAAATTGTGGGTGTTAGATGATTGATCGTGTGTGGAAATTGTGTTTGGAAAAAGTAAGATAAGTATATTATAAGTAATACTGGGTAGAATTATGTAGAATTTGAAATTCTATACGAAAATCCGGTTTGGCAAACAAGGATTTGGATTTCCCTAAACTAACATACCATAAGATGATTACTCTGGTTAAAATAAATCTTACAGAAGTAGGGAGTACTGCATTATTAAGGGATCTTTTGGGGTCAGACTTTATTATTCTTATTTGAGGGTTGGTGGTTGTTTGGTCTGATCACATATGTAAGTATGATTGTAAACTGATCTAACAAGGTTTAAAATTAATGTTTAAAAAGTAAATTGTAGAGTCCCCTCAGAGAGGTAATTACTGCCGTCATTTCTGACGAGTGAGTGATTCTTTGGGCACATAATTATGGCTGCATAAACTTACTTGTTTAGGCCAAACTTGCAGAATTATCAGTATTGCAGGAAAACACCATATATTTTCCAATCTCTAGATTTATGTAGTTATAAGATCAGTAAGGTTTTCAATTTTCAGCAAATGGAAATCTTAAAGTTTTCTTGGATATTTATTATGGTGTTTATTTCAGGAATTTGTAGTGAAAATATTAAAATTTGCTATTTTTTTAGGAAAACGGTTTCAAATGTTTGATTTTTATTTGTGAAAAAGAAATGAGGGGATGGAAAACCATCTGCCTTTTTTCAAGGGAGGGTGAAGTCTCTTACGTTTAGTTTCCAAGATGAAGCTTCTGCATCTGTTTCTTTCATCTCTTGAATGATAACATTGGAATGAGTTTTGCAGATAAATGCAGTTTCTCTCATTTTATTGAAGTCATCCATTAGATTCACAGCAGATAAATACAATTGTTTTAGAATAACCATGTACTATGTTTCAAGTGTGATTTTGATGGAATTAAAAAGAAATCAATTGGGATTTATCAGAGAAGCTCATGTCTAGGTTCAAATCCTTCCAAATGTTTTTCCGGTGCCTAACCTCAAGCTTAACTGTGCATGAGAAAAAACTGAATGAATCATTGATCCATCTCTAATGAACATGGATTCTTTTCACTTACGTACTGCAACATAGTCAAGTTCTGAACTTTTTCCTCACATTATATTTTTTAATAGATTTCTATTTTATGCTGAAGCAGCGGTTTGATATTGTTCTTCTATCTGTTGTTCTAGTTGGACTAGTCATTTACTTAGCAAATTTCTCCCTTTCACTTGTGTTTTTCACTGTCGTTTTTTCTACTGCAGTGAAAGAGATACTGACGGAGATGGGAAGGTTAACTTTAAAGAGTTTTTCCATGGACTTTTTGACTTAGTCAGAAATTATGAGGAAGGGAGTGTCAATTCGTATGAGGCTGATGAGGCCTCTGCGAAACTATTGTTCAATCAGCTTGACAGAGATGGTGATGGGTAATTTACTCGACGTTTGTCCTTGAAGTGACTTCGTGATTGATTGATAGAGTGGTATAAATATTTGTGTATCTATTGCATAACCAAAATATTAATTTATACTGCAGGTATTTATCAGATTCAGAATTGCTACCAATTATTGGAAAGATACATCCATCAGAGCATTATTATGCTAAACAGCAGACAGATTACATCTTGCAGCAGGTATTTATTGCCCTGATGTTGAATTGTTTCGTGGAGATTTTTTTTTGGTACAAGATGATTATGACTGTTTTACTTTGCTAAACACTTATTTGGGAAATAACATTAGAAAAACAGTCATGTCTTGAAGTTACCTGTGTGATAATAAGTGATTTTGAAATAATCACAGCAAAAATATTTCAGAAAGTATACTGGGTACCGATTACGCATCAAAATTGGTGCATGGGCACCGATACAACTTTGTTTCCCATTATAAAGATCACAATTTGACTATTTATTGAAATTTTTTAGAGTCGTTCTGATGCTAACAGCAATATTCTCAATGGACATTTTAGAATTCATTGCGGCTTAAAACAAATGCTTTGGGGATAATTTACAACCAAGAAGAGTCCTTAATTGAGCCTGTGGAAAAGTGTTTTTATGGTTTAAGTAGCATTTGCTAGATAAGTTTTGATCATCCGATGTTCATGCGTACTCAGTTGTTAAATTAGGTTATTTAGTTTCTTTTAGATTCGATGCAATTCTTCATTTCTGCAGGAAGACTTTTATGACTAGCCCCTTATTTCTGTCTTTTTTTAAATTAATTTTTTTAATATTGATCTTTATGCTGTGAAACATGCTGAACCCTTGCAATAGCTTTGATCCTTCTTCTCACCTCTCATGTATTCTTCTGTTTCTCATCCTCCTTTAGTCCTTTTTACAATTAGCACCCTATTTTTGCTCATTTATAAAACCCACACCTTCTGTAGAAGATACGGAACCAAAATAACTTTTCTACCTGGAATTTATATTTCTATAACTCTCATATGCTGCAAAGAAGCCCTCTGATTGATTCTTTTACCTACAAAAGGCCTGTTTTTATTATGATTTTGCTCCACCTATGGTTGGCAAGTCCCCCATAAGTGATAAAGTCGACCGCATCATAAAATCGGAGATACAAATGCTATCTACCTCTTCACTCTTCAGTATGGTGGATGAGGAAAATTTTATATCATGATTGTGCTTTAATGGTGGGAAATGTTTTACGAGACCCACATTAATATATTGGCTTGCATTAGCTCCACCGTCTTTTTTTAATCTCCCTGCTGACTTAATAAGATGTGTCAAGCTTTCATCAGAGACACATTGCTGCCAACATTGTCAACAAATACTCTACTCTCCTGCTTTAGGCGAAATGGATTTTTTTTTTAAATTAATATGAAGCTTTATGTTTTGCTGTGTTTAAGCTAGAAGGTCAATCTACAGAGATTTTGCAGGCATCGTAGACAACAATCTTTTGAAACACGTGAGATGGGAGCAATAAACAGCCTGTAATGGGGCATAATTTTTCTTAAAATAGGGTAACAGGTTTGGTAAATGTCATAAGAAGTGATGCACCTTATAGTAATCACTTTTGGATTTGAAGGATTTTGAGGAAAACTTTAATCTTGTGTTCTAAATTCAATTATATATAGGAGGTGCTTGGTTCAAAATTCTGCAATATGATGGGATTGAGCATAGGTAATTTTGATGGTTAATGAGAATAATAGATGATCGAAAACACTAATGGTTTCAAGATTAGAGCAAAACACTAACAATGTAACTATCATTTTTTCATTGCATTGCCATTATTATTGAATAATTTGAACCAAGCGCCTCGTAAAGTTATTAGTTTAGGACCACATTGAAGTTTCAACTTGTATTTGCAGGCTGATATAGACAAGGATGGCCGTCTGACCTTGACAGAGATGATTGAAAACCCGTATGTTTTCTACAGTGCTGTATTTGATGAGGATGAAGAAGATGATTATCTTCATGATGAGTTTCGTTAGTTCACCTCATCACAATGGCTTTGAGTTTCACTCCAAACCTGGAACAAGTCTTGTTCCTTCATGCTAGTAACAATTCGCCAGTGTAAGCAAATGAGATGGGGTTCGTGGAAAGCTTTTTTTTAACGCTTCTATTAGTATTAGATGGAGTATATATTATGACTTAAATTTGCATTTCATGTAGCAGAATATAGGTCCTTGGTAGTTCAACTGGTGAGGTGAGTACTTGAGATTTTTAATATTTTGATTAAATACTTTATCCGTTGTTAACCTCGTCTTTGTCGGAATCAGTATATGTACTAGTCAGTCGGGGCGGGTATAACATCTTAATCAATAATATGGGTCTTGAATTAATGATTAATTAATGATTAAAAAATGGTAAAGTTTATAGTAAACACATAGTGCGTATAAAACGTACTCATCCAGTAAAAGTTTCACATAGCTTTTTGATATATATATTAAAAGATATAATATAATAATATATTTAGTTAAAAATGTTGATGTGATTGAATAAAGAAAAAAAATAAAAAAATTGATGTGATATGAACATATGGTGCCACAATGGTCCAAAATGAAATGAAAAACCTTCTTGGTAGACATGCGCAAAATCGAACCGGCCAACCGGCAAAACCGCCGATTACGGTTTACAAACTGAACCGTAATCGAAAATTGACAGTTTGGTTACGGTTTGACATTTTGACAAACCGCAAACCGCCGGTTTGGCCGATTTTGGCGGTTAACAGGCTGTTTTTATATATATAAAAAAAAAATTAATACACAATTCTTCTATTTTTAATCTATAAATTTAAGTTATATAATTTTTATTCAATTATAGTAATGTATTTTCTAAAAAATGAGTTAAAACGAATAAAAAACGAACAAAAACGGAGTGAAAACGAGCGAAAACGGAGATAATATTTAATAAAAAAAAATAAAAAAACCGGCGGGTTGAACATGTCTACTTCTTGGGCGATGGTCTGCAAAGATACTGGAGTCCTACTATATTCAGTTCTTAAACATTTTAATTTGTTTTATTTATTACTCCTACTTTTGCATTTTGAAGCCCTAGTTTTTGGGGTAGCTATCATGAAAATTACTTTGGCTAATCAAGGAGTAATGCCATATTTTTTTAATGAAGGAATAAACAAATATATACGGAGTAAGTGTTTAAAATTATTAAAAATATTACAAACTTCTTTAAATGGATGGAGTATGTAATATTAGATTAAACTTAAAAAATGTAGAATAATTTATGAGTCGAAAGTATGAATTTCGAGCCACAATTTTTTATGTTTCTTTCTTAAATAGAAGGTTATTTACATGCAAAATTCAACCTAAAGTTTTTTTTTTTATTTGGCGGAAAAAGTTATTCTATAATTGGATAATTGTCATATTTAAAGATTTTGTTAATAAACTTTACATGAAACGATATGCCTCTAAGTTTCACTCTCCTGCAGACGCTTTTTTTCCCTCTCAAAACAAGAACGCAAATGATATCACTAAACCCCACAACCTCCAACTTGCTCAATTTCAATCCATTTCAACAATCTCCACCAAATTACAAGACCCATCTTCCAATCCGAGCAAATGTGGAGGTCCGCGCCTCCGCCGCCGCCGGAGTTGGGCCAGGCTTTTTGTCAGCAATTGGGCGTGCAATTGAGGAAGAAGAGTACAGAAAAGCGAGGTCTGAGGTCCAGAGAAACGGGTTCGATTTACAAGGTTATTCCGTTGAAGGATTATCGGTTGGTGGCCATGAAACTTGTGTTATTGTGCCTGAATTGAAGGCGGCTTTCGATATTGGGAGGTGTCCCTCAAAGGCTATTCAACAGAATTTTCTCTTCATCACCCATGCCCATCTTGATCACATTGTATGCCTTTTTTCTCTTTTCAGTTTTTCAATTTTCACTTGGTTTTGGAACAACTTCAGTTGAGTTTTTTTTACTTTTTTGATAATGGGTTTTGTGGGCTTTTGTCATCTGTGTGATGCTTTGAAGTACAATAAGTATTGCCTCGTGTACAACTCGAGGCATCTGCCCATGCTTTGTGCAAATTTAGAGGGAATAGAAAAGAACTAAAAGGGATAAATAATTGCTTCCAGTGCCTTGCTATGTTGCTTCAATTCAGGGGAGCCTTTGTTGAGTGTGAAACAGGGTTTTCTTGCTTATTGTAACTAAATGGGATATTGAAAAGATTTACGCTTCTCAACATGACAGAATGGTTATAGTGTTTGTGCATTGGTGTATTGAAGATGATCATTAGAATCAATTTGTGCTGGGAAATATAAAACAGTTATAAAGTTTGCACGGCTCTTGGCCCGGGAATGAATTTAATTCTTGTTAACGTCTATAATGCCAGTCTGTGAATTTCGACCGATTCTTATATTGTTTTGTTGTTCTTAAGGGAGAATGTAGATTTGATTTATATGTCTAGAATCATAATATGTCATTGAGCATTTTCTTCAAAACAGTTCAGCTAGTGAGCACTTTGTGATACTAATTGCAAATTTAGTTGTGCCCAATATAATTTATTTGGGACAGGTCCACGGCGTAGGAGTTTTTGGCTATAATCATCATCTTTCGTTCGGTTTCTCATCTAGCATCTACTGAACTTATAGAAATCATGTATATTTGTTATGGCTAGACAATTAAAGCTTATGTGTATAATTCAGAATAGGTTAACCTTCTGATTTCCACATAACATGGCTTGTTGATACCTGAAAGACAAAAACTTTTATGAACTTGGTTAACGAAAAATTTGTGGTGAACTTGGTATACTGTATTGTTTAGTATAAGAAGCAATATTGTTTAACATACAAAGTATCAATGTTCCGTGACTTCGAGAAGAATAACACATATAATCATTCATATGCTAAAACGTGATACTTCATGTAGTGATGGATATTACTTTGAAAAAACAGGTGAACCTGGTTCACATGTGACCTACTCTACCTGAAAATATGAAGATATGATATTATTTGATTTATTTCTTTTTATTTATATTTATCTTTAGGTATTTTCGTTTTATTTTATTTATGCTTGTCCTTAGATCGTAATATATTGTTAGTAAGATTCTAGATTTGATTTTAGTATTACAAATAGGTGTTCTTATTATTTTTTGGGAGTTGAATTTGATTAATGAAAAAATGAGGGTTTTCTCTCGATATCTCTTTTACATTATTCTTCGTGAATCAACATAGTTGAGTTTATCACATTTTGGGTATTCTTAGAATTAACGGAATCAGTGTGTTCTTGTGTTCTATGTATATTTTATCATTATTATACACTCTCGCCACATCAGTTTTCGAGTTTTTTTCCTTCTGTTCCAGCCTATACTTCCACAAAACATTGCTTGTTGATACTTGAAAATCGATGGTCAACTGAAGTTTTGCTATCTATTGTTTCAGGGTGGACTGCCCATGTACATAGCTACTCGTGGTCTTTACAACTTGAAACCTCCTACTGTCTTTGTGCCTCCATGCATAAAGGAGGATGTTGAAAAATTAATCGATATTCATAGGTCCATGGGTCAGGTGGAACTGAACTTTGAACTGGTACCACTTGATATAGGTAAATTCAGTTGTTCTTCCTTCATTGACCAGTTTATTTTATAGCTTGCATTCATTGAAATTAATTGCAAATTTACTCAGGGGAAACATATGAACTGCGGAATGATCTTGTTGTTCGACCATTCAGAACGCACCATGTCATAGACAGCCAGGTGTGCTTGCAAAAAACCTAATGACCGATCTGTCATTTATACTGATTGCTGTTTTAGCTTTACTCGACCTGCCTCATTTTTGTAAACCATATCTAATTTGATTTTCAAGTTAGATACTGTAGATTGATTTCGTCTTGAAACTCTAAATATTCAAAGACATTTAAAATTGATGGCATACTATTATCAACCTCTGTGGAACATAGAGTACACTAGTTTCAGCATTTGAAGCACTTGGATATGCTTTCAGTAGGATCATGTCCAGCCTTTTGTGATCCTCATGCCAGAAAATTGTACTTGTCGGTTGCTATCAGGGATATTATCATTTCTGGTTCCTAAACTTTAACCATTTCCATTTTTGGCCCTCTCTTTCGTTCACTATCAAACTTGGTCCAGAGAGTTGATTGTTCATTCACTCCCACTTTTGGTCCCACCTTTAGTTGATTGTTCATTGACTGATGGAATCGTCTATTTGAGGGTGCTAAATGTATATATTTGAAAATTATTAATTACATTTATCACCCCCAAAATAGTTGATTCCGGCATTCAACTGACGGTTGGATCAAATGGGTGTAAAAGTGTACTTCAAGGACTACGTTTGATAGTGAATGAAAGAGGGAGACCAAAAATGATATTATCCCTTTCAATCATCACCCATGTTCCCTTATACACAGAAACTTCCAAGTTTATGCATACATAGTCAAAATGCTTCTCGGAGTCGAGAGTTAACCATATGCCTTGTCAATGGTTTTCCCAGAAAGCATGCATCTTGCACTTGAAAAAAAAAAAATCATTGATAAATTACTGTCCAGATTTTATTGGTTGTTTTAGATTTTAACTGTATATGTTGCGTATGCCGAATAAAAGTAGAACACATGATGACTTCTTTTTGTTTCCTTCCAGGGTTATGTGATTTACTCTGTCAGAAAGAAGTTGAGAAAGAAGTACATGCATTTAAAAGGAAAACAGATTGAGAAAATTAAGAAGTCTGGGGTTGAGGTTTGTTGTTCTTACAAAACATATACCTCATATGTATGTTTGAAATCAAGACTTAATGTTTTTCTTCTTATTTCATTTGGTCAGATCACGGACACTATCTTATCTCCTGAGGTGGCCTTCACAGGTGATACAACGTCGGACTTTTACCTTGATCCACACAGTTCTGATGCCCTTCGGGCCAAAATCCTCATAACTGAAGTAATTATCCTCTCTCTGTCTCTCTTCTTAGGTTTTGCATGTGACAGGCTATGTAAACATTAGGATTTCAAGCTCGATAGAGTTTAACAAATAGCGTGTATAAGTGAAGTGAGCACTTGTGATTACACACCTAAGTTATTCATGGATATAAATTAGAATTTCTAAAAATGGTACTCCCTCCGCCCGATGAAAGCTTTCATAGGAGCTTGGGCACACAAAATAAGCTTCTATGTATGTACTTCCGGTTGACCTATCTTGAAATCAGGGTTGTGAGTAGTAACAGATGAAAGTTTGTGTCAGGCGACGTTTTTGGATGAAAGCATCGGCGTTGAGCATGCCCGAGAACATGGCCATACTCATCTATCTGAGGTATTTCAATTATTTCCCCAAACAATTAATCCCATTTTCATATTCATGTTGGTATTATTGAATTGCAGATAATGGAACACGCGGAATGGATTCGTAACCAAACTGTAGTTTTGACTCATTTCTCGTCTCGCTACCATATTGAGGTAAGAAAACTGGTGTTTCCTACTCTTGAAATGAAAACAAAATGTTGATGTCTGTGTTGGTTGTTGTAGGACATTCGGCAAGCTGTATCAAAATTGCAGTCTAAGGTTTCAGCTAAAGTGGTTGCTCTAACTGAAGGATTTAAAACAATGCATTAACATCCTATTCACAATCTTACAAGCTTTTGTAATTTACATGTTACTCCATCAATTTTAGTTTTACTTAGATAGAATGCAGTCTTGTTCCACTTTCCTTTTGCGTTGTCCAATTTCATTATTCTTGTCCAACAAAATGAGAATAATAAATGGCACAAATACATATAAATACTCTATAATCAAAGCAACAATGAGATTAATCTCCCACAATTGGTGCAGGACAAAAATAAAAAAAGGTGTACAAATGGTGAAGACGATCTGTGCATTTTTTGTGATTTGTGACAAGGTACAACATCCACAGCACAAAGCACAAGACTTGAGAGATTTTGATCATTTTCTTTTATTCTTCTTTTTTCCTCGGTCGACTTTGTGATCGTCTTCATCCAGTGAATCATCTTCACTGTCATCAGATTCAGACGGGGGAGAAGGATCGAGCCTTGCGGCATCAATTGCCCATTTCATAATCTTCTCAACTTCATCCTCCTCGTCTTCTTCTTCCATCGCCTGTTGATCGAACAATTCATCGCTTTTGTTTTCCTTCGCACTGTGAGAGGGGAGTGAATTCTTGAGAGCCGCGAATCTGGCAAACAGATCGTCGTCAGCCGCCGCGCCGTCGACTTTAGTGTCCTTTTTAGTTGGAGCCTTAATTGTGGAATCGTTCACTTGTGTTGGCCTTTGGGGTTTTTTTAGGGCTAGGAAGCGGCGGTCGAGATCTGGGTTGATGGCGGCGGAGTCGGAGGCGCGGGCCATGTGTGAGTTGATGCTGAGTTTGAGGAGCATGTCGTCCTGCGCCGCTCGTAGTAGCTGCTCCACCTCATCGTCGGCCGTCGGTTTCTTCCCTGAATTGCTCATTCGCCGGCCAATCAGTTTTTGCAGTAAATTGGATGGGGGAACACTTGAAAGAAAGCTGTGTACAATTATGTTGTTACAAAGGGTGTTTCCATTAATTAAATTTTATATTTTCTTCCACTCAAACATAAAACATGAATACAAATGGGTACCGCTGCTAACCCCAAAATTTTATTCACGCCCTATAATTTTAAAAAGAAAAATAGATATATATAAAATGACTAAATAACCCTTATAAAAATATAGAATAAAAAAATTAAAAAATATATAATTAAAATTTGAAAACAATTAAAAAAAACTGAATCTTTAAAAATAATTAATTTAAATAAATATTTTTTTTAATTCTGAAAAAATTAAATAAAATCGGAAAATTTAATTTTAAAAAAATAATCAAATTAAAAAAATTAAATTTAAATAAAATCATAAAAATTCTTATAAATTTTAATAAATCATCAAAAAAAATAATTAAATAAAAAAGTAAGAAAACGAATTTTTGAAAAAGATAAATAAAATCTTTTTTTTAAAACAACTAAGGGGTGTATTCAATTGAGATTCTGTTGGATTTTTTTGAACTTTTTAAAAAGTCAGTGGATTTAGAAAAATCCACAGACTCTATGCAGAGTTTGACTGACTTTTTTATTGATTTATATAGATTTTTATAGATTTATCAGGATTTTGAAATACACACGTTATTGATTTCCATAAACTACGTCCCTAAAACTAAACTAGTTAAAAAAAAATTATTATTCATTATTATTCATTATTATTATTCTCATCTTCATTTATTATTCTCGTTTTCATTTGCATCATGTTCATACCTCTGCCTCATTTTCCACTAACTTCAGTTCTATGTGAGATGTGGTGAATCTTGATCTTCTTTATATTCGACTTGAAATTCATCAGAGCGACATTCTTTTCGAAGGAAGTTAGGTAATCCACCACAAGCCAATACTAAAAATTGCATTTTTGGGTGACGAACTTGACCACCAAAATCTTTTAGATAATATGGAACACCACATAATGGGGAATTGACGTCGATTAGATATGAGTTTATTAACAAAGTAGAACAATCCATAAGTGATTTAAACAAAGTAAGACAAAAATTTCTAGTAAAACAATTAAGACCAAAATAGTTTACAAAATCCCCCTTTTGCCCTTATTTTGATATTATTCGAATTGTCAAACTTCTTCAAAAATATCCCTCAATTTCGGTTACATTCCATGTTTGAATTCAATTCAATTCTAAATCATATAATGTCTTCTCGCCTGCAGTCAAATATTTTCCAAAAAATTGATTAATTTACATTGATGAATTACTAATATACCAAACATTTTCCAAAAAAATGATGAATCTCCATCGCCGCCGATCTTGTATACTCCGTTGCGCCGACGAGTAGGAGGGATGTCCGATGCTATCTCCATCGCCGTCGATCTCAGATACACCGTCTCGCCTCCTCCTTCTCAGGTATGTTAAACAACCAACTCACGCAATCGCGCACTGAAGGTGTTTGCGAATATGCTCGATCGGATTAACGCCTTCTAATTTGTGTTACAAATTCCGACTATTCAAAAACTTGATGCATTTCCACAGTGTACGATTCACACACTAGAGGTGTAAATTGCCGCCCAACCAACATCTCTCCAAGCTCTGAGCCCCCCCTCCTTCTCGACGACAGTGGAGGTGTAAATCGCTGCACCAGGCCGGCCACCCATTACGGCTATGGGATTCATATTAGTTTTTTCGAATGATTTATTGATTTTTTTTATCTAGTTATTTGTATATTACTTGTAGGAATTTGGAGATCTAGGTGCTAGTTCATACAAGTATCCATTTTATTTGGTTCCATGGTTTATAAGATTTTTGCACTATTCAAATGGATTGAAAAGTGAAGCAAAAAAATTCTTCAATTTATCTTTGAAATCCTGTGTTTTCTAAGGCAATGTTATTCAATCTATGCAGTTGAGGAAAAAAATGGAGGGTACATTGTTTGTCCCTGCTTTGAATTTGGATGGAATGAAGCATGTCAAGTCAGAAAATGGAGTAGTGAGTATCTGCAAAATTGAAGTTTGCTACATAGATGAACATATCATATATACAATAGTAGGTAATTAAGAAGAAATTGCAATAATCTTAGATTAATTTTATTAGTTGCTTTGTAGAAATTGATTTTGTATATTGGAATGTTTGGAGTCATGATAATTGTAAAACGTCTTTTCGTTTGATTTATATGAGGCCTTCGAGCTTTAAATCTATTTCTTGAAATATCTTATACAGGGGAGTAAGACACCAAGAACATGATTTTTTTTAATTTGGGGAGCTTGGAAACAAGTGCACCTAATTTACTAGAGTAGGGTCAATCGTAGATACAAGTAATTTGGGAAGTATATGTAATTATCGTTGCATATATAAAAAAATGCATGCATATTTGAAATTATATGCACCTATCGGTTGCATATAATAAAATATGCATATAGAATTTATGATACAGGCTTATGTTATTATTATACAGTGCACATATTTGATATATGCGATGCACACATTATGTATATGCATCAAACTACCAAAAATATCATACAAATATGCAATGCACAAATGCACAGCTTAAAAAACCAACTATTTCTTACATGCGAAAACTCATTTGTACAATCAAACGAGTAGATGAAAAGACGAAACAAACATACCTTCAATCATTTTCCTTCAGATATAATTATGGATAATCTCTTACCTTTTTAAAATTTAATTCATTTGACTTTTCATATTCTACATTAATTAAATTAAATGATTCAAATCTGAAATTAAGTATAATTATTTCAATTTCGAGTTTTGAAACACTGAATAAGGAAAACTACTTAAAAAAATTAAGTGTAATTAATTGCACGTTTAAGTTTAAAAAAAAAAAAAAAATCTTATCATTGCTTAAAAAATAATTTTTTTAGTGAAGTGATGGTTATAAAATTCATAGAGCTAATTCAAATTTTACCGAGAACGATTTCGATTGTGCAACGCTTGAAATATTCAAAAACTTATATGGAGATGAGCACAATAATCGAATATGCACAAAATAAAGTTTTATGAAATATTTAGGAATATTGCTTTGAATTAAAACCAGCGCGAGATTCTAGGAGAAATATCTCCCATCTTAATTTAAATTTAAAAATGTTGACTTTCCTAATTTTAGCTTAACATAATTAATTGAATTCGAAAATCATACTTAATTCGAAATCAGGGGCATAATAGACTATAACTAGTTCATTTTGTCCTTAATTGTTTTACTAAAAAAATTTGTCTTGAAACTTAAAGTCTTAGAGTGAATTGTCCTATTCTGTATTTTCCCCATTAGATATTATTGCTAAGCTAACGGTGTCCGATATACTATAATTTTTAAAGAAAGAACATAATTTTAAAATACAGAGATGTAATCTTTTTCACGATAATAATGGTGGTGAAGAATCGGTGATGCTTATCGAAGAAGAACATAGTTATTTTTTCTTTTCTTTCAAGTCTTCTAAGAGAATCCGTTGAAATCTCTGCTTTTTAGAAGAGATTTTGAATAGTGAAATTTATTTATATTTTTTAAAGAGAATCCAACGAAATCCATAGAGTATTAAAATTCATAGATGGTTGAATACCTAAAGATTTCTAAAGACTTTTTAAAATCCGTATTGAATACCTCAAAATTTTGAAAGACTTTTTAAAATTCGGCAGATTTTAAAAGTCCAAAAAAATCAAACAGAATCTTAATTGAATACACCCCCTAAATCTTCAAAAATATATTAAAGCTAAAAAATTTAATTATTTTTGAAGATTTAGATGATTTTTTTAATATTTTAAATTTTTATTTAACTTTATTTTATTTTTGAAGATTTAATATTTATTTAAGATTTAGTCGATTTTTTTTTATATTTTACATATTTTATTTTTTTCGTTTTTTTTTTTTAATTTTTTTATTTATTTAATATTTTTCAGTTATTATTTAAATTTAATTGATTTTTTTTAATTAAAATTTTTCGACCAAATTATTTTAAAATTTTAGTTGATATTTTTAATGTTTTATATTTTGTAATTGATTTTTCCATTCAAATAGTATCTTTTAATATTTAGTTGATTTTTTAAAAATATTTTTAATTTTTATTTAATTTTTTCGTGTTATTGAATTTTTTTTGTTAATTGATTTTTAAATTTTTTATATTTTTAAAGACTTAATTAATTTTTATAATATTTTTTTAGTTTTTATTTAATTTATATTTGTTTTGAGGGATTAAGGGTAAATATGAAAGAATTGGGGTGTGTATAGTAATAAAAATTTATCTTAAAATTTTAATGGGGTGCGTTTAACATTTGGGGTATGTATAACATTTTTTGGGGTGTTAATAGCCCCACCCATACAAATGAATATTCAATTTTATCACTTAAGATCAAATGATCAATACACATTTAAAAAAAATGTAATTAATTAGCATTGAAAAAAAATAAAATAACATTTAAATTACAAATAGTGTTTAAAAAAAAAAAAAGATACGTTTGGAATAGAAATGGGTAGTTTTAAACTAATTTGTATGTTCTTCACCCCAGATCAATTTTCAAACTTTTTTATTAATATGTTTTACATTAGTTTTCAATTTTCACATCCATAAAAAGAAAATTTTTAAATAATTTTCACTTATTTGATCTAAGTCATTATATTTCCTTACATGATGCCTTACTTTATCACTAATACCATTAAACCATAAATCAAACATCCAATATTATTAAAAAAATACATATAAAATGAGAAAAAATTTATCGAGTGAAATTGGTTCACACAAATCGTTGACAATTTATATTGGGTGACGTAACATTTACCATTTTTAACAACTGTATTAATTACATTGGTAAAATATTGTGTGATTCAGTCACGTTTTGAGATTGGTTTCGATATTGAAATTTATCTGTTGTAATATTTATATAAAAAAAAAAAAAATCACTTAAAGTACTTAATGATATTAGTCGTGATGCTAAAAAGTTTAACTTAAATTATTAAATTGTATTAATCCCAATATATTGAAGAGTCACTTAAAAAAGTGTGTTAATGATATTACTATCACTAGATAATATCACTCAAAATATTACAACGTGTATTCACTTTAATAATAGAGAGTATCACTTAAATTATTAATAAGTCGAATTTTATTATACTCATTTTTTTTTAAATAATACTATTCAAACTATCTTATCTTTACTCTCTCATCATCACTTATTTATCAATATTTAAAGCTTTTGAACGAACTGAGCTGCTCGTGAGCTCGACTCACTCGTTAAATGAGCCGAGTTTGAGCTCGTGAGATACTCGATTTATTAACGAGCTTGACTCATTAGGCTCAATATATATATATTTTTAATTCTACTAGGCTCGTTAGGCTTGACTTGATAGGCTTGTTAGACTCGTTAACGAGTCGAGTCGAGCTCGTCAATGTTATCGAGTTGAGTCAAGCGCATCTCAATAAGAGCTCAAACTTCAACTACTCGGTTTGACTCGGTTTGACTCGAATAACAACTCTATCCACATTGTTCCCTTTATTTATAAGTGGACCACACGACACCTAATCATATCCATACGTTAGTTACACTACTTTGCACATGAACTAATTAATATTTATTAAAACTCGTATTTAAATAAATAAACATTACAAATTTGGACATATAGAATATCATAGTATTAGATAAAATAAAAATACTGTAGAAGAAAAAATAATGAATAAATAACTGAGAATTTTGCATAAGAGTTTTGAATATACATATATATAGTATTACTAGTGTAGGACTCCATGAAAAAAAAGTATTAATTAAGATTTAATGTTAAAAATAAATAAATATAAATATATGTAATTTTATTTATTTGGAAAAAGTGAGAATAATTGCGATTTTTTTTTAAATAAAATTTAAAAATAGCAGAGGAATGAGAGAATAGAGAGTAAGAAGAAAATAATTTTAAAATTAAAAAAAAAAATATAAAATTAAAGAGATTTTAAAATTGAGACTTTTAGAAAAGGCGTGATTCAAAATTAGTTAAAAAAATACTTCATCCGTCCACGAAAAGTAGTCACATTTGTCCTATATTCTTTGTCCACAAAATGTAGTCTCATACCCTTTTTTTTAAAACTATCACCCTTCAACCATGACTTAATTACTCAAATTGACATCAACTTTATTCACAAACAATCACTTTATTTAAAATGGACCCCACAATACCCTACAATACCCTTACTTTATCTACTTTATCTACCTTCTACCTTCTTCTTAAAACACGTGCTCCATCCCCATGTCCCTACTTTTCATGGATGGAGGGAGCAGTAGAATTTAGAAGGCTAGAGAAAAAAGGGTTAAAAAATGTAAGAGGATTTTTGGATTGTAAAAATTAATACATGTAACCAAAAAAAAACCAGTACTAATTTGGTATAGGCGGTTTCAGTGCAAAAATCAAAAGAGGTTTAAAAGGATCGGTACACGTAATTACGTATATTGACACCCCCCTCTTCCTCTAGCGTGTGTTAGAGAGTGACGAAGCAAATGTTTCAGTCTACAGTCGGCGATAGTAGCGGCGCCGGCGGCGAGGCTGCATTCCACAATGGCTCCAACTACGGAGGTTTTAGTGGTGGCGGTAACGTCATTGGGAGTCGAGCCGGAAGGACCATCCGCCGCCGGTTTCGTGACGAGGACGGCGGTTTAAATTCTAGGGTTTCCGAGCAGCAACAGCAGCAGGATAAATTTCGCCCTTGTACGGACTTCGATGTCGCCTATTTTAACTCTTACGCTCACCTCGGCATTCATGAAGAAATGATCAAGGTGCAATTACTCTCTGCACCACTAATGTGCTCATGCATATATTCTTGGATTATTGGCGGATTAAAATGTTTGCCGACGAGTTATTGAATGACTCTCGAGAAATTTTATGTTATTCTGTGACTTTTTAAGCTTTTGTTTTTTTCAGAGCTTATTTTTGAGCCTTACCTGTTATTCTAAAGCATTTCCTCTTGTTCCAATCATTATGGACTCTTGTGAAGGCAAATGGTTAGTTTCTAGGGCCAAAAAACTCTCTGAAATTGAGAGAGGACATATTTGGGGGCGGGGGAGTAAGTTACAAGAGAAAATACATGATAAAAGTGCTGCTGCTGGTGGATTGCTTATGAAACACATTAGTAGCCATGAATGATCTAGTCAAATTTGAAATGGCATCCACTATGTTTGAACATTTTGCTTAATCTTTTTGCTTTAAATAGTTGTATTGTAGGGTAGAATTTTAGAGGATTTGAAATCCTATACAAAAATCCGGTTTGACAACGAGAATTTGGATTTGAAATAAAACAGGGTGGGGGCCATAAACACACACACCCTAAGGCTTAAATAAACTTCTCAAAATTTGGATTTGAATGCATTTTCTTGTAGCATGGAAGTTTTGGATTGTTGATATAAAGTCGGCAAATAGTGTTGATGCAAGTATAAAACTAGATTTTAGTATCACTATATCGGTTTGGATCATTGCCCCTGAGTCCGTTGTGTATCAGTATATGACCCACAATGTTGTTATAGGGAATCACTATATGTAGCCTCTTTGTCGTCTTCAACATCCAATGATGAAGCCCGAAGGTGGTATACCGTATACTGATAATTAATGGGGGTTAAATGGAGCATCATGTCTCATTAATGGACAGCCACAGAAAGCCTTGTCCCCATTCAGTTTGCCACTCTAATTGCATTGCAAAGTCAATTATTCTGTTTGGGTAGATGGCCCCGCTATAACAGTTCTTGACCTTCCACCCTTGAAGAAAAAATCCGTTTGAAGTTTTAACCCTGGAGGTTTCATTGTCCTTCAAGGAAAGCTGCATTGTCAAGGCTGAGAACTTGCAGAATTCTTTTAACAAATTGTTTGTGTATCATAGAAAAATCCTGATTGCGTAGATATTCACATATTCTATTTGTATGTTTTAGTTGTGAAACTATATGAACAATTTTTTTTATCTGTGCAGGATCGTGTGCGCACTGAAACTTACAGAAATGCAATTTTCCAACATAAAGATCGAATTGAAGGAAAAGTGAGCATTTGATAGGCTGCCATACTTTGTTTTGATCTTTACGTTGTCTAGGACAGGGTTTTTTTCCAGTTATAAAGGTGTCTATGTTGGTATGATTAAGCATATAAGTCAGATACTGCATTTAAGTATTTTGTGTAATTTATGCTGGTTGAGCAAAAGACAAAGAATGTAATGTCCTCATGACCTAATTGCCGTGTGTTCCTTTTGATTCTTGAATGTCATAATGACAAATACATCTAATATTTCTTTAGTGATTTTTGCCTAATTCTGCTTGTTTTGATGTTGAATGTTGATTCATTTACTTCAGGTTGTAGTTGATGTTGGTTGTGGTACTGGCATTCTCTCTATTTTTTGTGCTCAAGCTGGAGCCAAGCGGGTAAGTTCATCTTAGTATCTTACTGTTCACCAGCCCTCTTAATTCAAAATGCGAGAACTTGATCTGGTTTAGATGTGCTTTAGTCATATTTATGATTGTTCCACCTGAAAGAATTATGATTTGTGAGTAGCTGTTATCCTTTTTCCCCAATTCTTGGTGTCCATTGTCTTGTAGAATGAACCCATGGTGTGAGTCGTTGGATGTTAACATAGAATTCTGAACTTTCAGTACATGCTAAATACAAACATTTTGGGTCTGCATTAATGGGATGAAATCAGGTCTCTTCTACCTATTTTGGTCTTGTTCGTCACGTGTAGTGTTATTTTTCTAATGAGTTGGACGAGTTCCAAAGTTATAAACTTGAATAATAATGGGATCATTACAAATTGTGGATAAGTTATCCACTCAAATCAAGCAAATAGAAGGGACAATCTCAATAAAGTGCTAAACTTATATCCGTAGCCACATCAATGCAAACAAATTCTTAAAACTTGGAATAGTCAATAGTGTCTCACATGCTGTATAGGAGTTATGCTTGTGATCTAGTTGTTCTTGTTGGGCAGTTGGGCTTCAGTCAGGGACTATTAAGCAATTGGTCCCCTGGGATTAGTCGGTCCTTCGACCGGACACCCGAGACTTAAAAAAAAAGGGCAATGGATTCTATTATGATTCACATCAATAGTCCATCTTTTCTTGGATTCCTCACTATTTTAAGAAGACCTACATCTCTAGTCATAAAAAAAAAAAAAAAAAGAAGAGAAAATATTGTTCACGTAGATCTGAACTACTGAAGTAGTTTGGCTTAGGTTTAGACTTTTGCCATTTTTTTTTTCTCGCTTGTGAATTCTGCTTAGATCTCTGAGTTTTTTTGTTTTCTTCCTGTTACCACTGATATAGCTTATGTCGGTCTTCTTCGTGTTAGGTGTATGCAGTGGATGCTAGTGATATTGCTGTTCAGGTACTTTTTTTTTTTTATCTTGATTCTTGATTGTTACTGTTGACGCATGTTGTATGAAACTGCATTGTTGAATACTCAATTATGAAATCATTATGTGCAGCGCTCCCAACTTTTCTACATAAACTTAGATCAATCATTATGTGTGGCTCTCCATTTGTTTCAGTTCTTAACTTCTCTCATCCTACATTGTGTAGCAATATATTCTACAGAGCAGACAACTTTCAGTTTTCTGTAATAGACCCTAAAACAGGGCACATAATACCATCCAATATTGAATTTAAATACTCCATATTTAAATTAATAAATATGTGAAAAATCCTAAAAATATTACCTGCTTCCTTGTGATCTGCATCATTGCAGGGTTCGAAAAACAATCATATAAGATCTAGGGTGTAATAAAATGATATAGAAACTGCTGTATACCAGCCTTACCGCATAAAATATCAAGTATTTTTAATATGAAATGGTGTCTTGGTTAATAAAAATATCAAAAGAGGATTACAGATATAGAGTACATAGCTTGGTCTTTTCATGTAATTTCTTTTGTACTTCCTTAACTTCTTTTAAATCTTTTATCATTTGATTCATTTCTAATAATGGTGAGTAACACAGCCAATAATAGAAAAACAAATTTCACTTGACCACAAATTGACATACAAGAATCCTTTTTGATAAAATCAAAAGAATTTGATTAGCATGCACCAATAATTTATTTTAGTTAAGATGCATCTTTGAACTTCTATTGTTGATTACTCAATATGAACTCGCCACTCGGTTAATTAATACTCAAATTGCAATAAATCCATTAATTGGCTGTTATTATGTTACCTATGAAAACTTTATTATGATGATTATAATTCACTTGCATTTGTCTTAGTGATTCAATGTCTTATGTTGATGAGCTATGGTCTTCTACCATTAAAATTTTGGTATTCTGTCAGTCTTCCAAGGGCAGAATTTAGAAAATGGGATTGAATTTCTTATAGTCTAAACGGTGAAATACCAAAACAAATGTATTAGGGGTATAAAAAAGAGAAAGAGGTTTTGAAGATTTGTGGTGTGAGGAATAGATCTTTGATTGAAAACAAAACTGCGTCTTTCCTGATTAACAAAAAATCAAACTTTATATGATATTTTCACTGTATGTATTCATTTGAATTCTCCATTCATGGATAGAGCATATGAATCTCGCCTCTCGCATGCCGTAGCACATTTTTACAATATTCTTTTATTGTTTCAAGAATTTATTTTTTAATATGGTTGAGATGGATGTTGACCTTTCTAAACTTTCATGCCAGGCAAATGAAGTAGTTAAGGCAAACAACTTATCTGAGACAGTTATTGTATTGCATGGACGTGTTGAGGTAGGCCATTTCCTTATTTGTCTTCTCATCAGATCTTTCTAATCGAATGTATAAAATATATTTTGTCCCTACTTTACCCGCTTTTTTTGTTTGGAAACTGAATAACTTTGGCAATCGAACAAGACCAGATTTGTTTCAAGATAACTTAGTTTAATTTTTAAAGGCGGACATAGGTGTGCATTAGTTTACCAACTAGCATTTTTGCAAAATTTGTTTTTTCCGTGTATCTTTTTGCAGACCTATGGAAAACCGAAAATGATTGTCTATTAAGACTCCTCGCCGGATGCCACTATTTAGTTCCTTAAACAAAGAACATTGGTCAGGATTTGGGTGAATAAAAAGTTAAAAACTTGAATTAAGGCCTGGGGTAGAAAACAGTTTTGGGGTTTCACAGTTCTCATAATGGTACTCATAACCTGTTAGTTTCATATTAAGCTTCTCCTTTTCTTTCCCTTTTGAATTTCTTCTGTAGAAATATTGTTACATGTCATGCCCCAATTTTAAAAATATGGACATTTCCAAAAAGTAGTTGAAATAACCAACTTGAATGTGCCAAAATTAAATTTTAAACTCACAACGGTAGAGTAAAGAGTGCAATCAATGGCTATAATAAAATTCAAGTGGAAAGTTCACATTTAACTAACTAACTAAAAACTCATAAAGAAAAACCATAATCCAAGTTAATAAACATGAAAATAATCCCTTATTCTTAAATAAATAAAGATCGTCTCCCATCACGAACTTGCCATTGATACTTTGCCATAGAGTATTTTTTGGATCTTTCGAAAGCCATTGTAATGACTATGGTATTCCCACATGTAGAATTTAACTTTGCCATTGAGCACGGTGGGTTACATCTGAAGACCCGTCGGTCCCGGACCCCAATTAGGGCCCCTAGCTGTTAGATACTCTGCCACAAACTTTCCCAATAGATAACATAAGGTGAATTCACATTGAAGACAATTAACTCAAACAATTTATTTAAAACATTAAATAAATAATAACAAATGCATTAAAGCTCTACTAACCACTGTAATGTATAAAGCAATTAAAACCCACCTCGATAGACTAAAGTAGAAGTGATACGAGAAAGCCTCATACGAATTAGTCCTCGCAATTGCCGTCGCCTTGCATTAATTATTGTGTATGGATAATCAATATAATATCCAACAATTAACTAATTGAAACAAATACATAGCTATGAGTTTTATTATAATAAACCTAGGGACGTAATGGCTTAAAATAATTAAGAACTAATTAGAAATTTGCGATAAGTCAATTTGAGATAATCAATTTTTTAAAATAAAATACCCTAAATCCCCAAATTAAAGTAAACTAATTTGATAAATCATATTCATCCAACTCAAGGTTTTAATTGATAATGAGAAGGTTTGATGCCACTGTACTGAAATTCTCTACAATCTTAATTACTAAAAATAATAGTTTTAGCAATAATAAAATAATATTAATATCTATAATAAAGCCTTAAGGCTGCTGTATATGGTTAGAGGCTGAAGATGATTAAATAAATAGATGGAAAATTGAAATAAAGAAAGAACAATGCAACATGTCATCGAGATATTATATAGTGAGTTACAAGAAATTTGGGCACAAATTGGTCTGATCTCTTGAATTGTATTGCTACTCTCACACAATATCTGTAATGCAAAAATCCTGAATTCCTAATTGTCAGCACAAGTTGAATAGTCGAATATAACAGACTATTTCTCCTCTAACAATAAATAGATAAATCCTTACGACATATAATAGAGCTTTTTTTTTTAATTAACATCTGTACGGAGACAGAAAAATAGGATTAGAGAAAATACCTATGCAAGCAAAAATATCAGAAACGCTGAGATTTCTTTGAGAGAGAGGATGAGAGAGATTTCTGTGTTTTCTGCTTGAAGTGATACGAGAGTTTAAATAGGGATAAATGATACAGTTATTAGGATTGGTTTTTAAAATAATTAGAATTAATTAAAATATTAATTGCTAATTAACTAATTTTATTTTATTTTAACTTACAAGCTATAACTGTGGCTCCTCTGCTCTGTTTGTTTCTTCAATTTCATTAAATCAAAAAGTTCTATGTCTACCTTTTTCCTTATTTACGGTAGTGGATCATTAATCTTGTTCTGATCATTACAGGATGTTGAGATTGATGAAAAAGTTGATGTTATTGTTTCTGAATGGATGGGTTACATGCTTCTCTATGAGGTGATATTACAGCAGCATTCATTTTAAATGTGCATAATTACAATTATATATATATATATATATATATATCAGTTTTTCTTTTAGATTATAGTCTTTCCTTGCTGTTGGTTCTCTTGTCTAACATGGCATTTCTTTGACATCTGGTTAGAGCATGCTGGGGAGTGTTATTACTGCCAGGGATCGGTGGTTGAAACCTGGAGGTCTTATCCTACCATCATATGCAACGGTATAACTTAGACTACTTTGTACTTTTATTCTTTTCTGTAAAAAAAAAACGTAGACTACTTTGTTTGTCCTTTTTTTCCCTGCCTCACCTATCACAACATGACAGAAGCATGGCTGAAATTAAGCACTTTTGGTTGCATCTTGGCCACAGATGGTGCTTAATGTTTGGTTGCATTTGTAATTTGTTATAGCTACAAACATAGTATGCAGCAACTTCCTTTTTTGGCATAATGTACTGCACGATTACCTTGGAACATGCATTATTATCATCATGATACTAGCCTTTGCATTTGACAGGTTAGTGGATATAATGGTGTTTTTTGTACACTTTGCAGTTGTACATGGCTCCTGTCTCTTATCCAGAACGATACAGCGAAAGCGTTGATTTCTGGCGCAATGTCTATGGAATCGACAGTGAGTTTCTTAGAATCCCTGTTAATTTAACATCCAATTATTTTTCACATTTCCTGTGCTTAGAAAGCTTTCTTTTTCTTGTCATAGAAAATGGTCCGTTTAAGATGACTTTCTTGGCATTCTAAAGGTGTTTTCCCATTGATATGTGTAAACATATTTGCCTGTACAATTATAGTCATATATTCAAACTCTTACTCAACTGTTTAAATTATTGTTCAGTTCTAAACAGTTGTATAGTTGAATTGACACAGTCAATTGTTAATGGTTTAGTTTTTTGTCCCTATAACATCAAATTGTTAATGATTTTATTTCAAATTTGACTTCCCAAAATATTTTTTTTATGATATTCATGCACTAAATGACTCATTTGAGTAATTGAATCTGAGGTGTCCGTGGAAGAAATTAAGTAAATCATGCTAATTAGATACAATGATTTGTTAGGCTCTCCCAGTTCCTGGTCACATATTCTGACACACTTCAAGTTAATTATGGAAACAACCAAAATAATATTTATTACAACAGATTAGTTAAGAACCGTGTAATTATGTATTAACTCCACAATCTCGTCAGTGAGCAGATTGAGGGATACCACATTAGGGCGTAGGATGGATGCCACCATCTCCAGGTACAAATTGTGTCTTATATGTAGATGGACCTGTTGAATATTGATACGAGTTACACCAAGAATATTCTATGGTTTACTTATACTAAGGAGGATATGGGGATCAAGTGTGAGTTGACTACTTATATTAGGGCATTTAAGGTGTTTGGAAGGTCAATTCCAATTGACCTTATACTCAAACATTGTGGAGTCCAAAACTCTCCACTGTGAGTTTTAGGAGTCTTATCTCCAGTACTTATACTCTTTAATTAGGTTCTTTCACCTTGCCAGATATTATTGTTTTACTTGGTGTCCCTTCCATTATCTGGTTCTAATTTCTTTTGACAGCTGGTTGATGAAATGATCTGCAATCTTGTACTTTACCAAGGGTATATTCTCCTTTAAACCATAATATTGAACCATAGGAGCTTCAGTTTTTTAAATTATCACCTCTTGCATCATTTCTCATTTCAAAGATCAAGTGTGCCTGTAGATATCTTAACTTTTCTGCATTTGACTGGTTCATCGTTTTTGTACTCTTTAACCCTTATGATGCTAGAATTGAGATTTCATGTTTACATGCAGTGTCTGCTATGATGCCATTAGCAAAGCAGTGTGCATTTGAAGAGCCTTCAGTTGAGATGATCAATGGTGAAAATGTATTGACATGGCCTCATGTGGTGAGTTGACCATATATATGCATTTGCTGTCTCATCTATTTTCAATTTGATTTTCTTTATAACTGACTAGGCTCTTGTCAAATGTTTTTCAACCTTTGTGCTATGCCTCATATGTGTTATGGTATCTATAAAAGCTTCAACGCCTGTTGCATATATTATTGAATTTCTTGGTGTGAAAATGTTCTTTTGCATTTACAGCTAATTACCAAGCTACCCTTTCCCTTCAGTATACTGTTTTTTTTTTCATGTCCAAATTTAAGGAATGTTATCATGCTTGTATCTTCCTATAACAAAGCATTCATGTACCCTTGTGTCTCAGCAGCACTTGTTCAGAATGTTGAATTTTGGAGAGATGTACTCCAAAATGGTGGGTATGATGCAAGTGTTGAGGTTAATTTGCTTTTTTATTCTTGATGTTCCATTATTCCAAAATGGCAATTCAACCTCATCATTATTATTCTGGGCTGTGGAAAATGTTGCATGTTGCTATGCTATACATTATGGTCAATCTCTGAAAGGCGATGTTCAATATTTTGGGTAGTGATACTCTGTTTATTATAATATATATGTATGTATGTATGTAAGGTAGTGATGCTGTAAACTGGGCCTGATAAACATCTAGGAATTTCTCATCCTAAGAGACGAGACTGATATTTCATGCTTCACACACACAAAAGGGAAGCAACAGTATCCTTGTATCCTGAATCATTAGGCTCTGTGGGCCTTTAACCTCACCAAAGCTGTACATTATACCTCTACCAACAAATGCATATCATTTTTATGCAACGTCATTTTTTATTCTGGTGACAGGTAAAGCATGTTGATTGTTCTACAATTACAATTCAAGAGTTAGAGTCTATATCGACAAGATTCAAATTTAAATCAATGATGCGAGGTAAAATACCTGATTCCGCAACGCGTCTTTTCTCTGGGCCCCTTTTAGTCTGCTAAACAACGTCTTTTCTCACCTCTTATTACTTTTTAGTAAATCAAAATAAACGCCTGTTGCACGATATTCGTACATTACACATTTTCTTCTTATGGGTTAATTCTCACTTTGGTGCAGTTTTTTTCTTCATATATGTTAATAATAAGAATAAGCTTGTCCTCCATACTCTAAATTTTGAAAAGTATATATTATCAATATGTGAAATAAGAGTAAGGCTAAGTTTTGTACGTTTGCATATCATCTTAATACTTACTACATCTACTTTACTACTCACTAAATACGATATGCATCTTAATACTTACTACATCTACTTTACTACTCACTAAATACATACTTACATATAGATTGAGATGCAGAGGGGCGAAGAAGAAAAGAGAAGGGGAAAGAGTAGTGTTTGTATTAAGTGGATATGTGATATATGATTTTGTGTTCCTACGTTTATTTGAATTGAGAATTTGAAACATTAGTGCAATAGTAGTAATAATAAGTAATATGGATATAAAAGTAAATAATAAAATATTGCAAGGACAAAAGAGTCCAAAAATGTTTCTCAAAAATCATGTGACTTTTAAATATATTATAGATTATAGATATAGATTATAAAATTTTGCATTGATGTATCTTCTCACATGTACAAGGGTACCTTTTTTTTGGCTCTAACATAGTTACACCTATTGTTCCGCTTATTAATTTCTCATTATACTTTCAACTGTTTACTTTTCTTAGTATCTGCATAGTGATCATACATACTAGTCTTGATTTTTCTCTACTTAACTTTATACTTCTTTTAGTACAAACAAGCAATATACTTCAAGTAAAGGCCTAGATTTTTTTGTTGATTTCCAGCGCCGTTGCATGGGTTTGCATTCTGGTTCGATGTGGATTTTGGTGTTCCTGCAATACACTCTTCCAGCAACAATGCACCACCACCTGCATCTATTGAGGCTCCAGATGATGGAGTCACAGATAACACTAAAAGAAAGAAACGAGTCCATCCGGGTGACGCACTTGTGCTATCTACGGCACCTGAGGATCCTCCAACACATTGGCAACAGGTGTCTTATACACTACACAATCTCTCTCTCTCCCCTCCCCCCCCTCTCTCTCCCTACCCCCCACTGGTATGCATCTCTATAACGTGGCTCATGCTATTATACTCCTTATTACTAGACTAGGGTTTCAGAGCCATTATATAACAAGCGCCCTGCATCAGGATAGCATGGTTCATTCAAGTTGGTACCTTGAACTGGATTAGTCGACGGCTTTGAGGTTCAGTTTTGGCAATCGTGTTTTGAATTTTAACTTGAATAAATTGTTAGTGGTTGCCTTGTGTGATAAAATGTCTCATGTACATTTGTTACCATTGGATATAACAGAATCAGTTCATAATTATGATTTTTAAGAAATATGTTTCCATTGAAGCTTTAGAAACCATTGTAGATCACATAAACCATATATCCCTTCTCCTGTTGAACCATGCTCAATGGTTGTGTGAGTCTGCTGTTGGAATATCTTGTCTTTCTGCTTGCTTAACCAACTCTTTTCCATGGGGTTTGCAGACATTGGTCTACTTGTACGAACCAATAGATGTGGAACAAGATCAGCTAATTGAAGGTTCTGTAACACTAACACAAAGCAAGGAAAATTCCCGATTCATGAATATTCGTCTGGAGTATGCGTAAGTCAGGGGCTTTCCTTTTCCAAAAAATAAAATAAAAAGGTTTTTGTTGGCTTGCAAATATGCTAATAGTGATTCTTTAACCTAAACTGCAGTTCAGCTGGTCGTTCTTTTGTTAAAGAATCTGTAATGCGATGAATCAAGCACGGGGCATTGTGATTTGTGAGTAAAGTAGAAGGCTGATATTATCTCTTTGAAGCAATTTTCACCGATCATGCTTCTCTTGAAGGCAGTTGAATAGACTATACCCTTTCTGGCCTAAAAATGAAGAACAGTTTTATTGGTAGGTACAAATATAGTTTTGCCCCTTGTTTTATTTTTCTTTTAACTGAAAAAATGGAATTTATGAGAGCTTGTAATCATATCTGATGAGATAATTGCAGAAATTCTCCATTCTTGAATAGGAAAAATTGGTTGTTGTATTCATTCGTCTGGGTCTTGAAAACAATGAGATGGCTTTTATTAAATGCGAGTTATTGGAGATTGTGTTTGTGCACATTCTGTATATTTTTTGTGGTACCACAATACATAATGAAGAAAAATTATAGTGACAAATAATACTACCAAGTATTATATTTATGAATTATTTTTTAATGTATTGTTATGCTTATAATCAGTAGAAGAATTTTGATATTCATTTTTAATTATAATTTTTTGAGACTCCATATATATACATTTGAGTTAATATAAATTTTGCAACATGTACAATGATTTAGCACCATATGCATGTATTAGCAATTTTCCCAAAAATCAAAACATGAGTATGCGTAATTTACGGCTTCTTGACATTTAATTTGATTACTTTGTTCCGACTATCATATTAATAGTAAGTTGCTTAAAATAGTCAAGTTGAATTGAAAAGAAAAACTAAAAATGGTGTGCCATTAGATTAAATTTAAAAGGTTGTAATTACATTACAAATAAGTCAAAAGCCGTGAAATTATTTACAAATTTCCCATAAATTTAATTAGGTAATCTCAATCATTCTTTTTTATAAGAAACGATTTTGTCCGTACACTCTAAAATGTACTCCGTATTTGTTAATTTCCTAGTCTAACTTCTAAAAATTCTAATTTAATTAAGGTAATAATTATCACAAATTTAAACTTTAATTAGAGTTAACAAATTTAATGAATTGAGATAATAAATGTTTATTTTTGGAACAATCATATTTGTAAATCGTAACCGCACATTGAAGGAGAGCTCTATTTCGAATCCAACGGCTGATATGCAATAAGAGCTCTCGATCCACGTGAATATTGAAAACCCCACAAATTTATTTTAATTTTTGCCTCCAAATCAAATTCTTGGCGCCATCTCCAAATTAGAAACCAAAAATTTCACGTTTGCCTCTAAAAATCAAACACTTTTCACATTCCCTCTTCTCCATTTCTGTTACTAGTATAAATCCATATGCAAATCCTGCTAAATCCACAATCTCTCCATTGATTTTTCTTTCACATTTGTGCTAAATAATTCTGGAAATGGCGGGCGGTAAATCAACTTCAAACGCTTCGAGACAGAGGAAGAGGGTGGAGGCGGAGTCGGATTCTCCTCCTTCTTCGTCTCTCAAACGTGCTAGAGATGGCAGTGCTTTTACTAAATGGTACTTGTTTTTCTCTGCATTTCTTTGTACTGTGTGTGTGTGTGTGTGGAGGTTTGGTAGATTCAGTTTTTAGGTTTTCGAATTTGTGCTTAAAAGTGGGATTAACTTGCAGTGAGGGGTGCAACAAAGATGTGGCTGTTGCGTTGATAAGTTTTCACGATTGTAGCCTTGATGCCAAAATTAAGATGGATCTTGGTACTTTTTCTGCTTCTACTTTAGTAATTGTTGTGTATATGAGCACATTTTTTTTTAGGTTTTTTTGTCAGTGATTATGTTTTCTGATTTATTGAACTCCTTTATCAGAAGCTCAGATTATAGAAATGCCTAGTGACACCAAGAAGAAATCGTCGGTGGTAAAGTGAGTATTGAGATTTATTGTATTTTAGATTTTTTTTAATTCAATCTATAGATATGTGATTTGAGTTGGAATATTAACAGAAGGAAGACTAAGCCAACAGAACCAAGAGCAAAGAAAGAAAAGAAGGCGAAAGATCCAAATGCGAAAAAGCGTCCTCCAACTGCATTCTTCTTGTTCATGTAAATTTCTGATCATGTGATATGTGTTTATGAATGCGAACTATTTTTTGTTTTTGTATTGATGGCTTTTTGTATTTTTTTCAGGGACGATTTTAGAAAAACATTTAAGGAGTCTAATCCCGATTGCAAGAAAGCTTCGATGGTACTAATGAAGTATTCATTGATTTTAGTTGGATGTAGTTTAACTTTTGTTTGTATGTAGTTTAACTTTTGTTTGTATGAAGTTTCCTGAGAGTTGATTTCTTGTTTTGTTTCTTTAGGTTGCTAAAGAGGGTGGTGAGAAATGGAAATCCATGAGTGATGAAGTAAGTGAAAACCCTGCTTGCTTATCTTCTGCTAATGGAGAATTGTTTTATTAACTTGCATTTGTTGGCTGATTAATAGGAAAAGAAAGAGTATGTTGATAGAGCTGCAGAGCTTAAGGCAGAGTACCAAGGCACAAATGAGGCTGATGAAGAAGAAGTATGTACCTTGCTGTGTATATAAATGAATCCCCTTTTGTTGGTATTGCATTAAATGATTTACTTTGTGCTTGTTTAGGGTGCTGATGACACAGAGGTCAAGGAGGAAACAGGTGATTCTGATGAGAAAGAGGTTGAAGAGATAGAGGATGCTGATGTGGAAGAGGTCAAGGAGAAAACAAATGATGCTGATGATGAAGAAACGGAGGAGGAAGTAGTGGAAAATGATGAATAGGCTGTATGTATCTCCATTCAATTATGGCACTAGATGCGTTTTTAAGAGTTTTGTAAATCTTCAAGTTTATTAGCTTACCAAACTTTCTAGAAAAAGTTACGTAGATAGGGAATGCTGCCTCTAGATTTGGTACTCTACCTAGTCCCATTTTGCGTTGATTTTTGTCAAGTTGATTAGACTTACAATGAAGGGGCTATGTTTTCTACATCTTATGCAAAATTGTCAAATTGATTCTTATATTACTGTCTGTAGATTATTTTAAAATGTTAGCTGTGTTCTAAGTTGGTTCTTTAATGTGGTTGAAGCACTGCAACTGCAATCAGATTGGCTCTTTGAATGTAGTTTCTTCATTTGAAGCCATATATAATTTCAGATTAACAATTGTCATATTGCTGAATATGGTATTTCTCCATTCAATTCAGGGACTAATCTATATACAGAGTATGTATTTTTGAGATTCTTGTAAATCTTAGCTCACTAAATTTGCTAGATAAAAGAATGTTGCCTTTGGATTGGGTGCTTTACTAACTTGGTGCCATTTTGTGTTGATATTTGGCGTCTTTTTTTGGGAAACATGTTTAGACTTTTTAACTTACAATGAAGGGGTTATGTTTTCTACACCTTGTGCAAGATTGGCAAGTTATTCTTATATTACTATATAAAGATTGATACTAGTATCAAACTGTTAGCTTTGTTTAAAGTTGTTGGTTCTTGAATACTGCAATCAGATGGGCTATTTTAATGTGGTTTCACCGTATGATACTAGAGTAACAAAGTGTTGATAAAAATAAGAATTGTATTGAAAATTGAAATAATGATAACAATGGTCATATGGCATGATGACTATTCTTACAGAGTTAGCATATCACTGGCCCATTTTCCTGTGAGTTTTTCCCTTACAAGGTGGTAAGGGTTTAGCACACAAGCACAAGTTATGAGAATATGCAGCTGCAGGAAATACGTTAAGGGGTCGCCCCTGTGGAATCTGCCCACACAATCTATTTGCCCTGAAACTAGCATGTCTCAGTGCTTCAATTCCCAGCAAGGTATCTGGGATTTTTCCAATAAGCCCATTGATCGACAAATCTAGCCACTTCAATTTCACCAACGAGCCCATAATTGGTGGGATAGACCCCGTTATCTTGTTTCTTGATATGTCGAATCTTTCCAGCCTAGCAAGATTTGAAACTGAATCTGGAATGTGACCTACAATCTTGTTGCTTGCTAAGTTCAGCACTTTTAAGTTCATCCCCGAGCTGAAATCAGGGAGATTGCCAGAAATCTGATTGTTGGACACATCGATAACCTCCAAGAATTCAGTCGTCTCGTTGGATAGTATTCTCGAGAGAGAACCGAAGAGCTGGTTTGAATGAAGATCAAGAGATGATATCTGGTTTGGCAATCTGATTGAGGAAAGATCACCTCTGAGTAAGTTGTTTGAAATCTTTGCAGTTTGCAAACTTGTCATTTTCTCCAAGAAAGTTGAAACCCCACTTGTGAAATAGTTGTCAGAGAGATCTAATGAGGCTAAAGAATCAGGCTTTGTGAAGTTAGGTAGGGGCCCTCTGATCTTACATCCAGCTAGATGAACATCAGAGAGTTCTCTCTCTCTGATCCAATTTGGGACCATCTTTAAATCAAGATTGTTGTAAGAAAGATCAACTGATAACAAAGAAGGAAGGCCCTTGCTAAATTCAGGCAAAGGGTTTGTCAGCAGATTTCTTGACAGATTAAGGTTCCAAAGATTCTGCAACTGGGAAATTGACTCTGGGATTTGGCCTGTGAGCTTATTACCACTCAATTTCAACACGGATACGGACTTTAAATTCCGTATCTGCGTTGGAATTCTTCCAATGAGGAGATTCTGATCAAGTGAGAGCTCAGAAACTTGGTTTAAATTCAGTAGAGAAATTGGTATCTCCCCTGAAAACTGGTTCCTGCTGAGCACAAGATAAGTTAGATTGTGAAGATTATTTCCAAGAAAATCGGGTATTGGCCCGGAGAAGGAATTGAAGCTGAGATCAAGAGATTGTAAGCCTTTGAGGCTTCCAACAGATTGTGGGATTGAACCAGTGAGGAAATTGTTGGCAAGATTCAGCTGCACAAGGTTAGTTAAACTCCCTAATGAGGGGGGAATTCCCCCTGCCAACTGATTCCCATTTAAAGAAATTGTTTGCAGGTTTCTCAACTGGCCTAAACTTGAAGGAATGGTGCCTTGCAATGAATTGTCATCAAGAACAAGGTGTGTGAGGTGAGTGAGATTAGAGAAGCTTTCTGGGATTTTGCCTTCAATTCTCTTCATGCCACTTATCACAATTGTCTCCAATAACTGCAGTTTACTCAGAGAAGGAGACAAAAGGCCTTTCATGAAAACAGTAGCATCATCAGATGGCCTCTGCAGAGTCAATCTGTTAACTCTGCCGCCGCCGCCGCACTCCACGCCTTCCCAGCCGCCGGAGCAGCAGTCTGCGCCGGTCCACGTGGAGAGAATGCCGGTGGTGTCCTTGAAAATACTGGCCTTGAAACCAAGAAGGGCAGCCCTGTCATTTTGTGAACAAGTAGGTGATTGTGAAAAGGATGATTTCAAGAATGTGGAGATGAATAGAAGCTTAAAAACCCACATGAGAAACTGCATTTTCTTGAAAATGGGATTGGGAAAATTGGAGAAAAAGAAGTGTATTTTATGTATTTGGAGTAAAATATTAATGTGAGAAAAAGCACAAGGAAAAAGGAGGCATGGGGGTTGAAATTGTATACTTAGAAAACAAGGTACAATGATTTGTTTGTAGCTGCAGAAGTGATGATGTGGTCTGAAATGTCGACCCAATTTATAGTGAAAAAAATTTGGTAAAAATTGAAGTAGTGAAATGAAATTGAAGTAAATCACATGTGAATTTTTTGACCGTTTTGTGTTCCTCACGAGGATTCTCAATTTTTATTGCAACGTTGGAGCGCACAATTTTCAAATTCTGTAAACCCAAACTTTTGTTTTACCAATTTTATTTCTTTAGTTATGGTCCCCAATTTCATACTCCTAAATCAATCATCACTCATTTTCAAGTTAGATCACTTTCGCATTATTTGTGCTCCTAAATTAAATCATCACCCATTTTATTGGTTCATCAACATTCGTAATATACTAGTAGTATTTTCATTTTCTATTGTTTTTCTATTTTTTTTTGTTTGTGATTTTTTTTCATTTGTACACTAAATAGTAAATACACCACACATACCCAAAAATGTTCTTTTAAAAAAAAATCTAGAATATATTATAATAATTTTTTAATACATATATTGATTGCATGTCTAAATATAAATTTCAAAGACAAAATTGAATAATTCAATAAGAATACCCCTTACCTAGATCAGTGATTGGTAGGGTTTTACACTTCAATTTATATATATATATACATTTCGATATAATTTTATATATATATACATTTTACTTTGTTTTAAAATAAAATTTCGATAGGATTATAACTCCATAAATTATAGTAGAATTTATTAGTAGTGAAATTTTATCTCATGTATAACTCCGTCTTATATATATTTTCGTCATTATATTATAATTAGTTAGACATGTAAGATACCTTATCTTAAAGTGAATGACTAAAACTTTCTTTAGTTCAAATATAGTCAATCAGGCCAAATGTTAAATTTTGACTTTATACATCAAAGACATGATAGTTACACATAAATACTTTTAAAGTATTAATGTTTATTTCAAAAGTTTTTTAAATTATTTTTTGTTTTAAAGAACTTTGAAAAAATGATTTTTATTTCAGGAGATTTCTTTTTGACAGTTTGAGAGTTGATTTATGATATATGTATCTTTTAACGGTAATATATTTTTTTTTTTCTAACACTATGAATTTCTGCCAGAACATTGCGCTTTGATTAAAATGAATTGTAATTTGTACACATGCATATTTTTTTGAATTCAAACGATTTGACAAATGAGATCATAAAAGTAGAGGTGGAGAGTATTCAAACACATACCAACACGAATTCACAATTTGGATTCAACCGTTTATACAGAATTGCCGTACCAATATATCAACATTGCACGTGAATGTGATTCATAAATTTTAGTAATATATTATTTGGTGAATTTACTCAATAATCGAGTATTAAAATCATATTAGGCTTAAAAAAATATAATCCGTCTCGTAATAAGTTTCATAGGTATATGCAGAGATGGATCCATTGTAAAATTTTGAGGTATAGTTGTACTCCAAATTAATTTTTTTTATTTTTTTCTAAGGTAAAAAAAAAAGTCGGAACCCACATTTTCAAAATTAATATATTTTGTATCCCAAATTCTAAATTCGGGATCCATGGACACACATATTAAAATGGACACACATATTAAAAATGTGTAATAGTGAGTAAAGTTTTGAGAGTATTTTTTTTTTATGTATAAAATAAATAAATAAGTATTATAAGCGATGACTAAATAAACTCCTAAATTATTTATATTATTATACACACTTCAATATTAGACCATTATACCCTAGTTATTTTAAAAAAAAAACACAAACATAAAATACAAAAATCTATCTCTGGCAAGGTAAAGAATGAAGTTGCCATTGATATGTGGTAACAAACAAAAAGAAACACTTTTTTAACAAAGGTGATGTTGTAAAAGTGAATTGTACCAAGGAAATGGGGTCATAGTTTTGCTGGTACACACCTGTAAAAACTAAATTTTGATATAGTTGGCAATCATTACCATTTTATCGTATTAGGATAATTAAAAACCGTACAAAATTTGAAGTTATTAACTAATTCATTGCTCATTCACATGGAATTGTTGACACACTTTTTCATTTTCATCATCTCATTTTTTTCCAAACAGAGTAGCATTTACGAATTGAGAACGATTTTCCTATTTGATTGTAGTACCTTCTTTTCATTGATGTTCTAACCAATATTATAATTAAGTTCATTATGTCTTCTAAAAAGAACTTATTTTTGTTCTAATGTTTTGAGTTTAGGGTTATCTTTTGCAATTTTACTAAATCTTTGTCTTCAATCCATTGTATAAACTATAAAGTAAGAACAAATCTTGTGTGAAACGTTCTCGAGAAAAGTTCTTGCATATTAGGTGTGTGACATGTTTCATATTCATAATATATTAATTTCTTTTATTTACAAATTATATGACTTTTTGCACTTTTCAATATAAATTAATTGTATTTCTTTCAAATTTATCTTTAAAATCAATAAATACTTAGATAAAACATGTTCTTTTGATGAGAAAAATAAACATTAATTAAGAGCATGAGGAAAAATTACTCTTTTTTAATATATGTACATTAATCCAAAATGACATATATTTTGAATATGAGGGGTATATGTCAATAAAAAAGACATTTTTATTGTACACTTGTCTAGGTCTATTCTATTAGAAAATATATTTATTCTAAAAAATACTCCCTTCATCCCAAAGAAATATGCACTTTTGGGATGTCACACATTTAAGAAATGTGTAATAAGTGATGTTTTGAGGGAGCTTTGTAACTTCTATGAATAAAGTAAAATAAAAGGTAGATTGAGTATGAAAAAGTAACATATGTATAAATATGTATATATTTTGAAAATGAAGATTATGAAAATATTTCATTTTATAGAGTGTGAAAATTGATATATAAGACATCCAAATATGATAAGTGTGCACATTTCTCACTTCTTACTGTAGTTTTTAGTCCATGTACTTTTCCCCATTTTAAAAGTGGGAGCACATGCAATATTGGTTTAAAGCTGGAGCACATGCACATATTGGTGGAGTTGTGCGTAAAGTTAAATTGGGCAGACAAGTCGTTAATTTCTTGTAAATTTTAAAAGAAAAAGACACTAAATAAAAGAATGAGTGAAAATAAAAATATAATAATAAAATCCCCCAATTTCTTTTTATGCTTCTCTCCATCTCCAAAAAAGTATATGCGAGAAGCATATTGAGAAAATAAAAAATAAATTTAAACATTATTATAACATTACAATTTTACACTTATAATTTAATTAAGAACAAGGAAAAAAGACATTATAACCCTCAGAATTCAACTTTGAAATTCCAAAAGCCAAAACGAAAAAAATGACAACAAGATTAATTATTTGGACCATTTAAAACCATGTGAGACTAATAAATGAGAAAAAAAAAAAGTCCAATACAATAAAAGACTAGAATTATTTGGGCTTTGATATGGGCCTTGGTCCATTTTGTGCTTGACCATTTGTTTTGGGTTCTTTAGATTTTGGATTTGGGTGGGACTATTTACACCTCCATTTCGTTTTAGCACACTCCCCCTATGAGTTTAATAATATAATAATAATGTAAAAAATAAAAAATGCCCTTTAAGTCATATTACACTACTAAATGCACCCCTATTACTAACTGCACCCCTCCTTCACCTTTAAACCCTAAACCTAAATTTTATCCAGCTGCCGCCGCTGCCGCCACCACCACCAAAATATCAACACAAACAACAAACAAACAAAAAATTCAGAACTTAAAAAAAAATCGATTTTTTTTTTAAAATTTCGATAAACCAGTGTCAACCATATTCACTCTCGTCGACACTGGTTTGTCGACGAGAGTGTATATGGTCGACCTAAGTTTGATCGGAAAAAAAAATTCGACGGTTTAATGTCGACCATGTAAACTCTCGTCGACACCCTGTTGTCGACGAGAGTGAATATGGTCGACATTTATTGGTTGAAATTATTTTTTAAAAAAAATTGAAAATTTTCAACCACTTTAGATCGACCAAATACATTCTAGTCGACAACAATGCATCGACGAGAATGTACAGGGCCGACCCTGGTTTGTCGAACAGAAGAAGAAAAAAAAAACATACCTTGCTTGCTGCTGTTAATTGCAAAGGGCGATGCAATTGGGGGTAGTGGGTGGGGGGCGAGGGGTAAGTGGGAGGCAATTGGGGGTAGGGGGTGGGGGTAAGGATATATATATATATATATATTTTTTTTTTTTCTGTCGAGGGAGGAGGGGGGAGGGAGAGCAGAGGCGATGGGGTGGTGGAGGGCAGGGGCGATGGGGTGGTGGAGGGCAGGGGAGGAGGGGGTGGTGGCCGGCAATGGAGGTGGGTAAGGAAAGAAACGACGGTGGAGGTGAGAAAGGGGAAAGGAGAGAAAATTAGAGTTTTTGGAGGTGGGGTGTGTTTAGTAGATAGATTTTTAGGACAAAAAGGTATTTATGATATTTCAAGGGGTGCATCTATCCTGACAAATTTTAGGGGAAGTCCCACCCTTTGAATTTTTTTAATGATTTTGGCAATTAATTAGTAAGTTGACCTCACGTGAAAAAATCCTAGTTAACAACTATCACCCTAAAATCAAACAATTAATATTTTGAATGAAACAATTCATATTAATTAATTGATACATTTCAATTAATAATATTTAAAAATATAAATAAAATGCAAATTAGTTACCCATTCGTCCAATTTCATTATTTCCACTTTTATTTTAATAAAATTTTAATTTCTTTTTAACTTAAAAAAGTGTTAGTTGTCTATAAAGAGACATGCTACTTCATACCACTGCAAATCAATGTACCAGAAAATAGTAGCAATATTTAATATTTTGTTTCATTAAATACACGCTTAAACTATATTAACATGAACATTTTATTAATTATATCAACCTGCATATTTTAGTTACATTTGGCAATGAAGCCCAATATATCTCTACTACGAACCGTATACTGTAGTAGTACTAGTACATATCTAAATAAAGATTCCTTGATTAAATTCGCCAATAACAATTGTACATACAATCTAACATGATTGATGACTTTACTGTACTAGATAGAATATTGTCCTCAAATTATAAAATATATATATATTTTTTTTAATTCTGGCAACGGCTTTAATATTGTTGGAAAACACAACATGCAAGTTGAATGAAGAGAAGGAAGAAAGAGCGTTGAAAAAATTGAGTATTATCCATGTGCACGGATCTCATGTATAAACATTTTAAATTTTGTCATTAAAAATATGTACTATTAATAATATAAACATTTACGATATTTACCGCAATAAAAATCAGATTTGAGCTCCCATCAAAATAAAAGAGTGAATATACATAACCATTTTATATGCAATTGAATTTCTATTTAATAAATAGTCCAACCAGATATTTTAATTAATTGGACCAAAAAATGAACAAACTTAACATATTTATCTAACAAGAACTTGATTTGAGTTCGTTGGGGTTGGATCTTTAACCAAATGACAAAGGCTGGTGAGACACGCCGCGGCTTCTCAACGGATGCCAGGTAAAACAGTGACTAACGTCGGACGCCACCAAGAAATTAGAGGCATGTTTCGATTTTCAGGGGACGTTGAAGGAATATTCTCTGAGTGTCCGATATGACTGCATAACTTATAAGGGTACAAGTAACAAACTTGCAAAGAACGAGGGAAGAAAACTACTTTTCCAAGTCCATGTTTCTCTCAACAAACGACAAGATCAAACTGAAATTTACTTTATAAAAGACATTCTATTAACCATGATTCCATGAACATATAATTTCAAGCTATTATTCTTTTCCGTTGTACTTTTCGATCAAACTTAGTGAGATCCGGTGGTCATGCATAGTCCACATTTTTTCCCTCTCTTTAAGGATTTTCTTCAACAACGTTGCGTCAATCGACAAAGTTTGACACTTAATCTTAAATCGAAAGTTGTTTTCAATTAATTTGTACAAAGAACTTGAAAACTTTTGAATTGGTGAACTTTGCCTCTAAGGGAATGACTTATGTGAAAATAACTTATGTGTAATTATGTGCAAATCAATCAAATAAGGAAAACAAATATACAATTTACACATAATTACAATTTGCACATAATTACACATAAACTATTGGCACAAAAGTTTTTGCAATGACTTATGTGTAATTATGTGCAAATCAAGCAAATAAGGAAAATAAATATACAAAATCTCGGTAAATTAAATTCACGGGTAATCCGGCCCCAAAATCCAAAGCCCACGAAATTAAGGCAACATTATTATGCATATAAGGCAAAATAAATAACAAATTATAGTTATATCTTAGTGGTAAAAGTTTACACTCATTACAAAGAGCTTTGCAAGCTCGAATCACATTTAGAATATATTTTTTTCAATATTAATGCAGTAGCACTACCCCTTTCCCTTCTTTTTTTAAATTTTTACTTTTCTTCCCTTAAAATTTTTTTTTTACTCCCTCTCCCTTATTTTTTTTTTAATTTTATTCACTTTTAATTTTTATTTTTTTTTACTCTGACTCATTATTTTGCATACAAGTAACAAATAAAATACCAACACATTAATACACTATACACAAAAAAATTTAGATAATACACACAAAAATACTATGAGAGTATCACACATTTATATGCATGTCAGTATTTGACAAAATACCAAAATAATAAGACAATTTTAATGTGTGTTGCTGTTTTATACACTAATGTAGCATTATCACAAATTTTATGTAAATAGTATTACACCTTTACATTTAACAGTATTACATTATTGCAATTGACAGTATTACAAAGTGAAAACCAAAATATTTATCACTGGATCATTATTCTCTTCATCTCTAACCACATTATCCACTATTTTAGCATACACTCATTCTTCTTACACATTTCTTGTCTCTCTTTTCATCACATGTGCACATTCTCTTAACAGTATCACACTTGAAAGGCATAAAGTATTACAGAATAAGAAACATGGTATTATAAAAGAAAAGTATCAAAGCAATTTAGGGAAGCCAGACTCATGTTGTTTGCAAAACAATTCATCAATTTAGCACAAATAAATGCAAACAATACTGGATGGAGTACTAAATTATTCTACATCTCAACATACCTAAACAGTAACACAAGAAATACCTAGACAGTATCATACAAAAAACTAACTATTTTTACCAAATTGAATGTGCATGTGAAAACAAAAGTATATGACAAGAAAAACCCAATTGTGTATGTCAATTGAGGGAGAGTGCTGAGTAAGCCCCTCACTTCTGGTGGAGACATCTCAGAGATATACATGGGAACAAATGTAATGGCTAACCCAATTCCAAAACCATCCAACAGACTTGCAAAAAGCAGCAGATCCACATAGGGAGACCAGAGCATTAACAAAGCACTCACAAAAATAAAACGCAGATGATAGCATTAGTATCAGACGGCGGCCCATCGAAGCCGAAATTCCGCCGGAGCACATAGTGATTAATGTGGCTCCAATCAGTGGGGAAGCCACTGCTAAGTCTTACATTGTAGGTTTATCATCCCATCTAAATTCCCTTTTTATATAAATCATAACACCTGAATTTTTAATTCGATTTGCACATATCAATTCTACATGAAATTAATTACTAATTAAGATTTAAGAAGGAAGAATTATACCAGCCATGGTGGCGTAATCCCATCCTTGTAAAAAATTAGCAAGTGCAGCCACAACGACTACAACCACATGCGCATTCATCTTCTTTTCACAGCAATTGATAGATAATAAACCTGCTACAATTGGCCTAAAAACAAAAGGCGAACACTTAATTTATAGTAATAAAGAGGCAAAAGACGAGGCGAATTGAAATCGAAATGGATTAGAAAATCAAAATAGATAAGAGATTTGTATATATTTATTAATGGAGGGATTGAGCCGGGAGCCACTGTATATATGGGGCGGTTTTTGGAGATTCCGGTGGTGTTTCGACAGAGGCAAGAGAAGGTGATCTTGAAGGTCAAATCGACGAGAATGGGGAAGTTGTGGGGTGGAGGGTTGGAAAAAAAGGGAATGAGGGGAGAAAGAGAATAAATTAAACCCAAATCCAAAATAAATCATGGGACAAATAAATAGGTCAATGGGTATTTTACACATAAGTTATGCACAAAAGTTTTTGCTAAAAATAGCCTATGTGCAAATCAATTATGTGCAAATCAAGTAATAAGGAAAACAAATATATAATTTACACATAATTACACATAAATTATTTGCATAAAAGTTTTTTTGTGTCTCTAAAATCTATGAATTCAAAGAAAAAGAAAAAGAAATGAAGCCTATTTATAAATGTGGAAAAATATTTTTGCTAGATTTTAAGTCTGGCATGCCCTAGTTTGTCGGCCGGACCTTTTGAGCCCAGTACTTGCCTTGTACCTAATTTCATTACATTTGAATTGGGGCTTCACTTGATTTCTTCGGCCTACTTTTATTTATTAGGCATCATTTTGGCTAATTAATTTGATGATTCAATTAAATTATTTATCTATTTATTTAGAATTTAAATTAATTACTTGAGTTCCTTCAAAATAATAAATTAAGATTGATATTCAATACTCAATTTATTTGGGAGGACACAATTATTTGATTCACAATTAAATTTGTTTATCTACACTAAAATTATATATAAATTATACTATCTTTTAGATAAATGAAATAATACTTTATACTTATCTGTTCCTTAATAAATGTCCTTTTAAACTCTAGATTTTATTCCAAATAATTTGACTTTTCAACTTTTCTCCCCCTTTCTTCCCAAATTTCCCATATTCAATACCTCTATTTTTATCATTATTGCTTTTGTATTCAATAAATAACCAAGTATCAAAAACTCTATTGACAAAGTTTAGAATTTCAAGCATAATAAATGATGTTTTATTGGTCCTAAAATTGAGGATATGACTATTTTTGTGGGAAACGAGGGTATAGAGAAAATGATAATATAAATAAATATGGATAGAGAAGAATATTGGTGAAATAAATATTGAATAAGGTTAAAATTGTCTAATTTTTTTTTTTTTTTTTATAAATAGCTAAAAAGACATTTATTAAAAGAATCAAAGAATACCTCATAAAAATAAATATTTATTAAAAAAAGAAAGTAATTTGAATTCAAAAAAAGATAATATTAATAATTTGAAAAAAAAAAGGAAGTTTATGAAAATTTGATTTATAGAGACCCATATCATAAATATTATTTTTCCTAAAAAGAAATAAGAATATTAATGGGGTTGATAAAAATTGTATAGGAAAAAAAAAAAGAGATAATTGGGAAGCAGATCTGACAATTATATAGCACACACGCTCATATATTTCCGTTTTCTCGTTTTCATCTTCTCTCTTCTTCTCCTTTCTCTCTCTCTCTCTCTCTCTCTCCCTCACTCTTTCTCTCTCTCTCTCTCCGACTCCATCTCCATCTGTTGCTCGGAGTGTGATTGCGCTTTGAAGTTGTATTTGATGCCGCAAAACGGGGATAAGCTGAATTAAGGGCAACGTTGTTACCTGGAGCAGCCGCCTCGAGAATTAAAACCCTAGATCCACATATTAGCATTAATTTATACAATTTTCGAGGCTTTTCCAGCTGATTGAGGATCGCAAAATGGTGGTCTCTGCCCCTCAATCTCAATCTCAGTCTCAGCCTCTCTCCGCCGAAGAAGAAGCGCTTAAGAGCAACACCGATTGTGTTTACTTTCTTGCTTCTCCTTTAACTTGCAAAAAGGTCCCTATTCCGTTTCTTTTTCTACCTACTTTATGCGTGTGCGTGTTTGTTTCTGCTTTCTCAATATAATCTTTGTTGTTTCTCAGATTTATCTGGCTGTAGGCAATATCAATTCTCGCACATGACATGGATTTGCTGTATTTCTATGCCAATTGGATCTTTCTATAGTGCAGGGGTTTAATTGTTTTGGAGCTAAGGAATAGGGTATTTCTAGATTTAGTTTGCCCTAGGGGAAAGGTCGATTTTAAAATTTGTGAATTATGTCATGAATTCTCTCTTTGCACGTTAGGATTTGCTCGTGAAATTAGCAAACTGATAATGTGGATGTGATGATTGACACATAGAGGCTATGTTCTTGGAACAGATTGGTGATAAGGCAAAAGATTACGGACCTGTTTAGTGTTTTCTGTCAAATCAATTTCCTTGTTCACTGGAGAGGATAATGGACCCTAAGAAAAGAGTTTGAATTGCTATATTGATTTGGGAGGTGGAATAACGAATTGGTTCTTTAATTTTAGAGAGTATGTTTACTGAAGATGATGAAAAGTAGTAGATAAAGCTCATTCTCAGTAGTTCTACAATACATGATTGCCCTATACTTGTGCTTTTGTTTCTTGTGAATTTTTTTGGAAAATAAAGTGTGTTCATTATTGTTGTAACCTCGAAATTGCTTCATCCAGTTTAATATCCGAAACAAAATGCTCCTTGTAAGAGGTTTTTTTTTTTTTTTGAAACAATGGGTTATCTGGCTGTATTTATATTATTCACTGCAAAATTCAGTTTTGACTCTCTGTCGTATTACTATTACCAAAATGCAGTAAATTGATTTTGTTACACACCACAGTATAGCCTTCAATCGGAACTTTTTTTTTTTTTTTTTCCTTTTTCTGAGTGTATCATCCTGCATTTCTTTCTCTCAAATATTAATATCTTTTTGACTTCCTTCCTACAGGGAACTGAGTGTGAGTATCGCCATAGTGACGTTGCACGTGTAAATCCTAGAGATTGTTATTACTGGTTGCATGGTAACTGCTTAAACCCGAAGTGCGCATTTCGGCATCCGGTTAGTCTGATATATTTCTTGACGTTGATAACTTCATTTTAGTTATGACCTGTGAGCTTAATGAGCCCGAGGCTTAAGTACAGCATCTTAGTTATTAATTCCTCTATAAGTTCTATATTAATCTTCGTTAACATATTTTCTCCATTTGCTTTCTTTTTTTGGCCTCTCAGCCACTTGATGGATTGCTTGGAGCACAAACACCAACATCTACTGGACCCTCTGTACCTGTGTCACAAACCGTAGCAGCGCCTGCCCCCCACGTTCCTAATGCTTCCACTAAGCAAGGGGTGCCCTGTGTTTTTTTCCAAAAAGGGTTCTGTTTAAAAGGGGATTGGTGCCCGTTTCTCCACACACCAATTTCCTCGAGTACCAAAGCTTTACCGTTATCAGGAACTGCATTTGCTGTTGAGCCTGTGAATATAAAGAAGCCCATGGCTGATAAATCTGCCCAACAGAATTTCGTACCTGTAAGTGCAGCTAAATCTGTCATCAAGAATACCTCCGGGGCAAAACTACCTGTTCAACTGGAATCTGCTCCCCCTAGAAATGAGTTTGCTATCAACAGAAGGGTCCCACAAACAACAGGCATCACTGAGTTTTCCGGGCACAGGAGTGTTCCACATGTGTCCAATGGAAACCCCGTCAGCTGGTCCAGTCGTGCTCACCTGTTGGAAGACCCTGAAAGCATGACCGGTAAAGATGCTGAGGAAGTTTCTAGAGAACCCTCTCCTGGTTTTGACGTTCTTGTAGATGATGAGGGAAGAGATTCTGATTTCTATGCAGGTGAAGATAGATACGGATTGCCAAGGGAACATGACACCGAATATAATGATATTGATCACCCTAATGATGATTACAACATGATTGCTGCTGTTGATGATGAAAGGTATCATGATCGACATGGTTTTGACTCACTCGAGCATCGTAAGGGACAACAGTATGGTTGGGAGCAACAGAGAGCTTCATCTGGGGGGGCTTATCGAGAAAGGAGGCCATATGGCAGGCTCGATACTCTTGGTCAAGTTGATGAATCAGATCTAAGGCACCGTCTAGTAAAGCATAAGAATCCCAATGGTTTAAGATCTGTCATTAGTCGTGACCATGCCCGTGATATAGGAGATAGGAGCTACCAGGGTTTGCGAAGGGACAATCATCAAATTTCGTCACGTGAGAATTCTGTTGGCAGTCGTCTGAGAGGAAGAATTGGACTTCCTCAAAGATCATTGTCTCCAAACAACAGGGACGCGATTAGGAGGAGTGCTGATCGTGGGGACAGGGTACGGACAAGTATTCCTTCAAGGATCCAGGACAGGATAAAAGGAAGGGTGGAAGAAGCTTATAATGATGGCGGGAAGAACTCTAGAGGCCCGAGAAGAGATGATAACAATGCTGATTTTGCTGCACCAAAAACTCTTGCTGAGTTGAAGAATAGGAAAAACGGTGAACCTAGCACACACAACGTGACTGATCAACAATCAATGGGTAAGAGAAAACATTTGATGCTTGATGGGCATCAAGAAAGTGGAAATTTGGTTTCATTTGAAGGGCCTAAGCCACTAGAAGAGATCCTAAAGCGGAAGAAACGTGGGGTTGGTAGTAATTTATCTAACAATGAAGATATTGTAGAAGATAAAAACGAGGAGGAAGAAACCAAAAACGAGACGAGTAAGACAGTTGAGGATGTAGAAACAGATGAAAGCAAGATCAAAGCTGAAGATAGCACACTTGGTGAGGATGGGGAGTTAGAACCGTATGAGCATGGGGAGTCTGATTATGAGCAATTGGCTGGGGAGGATTATGAATTGTACGATGGTGAGAATGGAGACGTGGAAGGAGAATATGTAGAGGAAGAAGAAGAAGATGATGATGACGACTTTGCGAAGAAGATGGGTGTTGTGTACACATAGAGGTTGATGATCTAAGGCTCGACTTAATGTTAGTCTCTTCTAATTTTGATTTCGTAAGTAGAGATGATCGGTAGTGCCTGCAACATGTACTATTAGAAACTTCATTTTATTTGGGAGTATTGAAAATCTTGATTGGTTGGATGATTTTTTCCTTTTTTTTTTTCTTTTTAAAGAACATCTTGTACTTTCTCTATGTTTGTGAGTTGGATTATGATTGTAACATTAGAAGGTTTATTGGCATAATTGCTTTTCACATTGTTTAATTATTTCGTTGAGGATCTATTTAGAATTAGATTAACGAGTTTTACCCATGTTAATTTGAACGTTATGGAGCCATTTATTATAGTTTGTTGGGTGTTTTGGAATTGGATATAACCAAAATGAAGTAAAAATGAAAGTTAAGAATAAATTCCAGAGAGATTATTGCAAGTAAAAATGAAAAATAAGACACAAAATGACAAAGAAAATGACATAACTCTTAATCTTTGCTCAGTTGATATATAATATTAATATGGAACTTTCACTCTGACTCAACATACTTGAGTATTAATTAATAGTACAATAATCAAACAAGGTAGTTGCAAAAAAAGACATATAGTTCAAAATAAGGAAGAATTATAAGAACTTATTTTAGCAGACAGCCAACAGGAAGAATTGAGTGGTGTTCATGGGTAGGCCTCAATAATGCATATGCTTGCTCCTATATGTTTGACTGTGTACCTACTGAATCCAGCTCCCTTCACCACAAACTCCCATTCTTGTATTGTCCTCTCTTTTCCCTTGTCTGTGTGAGCCAACATCACCATGTCCAATGCCAAACGAACGTCGCTATACTTGTCCTCTTCTCCTTCCACAACCACTGCCTCTGCGATCACCACTTTCCCTGTCTCCTCCGGAATAGCTTCTCTGCAATTTCTCAGTATTTGCACACACTCGTCGTCGCTCCAATCATGCAGCACCCACTATATATACAACGTTCAGTGTACAAGTGTTTTATGCACGTGTAAAAAACACAGTATACAAGAAGTAGTAAGTGATAAGTATGAGGTGCACATACCATTAGGAAAGCAGCATCTGCCTTAGGAACAGATTCAAACATGTTCCCACCAACATGTTCAATACCCTCACACTGTGGGGCTACTCCCACAACATGAGGCAGATCAAAGTTTATCCCACGAATCCACGGACAAGCCTTCACGATAGCACCAAGAGCAGTCCCATTGCCACCCCCAACGTCCACCAAAGAAGCAATCCCTTTGAACACCTGAGGATAATTATCAACAATTGCTGATATCGCCCGCCTAGCATGGCATGCCATGGCATCATCTATTAGCTTGCTATGTCCCGGATTTTCAGACGCATACTCCCAAACATCCTCACCATGGGCAGCCTCAAACGGGGAAGCAGCTCCGTAGATTAAAAGGCGCGAGATCAGCTTATGCCACGGGGCAAGCATCACAGGGCTGCTTTCCAAAGCAAGGAAAGCAGCCATGCTGTTATTACTATTTGTGTTATTGTTATTTTTGATGAGCAAGCGCGAAAGAGGCGTTTGGCAGTAGGATTGGCTCTGCAGCTTGAAGAAACCGCGGTGGATGAGGTACCTCATTATACGGCTGAGAGCAGAAGGCGAGCAGGCGAGGGCAGAGGATAAGTCAGTAAGGGACATGCTTCCGTCGTGCCTCTCAATCACGTCTGCGATTTCTAGTTCAATAGCACACTTCACTACTGCCATTGGAGTGAAACCAAACACATAGTTCCATATGTCAACATCTGCCTTTGCTGCTTCTTCAATTGCACCAGATTTCACTTCCATTTTTCTAGCTTACTTTTTTTTTTTTTTGAATGATAGTAGTAGTTGTGTACTAACTCTTGAACTATATATATAAACAGAGAATTGAACCTTGTGCTGTGTGCTGATTCTTGCATTATATTGCCCAGCTTCTTAATAATTAAATAATCTGTGAAAGACATATCACCAAACAGGATACACTAATCATAAAAATACATAATTTCTTGCATCATCAACTTTATATTAATCCTAATTAATATTGACAATTAGCATCTCTGCTTTCACTATAGACAACTGAATGGACAAAGGATATTGGACAAAATCAAGAAACATAAGATTTGAATAAGAGAAGTATTACATGTACATTGTGCATTGCACCCACCAGTAATAAACAATAATATTATTAGTTTTTACAAAAATAGTGTTAGTAGTGTAGTGTGAGCTTACCTTCTAATAATTTATTGATTAATTGATTGTATGCATACAATATTCTCAATATAAAAATCAAACTTTTTTGCTCAATTTCATTGCACCTAAACCGTTCATTATAATCTAAGAATAAAGTGTACCACATTTTCTTATTATTAATTATAGTCTTAAGAATAAAATCTACCATATTTTCTTATTATTTATTATAGTCTAAGAATAAAATGCACCATATCTTCTTATTGTTTATTACTAGTTTAAGGCTATCTTCATTTTACTTATTATAATCTAAGAATAAAATGTACCACATCTTCTTTATTACGGAGTATTTATTGTATTTTTTTTGACTTGTCCACAGAAGTGTGCAATGTAATAAATGTTTCATTTTTTAAAAAATATATTACACCACACTTTATCTCCTCTTTACTTTATCTACTAGTGCAAAACCCCGCGTATATTATCGGGACTGAAGAAATTTTTATATGGAGTACTATTCTTTTAAATTAATATTTAAAAATATTTGATAAGTAAAATTTAATTTTTAAAATGTGTAAAATTTACAGTAAAAAATGATATATTTATTAAAAAAATTAGTAGCAAAAGAGAAGGAGAAAAAATAATTTAAAATTAGATAAAAGAAAGAATGAAAAAATACATAATTCTTATAAAATAACAAAATTTAAATAGAATAAAATAAATTTGGAGTGCCGATTAAGAAAGAGAAGGATTTAAAAATAAATGTAAGAAAAATTTAAGGTGATTGAAATTTAAAAGATAGAAGTTAGAAAACTGAACTACGTTTAATTAAAAAATGCATAAATTTAAGAAAAATAGAAAAAAAATTAAAAGATAGAAGTTAGAAAACTAAATTAAACGTTTATTCTCTACTTATTTATTTTATATATAAGCAAACAATATTTCTTAAAACTTGTACAAAATAAACAATTGGACGATTATAATATAAGAATAAAATGTACCACATCTTCCTATTATTTATTATTAGTTTAAGGCTATCTTCATTTTATTTATTACTATAAATATAAGAATAAAATGTACACAGCATTCAATTAATTTATAATTGAATGTTAAAAAAATGATATCATTTTTAAAATAATATATGCAAAATGTATTATTTTAAATAAAAATTAAAAAATAATACACTTTATATTAAAAAATGAAAATTTTATGTTGAAAAGTGATAATTGTTTACTTAATCACACATGTTTTTGTCTATAATCAAAGAATAAAAAATGCACCGCTTATTCTTATTATTGGTTTAAGGCTGTCTTCATATTATTTAGTGTATAATTTAATTATGATCCAATTATACAAATGGCATGTTGCTGTGTCATTAAATATAGCTGAAAAAAAAAATGAGATTTAACTCTTTTATTATGGAAAAAAGAAATAGGGAGGGTATATAATGTAATTAAAAAAAAAACCTTTGTTATTCAACAAACGAACAATGTGTTTAACAGTTTAAGAGCCATGCAAAATTACAGCGTTGCCCTTTATGTGTTTTTGTTTGGAATATTCAGCCCCTCATATTTCGGGTTTTCCAAAATCAGGCCAATAAATAGGGCACTTTTTATTTTTCGTAAAAGCCTTGCAACTCCCCGTTTATTATTTTAATTATTTGACAAAATTTGTGTTTTTGTTTGGAATATTCAGTAATCTAAATATTAGATTTAATGATGATATATAATTTTTTTTACCACTAATATAATGGCTTGTTAAATCTGTACGTAGTTAGCTCTTCATTAATATAACTATACTATCGTACAACTCAAATATCTTTATATAAAAAATATTGAACTTTCGGTCACAATATTTATTGTGTTTGATTTTTATTTTTTAATTATAGTATATACTAATAGTGCTTTATGCTGATATATCGTTTTGAAATTTTGTAGATTTTTTTCCTTTATTTTTAATGTCATGTCGCATCCTTAAAAAATGCCAATTCCAGTTCATTATATATTGAGATGACGTGTAAATAGTGTAATGAACATTATCATTAATTTTAGTAGTTCTGATTTTAAATTTTAAAGATCCTATTTAGTTCATTTCTAAGTTACATAGTGTACTTGAGTCCACTCGCCAGTCAGGTCAAATAGGTTGTATCTATAATAGTCATTTCTAAATAATAAAATGTGTAAAATTAATAACAATTTTTTAAAAAAAATTATGAACGGTTTATCTAGATTATAAAAATGAAGTGCTAATAATCAAAAGGTGTATCTTTAATAATCTTAAAAGTGCAAGATTAAATAAGAAAATGTGTAAATTTCATAACATTTTTTTTTTAAATTAGGAACATTTTATCTAGATTATAAAAGTGCAAGTATTAATAATCAAAAGGTGGATCTTTGATAGTCATAAAAGTGCAAGATTAAATAAGAAAATGGGTAAATTTAATAACAATTAAAAAATAAAATAGAAACAGTTTATAACCAAAAGGTGTATCTTTAATAGTCATAAAAGTGCAAGATTGAATAAGAAAATGTGTAAATTTAAAAAAATTAGAAATATTTATCTTGATTATAAAAGTGTAAGTTTAAACCGAACCACCTTATTTTTTCAATGTTTTGTGTCCAGAATTTTGCATCTGTTGTAATGGGTTTCTGAGCACCCCCGTGAAATAAAAGTTCCATTATTACCTCTCAAAAAAAAAAATCAAAAGGTATATCTTTAATAGTCATTAAAGTGAAAGATTAAATAAGAATTATGGAAGTGTAAGTATTAATAATCAAAAGGTGTATTTTAATAGTCATAAACGTGCATGATTAAATAAGAAAATGTGTAAATTTAATAACAATTTTTTTAAAAAAAAATTAGGAACAGTTAAATATAAAAATATAAACAGTTTAACACACATATTTTTCCTACTAGGGATACACCATTTATGAGACAAAAATACATTATTCCATTATACAAAAATACACTATGAACATATAAAACATACACATATTAACAACAACAAATAAAGAGTATAAATGTATAATTGACATGAGTACAAAGGAGAAATGAAGAAGTAATGGAAACAAAGATTTGCAAATGGAAACAGAGAAACGAATGAGTAATGGTTCAACTCTTTTCCCTAAAATCATTAGCTTCCTAAACTCCGCCCCTAATGTGATCAACGTAGTTGAGATCTGCAAATGGAGGTCCCCGTATTTGCTTACCGAAACCGCCATAACATCGCCGAGATGCTTCATCCTCAACGGAGATCTGCAATAGATTCAGGTCTGGCGCCCTCACTAAAGTGGCCGGCATTTGGCTACTTTCGAGAGCCAATTGAAGCTTGTCGGCGCGTGAGAGAGGCTTGGAGACGGGGACGTCCTGAACGACGGCGGACTTGTAGCCTTTGGCTTCGAGGGTGAGAAAGGGCGTGGCTTGGGTGGATTAAGGGAGGAGCTTTTTTACTAGTTTGATGAGGGTGCCGTTGGAGTTGGAGTCGGCGTAGATGGTGAGGATGGAGCGGAGAGCGTGGTGGAGAAGGGGGAGGTCGATTGAGAAGGCGATTTTTTTATCGTTCTCGCTGGAGATGCGGTAGTCGTGGAAGAAGGAAGGGACGTTGAACTGAGCGCGATGGAGTGGACGCCATGGGAGGAGAGGAGGTTGCAGAGGGAGAAGGTTTTGCCTAATTTGTCGAGGGCGGGGAGAATTCATTTCTGCAGGAGATTAATGTCGTATAAAATGAAGCAAGATGAATAGATAGAACACTTTTCAGTATAAAAGAGATGCACTTTTCATATATAGAACATGCACATTTCCCACTTAAAACATACACTTTTCTAATGTAAGACTTAATTTTTTAGCATAAAAGTAAAAAAATAGAACACTTTTCAGTATAAAAGAGATGCACTTTTCATATATAGAACATGCACCTTTTCCATATAAAACATACACTTTTCTATATACACTATTATATATAACAACATACACTTTATAGTAAAATATATTACAAGTTTTACTGTAAATACAGTTTCAAAGAGAAAAACAATGAAAAATAAAAGATTATAAAAATAAAACAATAAGATGAAACAATATCACAAACACATACCTTCATTTGATTTATCATTGAGTACTTTGTTATGGATTTCAACTTCATTAGATAACTCAAAACAATCTTCAATTGTATTGTCAAAAGTTTCAATATTAGCAGCAAACATATCTACAAAAAAACAGAGTAAGAAAAAAGTAATAGAATAACTTCCAATTTTTTACAAATGTGATGAATTAAAGTATAATTTGTACAAAAACGAAGATAAAAACAAGAATACTGTTTATCAAAATCAACAATCATAACAAATTTTCTTCAAAAAAGAAACGATTTCTGCAAAAATTCAAACGAAAATCGTTTGATATCAATATAACACTCCGGTGTTCAAGATGACGAAACTTTCGATGTCGATATTGATGAACGCGATCGCAAACAGTGGAAAGAGAGAATTGTGAAAAAAGAATTGAGAGAGAACGCGTGAAAAATAAGAAAAAACTGAAAGAAAGGTATTTAATATTATCTGGGCTAATGGGTCAGGCAAGAAAGTGGTAAAATAAAAGAAAACTCCATTGTCTTCACCGACAAACATGATTCTTAAACTAAAGAACCAACATTCTCAACATAGAGAATACCTACTCCACCATATGAGTAGAACACTTAGAATCACCTATTCTAAGAATTTCCTTCGGCACATGTCGAAAAATACCTACTGAAATTTATGGTGCAACTTCTAACTTTTAGCATTCCTAGAAGTCCTTCAGCCATCAACATCTTTCACCACACACCTTGCATCCTTGCCAAAGCAATGCACATGTGGTCCAACTAACATCATCACATCCTTTTTCATGACAGTTGGACATGCCATAAGGATGTTCATTTCCTCAATCAGAGGACATCATCTTCTATCATAACGTTAGCAACAGTTTCAGAGTCATTTGCCGCCACCGCTCCACCTTGACAGTTTCGCTTTACATGCCCAGATTTCCCGCACTTCCAACACACAGTGCCCTTGAAGTCCTTCTTCTTCCCTTTGCTAAAAGCCACCATTGCTGAATTTTCCGTTGAAGTTCGTCCTTCACTTATCAACTTTCTTTCTTCAGAAAGAAGTTTTCCGTTGAGTAAGCAAATTGGGCTGGAGTACAAATTGGACTAGAGTACACGATGTACTCGAAAACATACAAGACTTTGGCTTCTAAGTTTTACTAGTTTTGACATGGTAGTGTGGTAACGGAGCGGATATACGGCGAGTTTACCCTATTTCAAAATCTGTCCCATTAAAAAATTTAAGGATCGAGATCAGTTCTACATGAGGATCCGTCGGGCCCAAAAGTTCAGACATACAATAAAGAGGATTTCCCGTTGTAATAAATGACCTACAACAACGGATATTTTCCGTTGTAAAAAAATATGGACCTATATATAACAATAGTTTGATAGACAACGAATAAAAAATAGTTACAACAATCTACAACAGCAGGAATTTTTCATCGTCGAAAATTATGAATCTACAACAATAGTCAAGCGCGAAAGAGGCGTTTGGTTGTAGGCTTGGTTCTGCAGCTTGAAGAAACCGCGGTGGATGAGGTATCTGTGAAGAATAACAACAAATCAAGTCAACAAATGAAAAAAATATTAGTTAGAGGTTAGAGGAGTTGTTCATTTGTTAGTTGCAACTCCTCTCTCTTAAATCTCCCTCTTATATAGAAGAAGGATGATAATCATTTTGATCATGTAATTTCAATCTAATTCTTTTTCAATATCATTTCTATATCTCTAAATTCTCTCAACATGCATTGTATTCAATTTCCTTTTGTTATGAAATTTCACAGTACCTCATTACACGGCTGAGGGCGGAAGGCGAGCAGGCGAGGACGGAGGATCGATAAGTCCGTTAGGGACATGCTTCCGCTGTGGCTCTCAATCACGTCAGCGATTTCAAGTTCAATAGCACATTTCACTACTGCCATTGGAGTGAAACCAAACACATAGTTCCATATATCAACTTCTGCCTTTGCTGCTTCTTCAATTGCACCACATTTCACTTCCATTTTTTGTTTTTGTTTTATAATGATAAGAGTAATGTACCAACTCTTGAACTATATATAGAGAGAAGCTTGTGTTTGTGGGCTACTCCCTATAGGATTATGTGTTGTGGATTGTTTGAGTTAAAGAGAGAGAGAAAAAAAAAAAGATAAAGATGAGAGAGATATGGTGGGTGTTGTAAAAAACACCTGATTTCGGTTTAAAAAAAGTGGAACCGAAATCGAACCGACATACATTACTAGAATTTAATAAAATTATACAGTATAACTTAAATTTATACATAAAAAATAGAATAATTGTGTATTAAAAAAATATAAAAAAAACTGATAAACGGGTGATTTTCGTTTGCTCTAACCAAAATCAAACCGTATTTTACCGGTTACGATTCAGTCTTTGAACCGTAACCGGCAGTTTGTCAGGTTCGGTTTTGCCCATATCTAATCGGCGTTAATTTAATTGCATTGCCAACATCTAAGAATAAAACGTATCATACCTTCTTATCATTTATTAGAATCCAAGAATAAAATGTACCACGCTTTCTTATTATTTTTCAATCCAAGAAAAATATGTATCGCGCCTACTTATTATTTATTAATCCAAGAAAAAAATATATCACGCCTACTTATTATTTATTAAAGCAAGAAAAAAAATGTACCACACCTTCTTATTATTTATTTACTCCAAGAATAAAATGTACCACGTCTTCTTATTATTTAGTTTCAGGCTATATTTCATTTTTACTTATCAAAACAGCAAAAAATTCGCCCCACGAAAACTGGCAATGAAACATCACTACCACAATAACAACTTATAATGACAATTAAACAATAGATGAAAAAAGAAAAAAAGGACTTTGTTATTCAACAAACGAATCTGGCAATGGTAATAAAAAATATTTGACCAACAATGTGTTTAACAGTTTAAGAGCCAAGGAAAAAAGGAAACCCAAAATTACAGCCTTGCCCTTTTTTTGCGTTTTTGTTTGGAATATTTAGAGTTAGGGTTTAGAGTGGTTGAATTTAAAAAAAAAGTGCATCAGGGGAGTATTTAACAAAGTTGGAGGGGTATATTATAGCCTGCGCCATATTTAGTCCCTCATATTTCGGGCCGGGTTTTCCAAAATCAGGCCCATCTGTTGGGTTTCAGCCTTTGAAAAGGGGCACTTTTTATTTTGTGTAATTTAAAAACAAAAAAAAAATAATATACATAATATCTTTAGTTTGATATCAAATATTTAAAATTAAAATATATAATTATTTAAAATAATATTTTAAATTATACCAAGCAAAGTTCAAGAAAATGTGCAGTATTATTGATTCATTCCCTATACATCGGGAGGAATGCTAACATCATACCATCAATTCATAATCAATAATCTTGGCGTGAAGAAACTATGTTGATGAACCATGCGTTACCTAAAATATAGTAAAAACACTTTAAAATAAAATATCACAATATTACAACAAATTTCATTATTTTATAACACTAAAAAATAAATTTATTATACTATTTATAAAGTTGAAAAGTTTTGTATTTATTGAAAATCATACCACAGTTAAAAAGTTATATAATTAATTATGCCAATTCGTCTAATTTCGTGTGATATCCTTTTGACTTTTGGTAATCTGCTTCATTTTATTCTTTTTTTCTTTTAAGTGGAGACTAATTTCCCCTAAAAATTAAAACCAAACTCAGAAAATCAACCCAAGAAATTAGATTATCCAAAATGAAGACACATTTTGAAGAGGCATTTCGTCGAACATCTTCAAAGCACCTACGAAACATTCCCACACAAGTCTTATTATTATTATAATTATCATTAGATAAAATTGGTTAAAGCAAATTTTTGATAATAGCTCTAGCAATCACAACAAGTTCACGAATATCATTATTAGCGGCAGTCACCGACGACGGAGCCCCCACTCCTTTAAAAGCACCGTCACAAAGCTCCGCCTCAAACGCCGCGTCCGCCATTCCATTATCCGCAAATTTCGGATCGCCCTTTCTTAAACCCGCCTCTGCCATCGGAACATCGGCCATCAAAACGGCGTAATAAGATTTGGTACACTTTTGCAACGGCTGAGCCAACTTGGGTTGGGCGAGGTAATTCACGATCGATAGGGCTTTTTCGGTCTTTGACTTGACAGCCTCCACCATTATCAGCCCCAGCCCCGCCACGTCCGCGGTGGCGCTCCCCGAGCTGCTCCGGAGGGTGTCGATGCAGAGTTTGTAGTTTGGGGTGTTTTTACATGTGGTTTGGATGAGGTTTTCATCCTTTTGTTGTGATTTTGCGCAGATTTGATGAATCGTAATTGTGAGTAAAATTATACAGATTTGGATTTTCATCTTTCTTTTTAAATATAAATTTTTTATTTAGTTTTTGTGATATATATACACACATCAGGGTAGCTTTTTCTTTTTCTATAATTTTTGTGGATTTTGAAAAAGAAAGAAAAAAGTCAGATTTTGTGGATTTTAAAATCTATCATGCATTTATTTAAAAATCTGAATTAAATATGGAGTATATTGTCGCGGTATGTATTTATTTATTTTTACATTTAAGTAGTGTAAGACTTAATTTTGTGTTGAATTGATGTATAAAAATTTATGATATATATTTTATTTTAATCTTTAATAATTGTGTAATACTCCATTAATACAGTGTATAAAAAATTGTAAAAGTGTGAAGATTATAAATAAAAGAGGCGTGGGTGTAAAATATTAATATTTGCATTAATGAGATAAAGGTTGAATGAATTCAATTTTACGTAGGAAAGGTCAAACTATAGAATTCACATAAATAATACTCCCTCTTATTTTTAATAAGAAAATAAATTATTTTTGATGTTCTCTTTAATTAATAATTGTACATTATTTCATAAAAATAAAATTTATATAAATATTTAATGATCTTAAAATTAAATTTAAAAAAAAATATAATTAATTTACATTGAAAAATTTAAAACATTATAATTTGCAAAGAAAATGAAGATGAAAACGAGAATAGGAGAGAGTACTACATCTCATTATATTAATAGTACTCTTTGAACTTCGTGAAATCCCATAATTATAAGTTTAGCTTGAAACGGGAAAATTTTAGTTTTAGTCCTTTAAGTTTGATACATTCCAAAATAAATCCTTTAAATTTCAACTTTACAAAATACGTCTTTTACCTTTCAATTTAATCCTTTTTTACATCAATTTTAATCCTTTATCTTTCTAATGAATTAAATGAATTAAAGCGGCCTGAATATTCTCTTTCCGGTGGGATGATGTGCTGACTTGTACCACATTTATTTAAAAAATGTCATGTCATCTGCCACATAATTATCTCTCATTTATATATACTTAAAAAATATCATGCCATATCATTAATTGACTATCAATCAATAAAAAAATAAAAAATAAAATCTCTGCATCTACGTAATTAATTGAATATCTATCAAATTTTCCTGTAAACTCCCAAGTTCAATTAAAAACAAAATTGAAATATGCACCATTGATAAAACAATTCTATAATTAATTTTTTTTGACAGGATAATTAAAATTAAAAAAGAAAGTATTAAAGGTTTAAAGTTAATCTCAACCACTAAAACTATTGTATGAAACACAGATACAATAAATATATTAGTGCACACATATGACAATAAATTAATAATAGTGCACATGGTACACCACACACACGAAAAAATAAAATAAAGAGTTGGTCTCCTGTGCACAGCGTGCATGTGCACACTAATGCACAGACCAATCCTATATCTATTTATAAAGATAAACATAAATAATTAAGTAATGAATGTTCTAGTGGTTATAAATACTTTTTTAAAAGCTTGAGGTCATAGGTTCAAATCCTTTCAAACTTGTTTTTTTTTTTCATTTTTTGTTTTTTTTTTTTGTTTTTTTTTTCCTTTTTTTTTGTTTTTTTTTCGTTTTTTTTTTTCTGTTTTTTTTTCGATTTTTTTTTTCAAACTTGTTTATTTTTTCATTTTATTTTCTGTTTTTTTTTTCGTTTTTTTTTTCTGTTTTTTTTTTTAATTTGTTTATTTTTCTGTCGATTTTTTTTTTTCAAATTTGTTTTTTTTTTTTCTGTTTTTTTTTCAATTTTTTTCGTTTTTTTTTTTCGTTTCACTAATAATAATTATCACTTTTCATAACAATTTCAAATTTGTTTTTTTTTCTGTTTTTTTTTCTTTTTTTTTCGTTTTTTTTTTCGTTTTTTTTTTTTTCGTTACTCACTTCCACTTTTTAATAATAATAGTCTCTACTTTTCATTAATAAAATTTCCACTCAAATTTGTTTATTTTTCTGTTTTTTTTTCGTTTTTTTTTTCGTTTTTTTTTTTTCGTTACTCACTCCCACTTTTTAATAATAATAGTCTCTACTTTTCATTAATAAAATTTCCACTTTTCACTAATAATAATTATCACTTTTCATAACAAAATTACCACTTTTCACTAATAATAGCTACCACTTTTCAGTAACAAAATTTCCACTTTTCAATAATAATAGTTACCACTTTTCAATAATAAGAATTACACTTTTCAGTTAAAATATCTACCACTTTTCAATAATAAAAATTACATTTTTCAGTTAAAATATCTACCACTTTTCAGTAACAAAATTTTCACTTTTCAATAATAAGAATTACACTTTTCAGTTAAAATATTTATCACTTTTCAATAATAAAAATTACATTTTTAAGTTAAAATATCTACCACTTTTCAATAATAAGAATTACACTTTTCAGTTCAAATATCTACCACTTTTCAATAATAAGAATTACACTTTTCGGTTCAAATATCTATCACTTTCAATAATAAAAACTACATTTTTCAGTTAAAATATCTACCACTTTTCAATAATAAGAATTACACTTTTCAGTTCAAATATCTACCACTTTTCAATAATAAGAATAACATTTTTTCAATTTTAATAATAATTTTAACTGTACAATTTATAATTAAATATACCCGTTTTAATTAATTAATATTTCCACTTTTCACTAATAATAATTATCACTTTTCATAACAAAATTACCACTTTTCATTAATAATAGCTACCACTTTTCAGTAACAAAATTTCCACTTTTCAATAATAATAATTACCACTTTTCAATAATAGGAATTACACTTTTCAGTTAAAATATCTACCACTTTTCAATAATAAAAATTACATTTTTCAGTTAAAATATCTACCACTTTTCAGTAACAAAATTTCCACTTTTCAATAATAAGAATTACACTTTTCAGTTGAAATATTTATCACTTTTCAATAATAAAAATTACATTTTTAAGTTAAAATATCTACCATTTTCAATAATAAGAATTACACTTTTCAGTTCAAATATCTACCACTTTTCAATAATAAGATTACATTTTTCAATAATAAGAATTACACTTTAACTGAAAAGTGTAATTCTTATTATTGAAAAGTGGAGATTTTGTTACTGAAAAGTGGTAAATATTTTAACTGAAAAGTGTAATTCTTATTATTGAAAAGTGGGAATTTTGTTACTGAAAAGTGGTAACTATTATTATTGAAAAGTGGAAATTTTGTTACTGAAAAGTGGTAACTGTTATTATTGAAAAGTGGAAATTTTGTTACTGAAAAGTGGTAATTATTATTAGTGAAAAGTGGAAATTTTGTTACTGAATAGTGGTAACTGTTATTAGTGAAAAGTGGAAATTTTATTAATGAAAAGTGGCAACTGTTATTATTGAAAAGTGGAAATTTTATTAATGAAAAATAGCAACTATTATTATTGAAAAGTGGGGGTGAGTAACGAAAAAAAAACGAAAAAAAAAATTAAAAAAAAACGAAAAAAAAAAAACAAAAAAAAAACGAAAAAGAAAACGAAAAAAAAAACTAAAAAAAAAAGTTTGAAAAGACTGTAATTTATTAATTAATTAATAAAGTAATAGATTATAAATTAATTAATTAATTAATAGAAAAAAATAGAATTATAACCATAAGTAGAGAAAAAATGATAATAAGTTAGAATAGGAGGATAAGGACAAAAGCATGTGCACCAAACCTGGTTTGGTGCACATGGTGCATTTGAGAATTTCCCTAAAATAAAAAAGAACAGGCATATGTTGGAGAAAAAACCTGAACCCTTACACAGGAAAAGTCGTGTACTTACCATGTGGATGTGGAGGTGGTGGAAGGAGTTCAAAGCCCTTCTCTCGAAGACATTTGTCCATCTACTTTACTTTGTGTTCTTCAACAATTGTAACGGTAACCCTTAGTTAAAGTTTTTTTTCTTTGTTTGAGAATGTGAATGGGTGGAGTATGTCTTGTTCAGGTTTGATTTGTGACCATGAAATTTTGTATTATTTACAAAGTTTGCCATTATATTTTCCCTCCAAAGATAGGATGATGTGGCAGATGACATGGCATTTTTTAAATAAATGTAGTACAAGTCAGCACATCATTCCACCGGAAAGAGAATAGTCAGGCAGCTTTAATTCATTTAATTCATTAGAAAGATAAAGGATTAAAATTGATGTAAAAAAGGATTAAATTGAAAGGTAAAGGACGTATTTTGTAAAGTTGAAACTTAAAGGATTCATTTTGGAATGTATCAAACTTATAGGACTAAAACTAAAATTTTCCCGCTTGAAACTAAGGGATAATAATAACGTCATGGGTCCATATTAACTTGTACATTTTTTTGTAAGGACGTTCCTAAATAATTTATACATTAAAGATAAAAAAACTCTTATAAATTGAAATTTCACTATATTCACAATTTTACATAAATGTCACATATATGTACAATCTAACCTCTTACTTTACTTTATAATAAAAATTTATAAAATTACTCCTCAAACCTTCAATCATTATTATTCTTTTTTATTTTGTGTGTCCAAAAATTGGTGCAAGTTAATTCGGGTGAAGAGAGTAAAAAATTATTGTTTTACTAGTGTATACAAGTTTACAAGAACAAAAGAGTGTTAGGACATGAACTAAACTAGTAACACATTTTTATTTATTCAGTAACACTCATATGTTCATATAACAAATTAACAAGAAAAAAAATAGAATAGACGATGTAAAAAAATGATTCTGAGATTAAGGAAAGAATATGTGAAACAACCATGATCTTCGGGAGAGAAACGTGAGAAGAGACAAATTTTGATAAGAGAACAAAGAAGATAAACAAATAAGGGTGTTGAAGGACTTGAAAACCATTGTTGTGAAACCGACATGAATTTGGGAGGAGAATATGAAAATATACCATTTTGAGTGGGATCGAAACGTGGGAGATACTAGATTCGAGTTAGAGCGGACGAATATTGCATGGATCTTAAATTTGTGCAATATTTTCAAATGAGTTTTTGTGATAAAAATAGTTAATTGTAAAAAAGTTGCAATCTTTAGGTGCTGTTTGGTTAGGGATTGTGGTGGATGAGATGAGGATGGAGATTGAAAAAATATTGATGGGGGTAATCCATAAATAGTAATTGAATAATAGTTGTGTTTGGATAGAGATTGAAAAACGGATGTGGATGAAGAACTTTATGTCAAATCAAGTAGGAGAGGGAATAAATGTGTGTAAGAAAGTAGGAGAGAGAATAAATGTGTGTAAGAAAAGTAGGAGGGAGAATAGATGTGTGGAAGAAAAGTAGGAGAGAGAATGAGTGATTAAAAGAAAAAAAAATAGTGATGTGATTGTATAAAAATAGAATTGTAGGTGTATTATAGGAATGAATGTGTATTTGAATTGGTATTTTGATGAAGAGGGATGAAGAGGGGTCTGACTATATGCACCTCCATTTCAGTTTGATGCACTCCCCCATCAATCCCCCGATTTATACACTCCCCAAATTTAGGTCACACCCCCCTTCAAATGTCATAAATACCCCTCCTCTCATGACATATATATTACTACACACACCCCACCCTTCCTCTTCTTCCTCCCCATTTCCCCCAACCCACCTCCTCCTCCCCATTTCCTCAACAGTCGTCGACGCCGCCGCCCACCCCCACCCACCCTCGCCGCCGCCCCCTCCCCTCCCTTCCCACTCCCCCGATGAACTTTAATTCCTTCATCTTCATTTCTTTCATTTCCTCCCCAACCTCACACCAGCTGCCGCCACCGTCGTCCCCGCCCCTGCCACCGCCGCCACTGTCGCAGCCGCTCCTGCCACCGTCGCCCCTCCCTCTTTCCCCTTTTTATTTTCTGTGATTTCCCCCTCTCCGTCCCTCTCCCCGTCGCGGCCACCCCCTCCCCCAACCGGCCGCCGCCGTAACCCCTCCCTTGCCCCAGTTGCCGCCGTGACCCCTCCCTCTCCCATTCTCTTTTTTTTTCCCTGTATTTTTCCTCCTCCCTCCCCCTCTCCTCGTCGCGGCAACCCCTCCTCCCTCTCCTCGTCGCGGCCACCCCTCCTCCCTCTCCCTCGGCCGCGACGGCTCCCCCTCCCTAGGCCGCGATAAACTCCCTCTCCTACGATTTCTGCTTTTTTTTTTTTTTTTGGTTCAACCCATCCCCCTCCCGTCCGACGCCGACGCGACCCCCAGGTTTGCCCCCTTCCTCCCTCCCCCTCCTCCCATCTGTAAAAAAAAAAAAAAAAAAAGATTGCGGCCGCCCCCTCCCCACCCCCTCTCCGACGCCGACCCACACCCAGCCCAGATTTGCCCAACTCCCAATTCCAATGTTAGGGTTTTCTGCAAAAATGCAGAAAACCCTAATTTTTTATTTTTTTTTTTTCATTTTCGACTATATAATGTCGATTAAATACACTCTCATCGGCAAATTGTTGTCGACGAGGGTGTATTTGATCGACATTACGTAGTCGAAAATGAATTTATTTATTTATTTTAATAATTTTCGACCAACCAGTGTCGACCACATACACTCCCGTCGATAACTCGTTGTCGACGGGAGTGTATGTGGTCGACACTGGTTGGTCGAAAATTAGTAAAAAAAAATTGTGATTTTTTTGAGTGTATGGTTGATTTCTGTATTTTTTTTTGAGTTTGATGGTCGCCGAAAATGGTGTCGCCGGCGACCGGAAGTTGTGGGTTAGAAAAATGTGAAAGAAATGAAGGGGGGTGCATTCAGTAGGGGATAGTACTGTATATTTAATGAAGGGTATTTTGGGTTTTTTACCCTATTATTTTATTAAAAAACTGAAAGGGGGAGTGCATCAAACTGAAATGGAGGTGCATATAGTCAGACCCATGAAGAGGGAAGGGATGGGGGATGGCCCATCCAAATCCGGATGGGCCAATCCCAAACCAAACACAGCCTTATGGTATTTACTCATATTTTTTTATTTGTAATTCGATACACAATTTCTTTAAATTTTACAATTTAATGCATCGTATGTTTTCCGTCAATTTTAATGTGGCGCAAAAAATATCGAACTTGCCAAGTAGACGGTTAACGCCAATTAAAAATATAAACTACTTAAAATTCAATTGCATGACATACCATAAATTGCATAAAAAATATATAAAAAATGTGGTATAATAAATTGTAAAATAAATTATAATTAATAAATATACTACTACAAAAGACGGCTGGGCTTCGGTTTCAGCCTTTGAAAAAGGGCACTTTTTATTGGGTCTGTCTATTTGCACCTCTGACTTGGTTGTCTGCACTCACCCCTAAATTTAATTAGGTTTAAAATAATATTTCAAATTCATTTTAAATTATACCTAGCAAAGCTCAAGAAGATGTGCAGTATTATTGATTCATTCACTGTATATACATCAGGAGCAATGCAAACATCATACCACCAATCAATAATTTTGGCGTGGAGAAACTGTAATTTAAGAATCTCATTTAAACAACGAGACCTAAGAACTAAAGCAAGTAAATACGATAAAACTTTAGTAAAAAGTGACTATTAATTTATTTCAAAATATTGTCACAATTTATTGGAAATCATATCACAACTTCACAGTTAAAAAGTTAGATAATTATGTTGTTGGTACGATACGTGATACGTTGGATGACACGGATTGAGGTTGTCATGTTTACTTGGGTTCTTCTCTAATTTCCTGAAAGTCTAAAAAGCATAGCACTGTTAGCAAGTAAGTTCCATAGCTCATAACCCTGTCCTCCGTTGAAAGAAATCAATTTTTCTAAAGTCAATTTTACCTCTCATTAATAAGAGCGTGAAAATATATGAGTTTTCCTTTTTTTAGTACAAATAGCTCTTTCATCTTCTTCATAGTTCAAACAGGTAAGTTTATGATTTTAAATTTTCTTTTTCTTTTATATAACAACACTGTACCTCTATTGTCATTTTATATTGTAATTTCCCTAAAATTAAAACCAAACTGAGTAAATCAACCCACAGAAATTAGATTATTCAAAATGAAGACACATTTTGAGGAGGCATTTCGTCGAACATCTTCAAAGCATCTACGAAACATTCCCATCTATTATATAAGCACTAAAACATTCCCACACAAGTCTTATTATTATTATCATTAGATAAAATTGATTAAAGCAAATTTTTGATTATAGCTCTAGCAATCACAGCAAGTTCACGAATATCATTATTAGCGGCAGTCACCGACGACGGAGCCACCACTCCTTTAAAAGCACCGTCACAAAGCTCCGCCTCAAACGCCGCGTCCGCCATTCCATTGTCCGCAAACTTCGGATCGCCCTTTCTTAAACCCGCCTCTGCCATCGGAACATCCGCCTTCAAAACGGCGTTATAAAAATTGGTACACTGTTGCGACGGCTGAGACAGCTTGGGTTGGGCGAGGTGATTCACGATCGAAAGGGCTTGTTCGGTCTTTGACTTGACTGCCTCCACCATTATCAGGCCCAGCCCCGCCACGTCCGCGGTGGCGCTCCCCGGGCTGCTCCGGAGGGTGTCGATGCATAGCTGGTAGTTTGGGGTGTTTTTACATGTGGTTTGGATGAGGTTTTCATCCTTTTCTTGTGATGTTGCATATGTTTGATGGATCGTGATTGTGAGTAAAATTATACTATAGATTTGGATTTTCATCTTTCTTCAAATATAAATTTGTAATTGTGTCTTCGTGATATATATACACATCATTTGTGTAAGTTTTTTATATTTCTCATTTTATATAAAATTAAAAAATATATTTTTTTGACACATTTATTCTTCATTAATTTTTCCTTTTTCCTCTTTTTTCTCACCTTTATTTTTCACTTTTCCACAAAAAAGATACACAGTGTAAATGATAATAGAGGTAGTTTAGAAAGATCATTACTAAAAATAGAAAAAATGACAAACTTTTAAAATAAAATTTTAAATCAAATGCAAATCAAAAAAGTAAATCACATGATCATTCAAATAGGGTTTTTTTTGTTATTGGAATTTTGTGGATTTTAAAATCTAGCTTGCATTTATTTTGAAATCTGAATTAAATATGCATGGTGTATTTTAAAATTTTACTGTAGTAGTGGTATGTATTTATTTTTAGATTTATATAGTGTAGGACTTGATTTTGTGTTAAATTGATGTATAAGAATTTATGATATTATTTTTTAAATTTATTTTAATCTTTAATATTAATTGAATAAATGTGTAATAATTAATATATACTCTATATAAAGAAACTGTAAAAGTGTGAAAGATTATAAATAAAAGAGGAGTGGGTATAAAATATTAATATTTGCATTAATGAGTTATTTTGAATAAATTCAACTTTACGAAGGAAAGGTAAAACTATAGAATTCACATTAATAATACTACAAGTCCACATCTCAATATATTAATACGGAGTAGTACTCTTTGAACTTTGTGAAATTCCATCATTTTTTTAATAACTTCGTGGGTCCTTATTAACTTGCACTTTTTTTTTAAGACGCTCTTAAAAAAGTTTGATCACACAAAAAAATAGAAAATTCTTCATAAACTCAAACACCGTTATATTCACAATATACCCCCTCTGTCCCATACTTGAAGTTGAAGGCTCAAATTAATTGAGCACGAGTTTTAATGAATGAATTGTTTGTTAATATGGTGTAGGATAAAGTGGGGGTAATAAAGACTTTTCAATTTTATAAATAGGAGTAATAAAATTATTTTTTAGTGTAATAAAGTAGTGACATTTGTTATAATATTGTGATGTTTTAAGGAGAGTGTTTAAAAGTGTTTTTACTATTTTAGTTAATGTGCCTTCAAGTATGGAACGCCCAAAATGGTAAAAAATGTCTTCAAATATGAGAAGGAGGGAGTATGAAATATTACACATGCACACACATATACATAATTCAACCTTACTTTACTTTATAATAAAAATTTACAAAATTACACATTAAACCCTCGATCATTATTATTCTTTTTATTTTGTATGCCCAAAAGTTGGAACAAAAGAGTGTTAGACATGAACTAGTAACACTCAACACAATCTTTAGTCCGATATAAAATAGAGTAGAAGATGTAAAAAAATGATCTGAAGAATAAGGAAAGGATACGTGAAACGACCATAATTTTCGTGCGAGAAACGTGAGAAAAGACAAATTTTGATAAGAGAACAAAGAAGATAAACAAATAAGGACATGTTTTGTTTACTTAATTAATAAATTTGTAATTAATTTTATTCGCAAACAATCACTTTATTCACAATGAACCCCACAATACCCTCTAATACACTTACTTTATCTACTTTATCTATTTTTTTCCTTAAAACTTGAGCCCTTCCCACATTTTGGTGTATGGAGGGAGTATGATTTTAGTGATGATTTAAATTTCTATCAATTTTAATTAAAAAAGTTGTTAAGCATTTGAAATTCATTCATTTATTTTTTAATCTAAACAAACAGAGTGAACTTAGATTATGAATTTAAAATGGGAGGGGCTATCAACACCCCCAAACTGTGTTATTCCCACCCCAATTGTTATACACACCCCACCTAAATTTAAAATTCAATTTAAATTACTAAACATACCCTAATTTATTCCTTTCCTGTCCTTTTTATTTTAAAACTTAAAATATTTACCATTTTTAAATAATACTATACACACCCCATCCATTTAAAAAATGTAACCTCTCTCTCCCTCACCAACAAAAGTATATTTTTCAAAAAGAAGAAAGGGAGAAAATGTGTGATCGAACAACAAATTAAAATATTAAAACACAATTAAAAAACTGCACTATACTTACTGTATGCCCACAACTTCATGTACACACATGGAAGTGTTCGGCCAGTACCTAATGTACGACTATGGATATGTTCGGTCAGTACCTAATGTACGCTATGGATATGTTCGACCAGTACACAATGTACACATTCATGTGTGTTCGGCCAGTAGTGGTCGTACACCACTTAACCAAAAATTCATGCTGATTGCGTTCGGCCGGTTGTGGCCGTACACTCAGTGATGTGTTCGGTCACGATTTCGGTCGTACATGTCGCGACTGCTACCACTAAAGTGTAAAAAAAAAAAAGTGTAAAAAACATTAAATATACTTACATTAATTTTCTCCATCACTTTTTCTTCTTCCATAATCATGTTTGTTGTGATTATATCATCATATGAAGGTTAAATTAGGGTTAAATGGGGATATAATTTAAGTATGGGGTGTGTATAACATGGGGTGTCTTTAATATTATTAGGGGTGTGTTTAACATTTTTTAAATGATTTAAAAGGATATCTTAGTAAATTTAATTAGGTCTATTTTTGTCCAAAAAAATATGGGGTGGGAACAACACAATTTTGGGTGTTGATAGCTCCTCCCATTTAAAATTCATACATAAATCTCTTAATCCAAACACAACCTAAGTTGTGTGAGAATTTGATTTGAGGATGCATTTTAAATGAATGTATTTAAAATGACATGTTTTTGGTGAGAATTTAAAATTTTGAACTAAAAAGAGATGTTAAGTATTTGAAATCTTTTCATTTACTTTTTAATCCAAACAAGTTAGTAGTTTTAGATGGTGAATTTAAAATCCATATGTCTAAATCACTCCATTCAAATGAAGCCTTAGGTTATTTAACTATTTACTAATTTCAAAATTATCATATTTTTACTTTGCAATTTGATACTCAATTTCTTTAAATTTTACAATTTGATGCATCGTTATGTTTTATAATCAGTTTTAATGTGCGCAAAAAATATTGAACTTGTCACGTAGGTGGTAGTCAATTGAAAATATATATAAATCAATTAAAATTCAAATGTATGACATACCTAAATTGCATAAAAATAATTATAAAAAAATGTGGTATAACAAATTATAAAATAAATTATTATACCAGTAATTAATAAATATAGAAAAGACGGTAATTATTTTTCAATTAACCGTAAAAAAAAGTTATATATGTCACCTCTCCCACTGGCAAAGGCAAAGTAATAGCAGCAGCAGCATTTAGCACAAACAGAAACAGTAGTCAATTATTTTCTCTCTCTCTCCCACTCTACAATCAATTTTGGAAATTTGCTTTTGGAAGAATATCTTCAATCAAAATTGCCGCAATGCGAGGGTTTACCGGAAACGGAAACCCTCTCAGCTACTTAATGTTCTTCACAAATTCCGCAACTTTTTTCCCGCTGTAGCTGAAGCAATTACGCAAACATATGGTGAGTGAGTCCGGCGCCGGATTTAATCACCAGAAGCAGGGGTTATTGTTCAACACCACCGGAGCGACGACCAGCAGCAGCGCCTCCGGTGGCGGTGAATTGATTCCGATGGGGAATTATAATAATAATACGAACGGCGGAGGAAGTCTGAATTTGAGCCCTAGTGGAGGAATGCTTTTCTCGTCGCAGAATTCGTTGGGTTCTTGTTTGACGGATTCTGCTACCGTCGGGCTGAAGCACGATGCTGGTTTTGCTGTGGAGTGGTCGATGGATGAACAGTATAAGTTAGAAGAAGGACTTGCCAAGTAGGTACTTACTTACTTTAGGTAAAATCAGTTGATATTAGGAGTGTTTTCTATATTTTGTTGCCTTAGGTACAAGACTGTAACAACTCTGTAGTCGTCTTATCCCTGCTTTTATACTTTGAAGCCAGAAGAGATGATAAGTGGAAGAAAGAAATAAAAAATGGTTTTTGTTTGAATTCATTGGCATTGAATTAAGACATAGTAACATTTTAACCGGAATTTTTAGATCCTCAGAGGTCTTATTCATACTTTGAATTAATCAGTGTCCAAGACCAGGAATCATTAGCTCACTTTTGTGGGTTGGATTCCTTCCAAATAAAGTGGTATTCTATAACTATTGTCGTTATTATGGAGCCTAGAGCCATATCTTCCTTTCCACCAATCTCCATGAGACACTGTGCGTCTGTACTTATGGGTTGTCATCCACTGATCTGATTTTGCTTTAACTGTGCAAGTACATCTCTCATGTTAACACAAAAGAAATGGTACATTATTCCCAGGAAAATGTTAAAATCCTTAAATGTTATGTTGGCTCTTGAAGTCGCATTCCAATTGGCACCAGCTACTAATTTTCATCTAATATCTTCAACATGTGTGAATGATTGGCCTACTTTAAAAAAAAAGAAAGATATTTCAGCAGTAGAAGTCATTTTACAACCAATATTGATTTCAAGATACAATATGTAATATAATCAACTTGAGAGTAAAACATGAGTTTTTTGGTTGACATGGTCACATGGTACCAATTCACTCCATTAATATTGTATAGATCTGTTTCATGTTCTTTGGGATTTAGATTTCTTTCAAGTACTTGCCGTAGCTTCTCATTTTTAGTCAGAAATTTTGAAGGACTCTTTCGTTAGTTTTTGGATAGACAATATGTGTTTTTAAGCTCTTAAACTTTCATTTTTTTGTTCAATTGAGCACTCATACTTTTAGTGTCTTCTATTGAGCCCTTAAACTTTTAGATTCACATTAAAGACCTTTAATGGGGTTCGGGGTGAGAAACATAAGATTCATGGGCTCAATAAAACAATATGAACATACAATGCCCAAAGGGCACAATGTGAACAAAATTCACACAATAAGACTATGACGACTCAATAAAACAAACATGAAAGTTCAGTGGCTTAAAATGCAGTTTTTCTATTAGTTACTATGGCTTTTACATCAATTCCCTTTGCATCACGCTGACATATTTCAAATATGTTATTATTTCAGATGGCCTGTTTTTATCTGGAACTAGTCTGCATTTTCATTTGTTTAGTTTCCAGCAAAACCCAATTTCATCTGGTTGATTTTGCAATTTGTAGATATGCCAATGAACCCAACATTTCAAGGTATATTAAAATTGCTGCCTCACTTCGTGACAAGACAGTACGGGATGTTGCTCTTCGATGTAAATGGATAATGGTAAGTTCATTATCCTTGTTGAGACTACAAGTAATCATAAATATTCTCTTCAGTCAAGTAATGTAACCTTATATTAATTTATTTATTTTACTTTAAACCTCTTTTACCTTCTATCTGAGTTCTTAGAAGAATATGGCCTTGAATGTGATCTCATTGTCCTCCGTGCTGCCTAATTCGTTATATCTGTTGTCAGAGAAAGCGGAGGAAACAGGAGAATCAGAGCCTGGGGAAGACAGTGAAGGATCAGAAGGTAAAATATAAATTTTCCTATATGGTACTTTACATTGAAATTGAACTATCTACCTTGATATTGGCTATGCTGCTATCTTGGAAATTAGTCCCAATTTGTTGTGACAGTCAATTGCAGAAGGTGTTCATTAATGTTGATGCTGTGCCTTTCCAAATAGGATTTTTTTCTTTATACCATAATTTTGAAAGGCGCGTGAGGCTATAGGTTATGCACCTTTTTTGAGTTTGTTTGGTGCAGATTCGTAGGCACACACCTTTCTTGCCTGCAATGAGGCGACCAAGGCGCCGCCTCTTGGTCAAAATGATATCACATCAAGTTTTACACCTTTTTAGGTCTTGAAAAAAAAAAAAAAAAACTAATGCTTTTATCCTCCTACTCTCCCACACCTTTCCTTTTTAAGTTATTAAGAGTTAGAAATAAAGAATGAAACTTATAAACTAGGTCAAACATTTAACTAGGGTTTTAGACTTAGAGATGAAGGCTCATCTTTAAGACCTAAAACATATAACTAGGTTAAGTGGACAAGGGAAATAGTCTATAAAGCTCATCTTTTAGAGAAAATGAATATGAATTTGAGGAAGATGAAGAGGAAGAAGAATACATTAATGATGAGGAACAATTTGGTGATGATAATGATGATGACTCTGATTTGGATGAGAATGAGGACTAGTCAACTAGACTACTGAAAATCTTAATTGCTGTCTTTAACATTTGGTGGTTTTTTTGATAATTAAGATTATGAAGTCTAATTCACAACTTTAGTAGTATTAATTTCATGTTTACATTATGTTCTAATGTTTATTAAATATTATGTGTTAGTCTCAGTCTCTTGTACAGTGCTGAATCTTGTTCCTATGAGACGTATATGATTATGAAGTCAGAATGGTTATTTAAAAGGTGCCCTTAACAGATTGATTTTAGTCTCTGAATATATTACTCGTTTTCTCGTAAGGTATTCTGTAACCTACATGTTATTATTGTAACAAGAGCTTAGCAAAAGTCAATGATTTTTTTTACCAGACTTATCAGTGGGTAGTGACAGTTTTTTTTTTTTTTTTTGACTTGTCTGTATTGACTGACTTATCTCAAGATGAACCTTTTCTCAGGAAAAATTAGCTGAATCGGCTTTAATAACTTCAGCTCCATCAGTAAACGTGGCTCCTTATTCTTCAACCACAAACCATCATAATCAGAGTGATTCCAAGCTTTTGGGAGGTTTGTCTATTTTGTTGTTAAGATTAACCAAATTTACTTTCTCTTCCCTTTTAAAAGGTAGAGGCTGAAGATGCTACATCTATTCTTTTGGCCAATCAAACTCTCTTTATCATATTAATTGAAGCATGCATGTGCTTAATGTAGCCTTTGTTTACAGAATCACTTCTAGATGCATTTACATTTGTGGGCTGTTGAATGCTCTTATCAGTTTCAAGGCGATGTATTCTATTAAAATAGTTACTTTGTGTTTCAGCACTGGGTGGGACAGCCAGGCATCTTTTAGAAGAAAATACTCAGGCTTTTGAACAAATTCTTGTAAATCTTTCAAATCTCAAGGTAATGCCTAAACCTTTGTGTTCTCAAGGAACTTGGAATTTGCTCCTCCTAATTTCAGCATGAGAAATAGTACATGTATATAGGCATACCCCTAAAAGATCTATCGCGTGATTTTTCATTCCTAAGGTTACTTTAGTAATGTTATTACTGTGAAACATGCATATGTATTTGAGTTTGAAAGTTCAATATTATTCCTTCTATTTCTGGTATCTGTGAAGTTCAATTATTAGCAAAAGCTTTTCTTTATGTGAAGCAGTCCAACCCTGGTTGTGAGCTCTTAACCTTATTCTCTTCAATATCCCTGCAACTTATCGCTAACACTTAATGTTTATCAGTCAAATGGCGTTTGCATCCTCTCAACATTATTTTTTCTCCTATGACTGATTACCTACGTGTCTTTGTTTGCTTGATTTGGAAAATGAAAACTAGACTAAGTGAAAACAAAGTGATAATTAGCATTTGACTTTTGTTTATTTTGGAGGTATGATTTATATTCCGTGCATTATGCATATGGTGTTCTTGTTGCAGTTGCAGCAAAACATTGATCTCTTCTTTCGTACGAGGAACAACTTAATTGCAATTTTGAATGGGTAAGTTGCACTTTTTCTTCTAATAAGGTGATTTGGTACTCGTTTAGTGAAGCTATTTTGGGGTTAATGTCTTGTACAGCATGAGAAATATGCCTGGAATTATGAGCCAAATGCCTCCTCTTCCGGTGCTCTTAAATGAGGAACTTGCAACAACTATTTTTCCACTCACACCTCAGGTCTCTTCTCCATTTCATTCTTAGTTGAATCATGTCTTCATTTCTCATGAAAGATGGCATTTGCACTCTAGTTTTTCTCATAACTTGGCTACCAAATATGTGATTTATTCTATTTTATATTCAACAACCAAGTGAAATGTAAATTTTTGACAGGCATATTTTTGGCTTTAATTTAATGGAAATATGTGTCTCCCAAATCGTGAAGGCTTTTTTCTGTCATTCTGCTTTGAGTTCTGGTCAACCTTTAAACTCTGCATGCTAATTCTGTCAGCTTCCTTCCAGATATCACTAAAGCTTTGCCAGAATATTTACAATTTTAAGGCATTATCTAGATTGCCAATGTAAAACCAGTTTATTGTAATCCATTTTGGCAGAATATGATGTTTAGCTTGTCAACTACAACGCCGGTGAAGCAGGAGCCTGCAGGATGCTGATTCTTAACTTTGGGATTTAACTCGTACGTAGAAACTAAAGATTCAATAAGCGACAGGTTTGTTTTCAGTCGTGATTTAAAAATATTATCAAGCTATGTCATTTGGGAAAGATGAACAGGAGGTATGTTGGGTGCCACCCTTTTGTATCTAACAGTTACCAATCTCTATTTGCATATTTATCATTTATTTGAAAAGCCTCTATGAAATTTGTTATTGACATTAATTATTATATGAAATGTATATAATCTTGCTTTACTTCAAAAAAATTGCTGTGGTAAGATTTATGGCAGGATAGATTACACAAATTTCTTTTCAAGGCTTAATCATTTATGATCTCAAAATATTACTTTATCATACTCTTTTTAGAAAATGTTGAACTTGATGGAATTGTTTATGATGTGAAACCGAGTATATCCTCCAGATGAGATACCTTACGTTTGACTTTGAAGTTGTAAGTTGACTGCCAAAATTCAAACATGCATTGCGGACTGCATGTATAGTCTCATATCGTCCGTCATGTTTTGATTACTATTCTAAAGATACTGCCTGCTTGGTTGGTACCTTTACAGGACACGCCTGGTTAATGAAAATGAAATGGAAAAAGAATAGTAGTATTTTGTCTCTCTCCGTTCCAAGGGAATTTCATCATTGGGATGACACATTTTAAGAAATGTGTAAATATATCTAAATATGTGTAAAAAATGGGTAGTTTTGTAAATTTTTATGAATAAAGTAAATAAAAAGATAGATTGAGTGCGAAAAAGTAATGATATATATCTAAATGTGTATTTTGAGAGTGGAGGTTATGAATATATTTCTTTTTAAAGAGAGTGCAAATTGGTACGAGGCATCAAAATATGATAAATGTGTAAATTTATATGTGACGGAAGAAGTATTATTTGGAATTTAGAATGTCTCATATACCAAACAATCCCCCCACCACCACCAAAAAAAAAAGAAAGGCCCTCAAATTCCATTTAGAACTCTACAAATAAAAATAAACAGTTATGTTCATTTCTTTCCTAAATAGTTTAGCAAAGAAAAAAAATACTTTAAAAAAAATCTTTCATAAAATTATTCTAAAAAGTAATTGGTTTTTTTTTTTTTTTTTAAATGGAGGGTGAACTTAAAAAAAAGGATAAATAACCGTGGTCTGATCCACCATGAGGACGAGCTTTAATCATTATTTTTGCTCTTCTACATCATATGATTAAAATTTAAAAACCATTATATTAATTCTTGTCTCAGGAAATTCCCTACTAAATAAATTCTACTTAAGCTTTTACTATTTTTAAATTGATTTTAATATACACAATATTTTTATTTTGATACTGTATTGAATAAATCAAATTAAAATACAAAATTGGTAAAATAACACTTAATATTCATATTATACTTAAAAAGTAATGTATGTCATATTAGTAAATCAAGCTCACAAATGAATATTATGAACCAACTTATGAATGTGATTAAAGATCAATAGTTACTTATTTAGGCTCTTGATAAATTTTCCAGTGAAGTCCGATGTGGTGAGAAAGCGTCGGAATTGAATGAACTTGCAATAAAATCGGTTTGAGAGAATTTCGGTGACGGCCCTTCAATACTCAAGTGGTGAGATTGTTGTGAATAGAAAGGAGAAAATATAGTGAGTGAAATAAAAAATGAACCTTATTCTTGAAAAAATGAATGGGGAAGGCTTTTATACCTTTTCTCTTGAGGGGCATAAAAGTCAATTTCCTTACCTAGGGTTTGTTACTGAATCGTGTCACGCTATCGTACTACCCTTACCGACAATATCCTCTTGGTAGTGCGGACGATTTTTTTTTACAGAAAATCCCTAATACGTGTAGATTTGGTGGTCCCCACAGACAATATTATGCTCTCGTAAGATTGAATGAATGACGACGACATGGATCACCTCTCCTCTGGCACGTTAGAGGAAATATAACTAACTTGTTCATGTCTCTACTCTCCCTCTAGTCTTATACTCTTCTCTGCTCCAAGTATGTCTTTTTAGCTTATAATCCTTTCTCGTTGGTTGGTGTTCTTTCGAATGTCGACGTGGAAGGACTTCAAAATGAGACGTCATTATGTGATATCAGTATGTAATATTTGTACGTAAACATATATACTTTAAAATTAATACTTCATTTGTTTCTTGTTTGCATTATTTCCTTATTCGTCCGTTTCACAATTGTCTGCACATTTTAAAAATGATTTTTTTTTTTTATAAACCTCATCCCTCACAATATTCACATATTTACATAAAATGTCATCACTTTTACCCCCTCATAAAGTGATGCAAACAATTCCTCATAAAGTGATGCAAACAGTTATGGAACAGAGTAAGTATAAAGTTTGACCCCGATCCATTGTGCATGTGATACGCTGTATAATTGTACAACACTTGTGGTGTGTTCTCATTTGACATGCCAATTTATTATTACCTGTTTTTCAATTCACAATCTCTCTCTCTCTACAAAATTCCAATCTGTTAGTTGATATTTATTGACAAGGAAAAGGCAGAGACAAGAGGCGTATCTATTGGACCTTAATATTAATATTAATGGCTTCTTTTCTTTTCAACTCAAAACCATTCTCTCTCTCTCTCTCTTCATTCTCTGCAACGCAAAACCCACCACCATTACCATTCTCGCAGCACTTCCTTTTCGCGCAACTTCTTTCTTCTTCAACAAAACAACAACAGTTATTATGAGAAGCAGCATAATATCTTGAGTTGAGCTTGTTTCAACTTTCAACACTTATTTCCCCCTTTTTTCCTGATGAATCTGTTTGTTTTCTGTATTCTTCTCATTTCTCTTCGATTATCTCAAGCACAAAACCTCACATGCACCTCCAACGATTTCAATGCTCTCAGGGCGTTTGTTCAGAGCCTGGAACCAGGCGCCGTTGATCAATGGAGCTCCGATTCATCCTCCCCCAATTGCTGCAACTGGCTGGGCGTCACTTGCCAATCTTCGTCATCTCTTGGCCTCAACGATTCAATCGATTCGGGTCGTGTGGTTAAGCTGGAGCTCGGAGCAAGGAAGATTAACGGAAATATCTCCGAATTTTTGGGAAATTTGGATCAGCTCAAAACCCTAAATCTCTCTCACAACTTCCTCAAAGGCGACATTCCTCAATCAATTCTCCATTTGCCGAAACTAGAAATTCTGGACTTGAGTTATAATGAAATCTCCGGGTGGTTTCCCAGCAGCATGAATCTACCCTCAATCAGAGCCATTGATGTTTCCGAGAACTCGATCAAGGGTGCCGTTCCGGTCGCGATTTGCGCCAATTCAACAAAAATTGCGGTTATGCACTTGAGTGATAATTTATTCAGCGGAGTTCTTCCTCCGGGCCTTGGGAATTGTTCTTCAATGGAGGAACTCGATCTCTCCTCGAATCGAATCTCTGGCGCTTTCCCTGACGATCTGTTTCACCTGATGAATTTGAAGAATTTGCGTGTTCAGGAGAATAGCTTTTCTGGGGAACTCAATCCCCTCATTGGTAACCTCTCTAATCTTGTTCATATTGATTTATCATCGAATCAGTTTTCAGGAAATCTTCCGGATGTGTTTGATAGATTTGTGAAGTTGAAGTACTTTTCAGCTCAGTCTAATAGGTTTATTGGTACAATACCAACTTCATTGGCTTCTTCATCAACTATTGCTTCACTTAGTTTAAGAAACAATTCTTTGAGTGGTACCATTGAGCTCAATTGTTCATCAATGGTTAGTCTCGTTTCGCTCGATTTAGCTACTAATAGGTTTCATGGGGGGATTCCTGAAAATCTTCCAGCTTGTAAGCTGTTGAAGATGGTTAATTTGGCCAAGAATAACTTCTCAGGGCAAGTCCCTGTGAGTTTCAAGAATTTCCAAAGTCTAACCTCCATTTCGTTTTCGAATTCCAGCATTTCCAATCTTGCAGCTGCTCTAGAAATCTTACAACACTGTAGAAACTTGACAACGCTAGTTCTTACTTTGAATTTTCATAATGAACAAATGCCTGATTATCAGTCTCTCCAGTTTGTTGGGCTCAAGACTCTCGTTATTGCCAGTTGTAGACTCACCGGTTTGATTCCTCAGTGGTTGAGTGGGTGTAAGAACTTGCAACTGTTGGATTTATCGTGGAATCGTTTGGAAGGTTCAATTCCACCCTTGTTTGGCAACTTGTCATCTCTGTTTTATCTGGATTTATCGAACAACTCTTTCACAGGGCCCATTCCAAAAGAACTTACTCAAATGGAGAGCCTTATCAATGGTACTGTAATGTGGGAGGAGCCTTCCATGGATTTCCCACTCTTTGTACGAAGAACTAATCAAAGTGCCAGTGGTTTCAAGTATAAACAAGCTTTTCGATTTCCTCCAACATTGGAACTTGGAAACAACCTTCTTACAGGACCAATCTTGCCAGAGTTTGGTAATCTAAAAAGGTTGCAGGTTTTGGATTTGAAATGCAATAACTTATTGGGATCCATTCCGAGCAGTCTGTCTTTACTCACAAGCTTAGAGACTTTGGATTTGTCTTTCAATAATCTGAGTGGAACGATACCGTCTTCTCTGAATGATCTCACCTTTATGTCAAATTTCAATGTGGCCCACAATGCCCTCTCGGGTGCTATTCCTTCCGGAAGTCAGTTCTCGACTTTCCCAAACTCGAGCTTTGAAGGCAATCCAGGTCTCTGTGGAGAGCATACTTCTCATCCATGTTTGATCAACAACAGAAAAGTCCCTTTTCTGTCAGCTAATAAATCGAAGAAGACAAGGGGTGCTAGTATTGCTATGGGTGTTGGAATAGGTGTGGGAACTGTTATTCTTGTCTCTCTCGTTTATGCGGTTGTTCTTTGCTCGTTTAAGCGAAAGGTTGTGGATCAAGAAACCGGAGATGATAATGCCACTGATAAGGATTTGGAAGAAATGTCAAGTCTAGTTATTCTATGTATGAACAAGGAGAACAATAAAGATATTTTTCTTGATGATCTTTTGAATGCAACAGATCATTTTGATCAATCCAACATAATTGGCTGCGGAGGATTTGGTTTAGTATACAAGGCTATTCTCTCTGATGGAAGGAAGGTAGCCATTAAACGTCTCTCAGGTGAATATTTCCAGGTGGAGAGAGAATTCCAAGCTGAAATCGAGACACTCTCGAGAGCAAAGCATCCAAATCTTGTCCATCTTCAAGGATATTGCAAGTATAAGCACGACAGGCTTCTAATATACACGTATATGGAGAATGGCAGCCTCGATTACTGGTTACATGAGAAAATAGACGGGCCCACCTCGTTAGATTGGAAAACGAGGCTACAGATCGCCCAAGGGGCAGCTAGAGGCCTTGCTTACCTGCACCAATCTTGTGACCCCCATATCCTTCATCGGGATATAAAATCGAGCAACATCCTTTTAAACGAGAAATTTGAAGCCCATTTAGCTGATTTTGGTCTAGCTAGGCTCATCCGTCCTTACGATACTCATGTTACAACTGATCTCGTTGGAACACTAGGGTATATTCCTCCTGAGTATGGGCAGGCCTCTGTGGCAACTTACAAAGGGGATGTATACAGTTTTGGGGTTGTTCTTTTGGAGCTTTTAACTGGAAAGAGACCGATGGATATGTGCAGGCCGAAAGAATACAGGGATATGATTTCATGGGTGATTCAGATGAAGAAAGAAGAGAGGGACACTGAAGTTTTTGATCCGTTTATTTATGATAAAGAGTGGGAAAAGGAGATTGTGACCATTCTTGATATTGCTTGCCTTTGTTTGAGTGAGAACCCGAAGATGAGGCCTTGTTCGTTGCAGCTCGTTTCTTGGCTCGATAACATCAACGATTTATCTGCATTGAGTTGTTCAAAAGCTAAAGATGAATGTGATTCTTCTCTCTCACTTGTTCAAGAATAAGTTTTCCATTATGGTTATTTCATTTGCCATTTTAATCTGATGTAAATAATAATTGTTCAATTGTAGAGGAATATTAATTTAATGATCACACAAGTTTGATGTTTTTTTCATAACTTAGAAAATAATGTAAATTTGCTACATACTAACATTCTGTCCTTGTTTGTTTGTCAATATTAGTTATTTCATTTAAATGTATTAGTCGTTGTTAGACTACAAAATGGTATTATCTTGATTATTTTTTTATATGGGGTGTTTAGAGTTGACAATTTAGATATGTTGAATTCTACAATATTGTCATTTGTGATTTGTCAAAGAGAGGATCAATAAAGCTAAAATAAATTCTTAGTTGCAAAAAAAGTCTAAAATGTAGAAAGTCAAGTTTCAACTATAATAAAGGTCGTTGATTTGATTATACATTCGCAATCTTGTGAAATGTTTGTTGGACTTGGACCCTTTTTATGTAATGAGATATGTTTTTTTTTTTTTAAGTCATGTAATGAGATATGTTAAGCACTAATAAATTAAATAGGAGTGCTAAATGGTTAATTAGATTATGGATTTGCTACTTTTAATAATTTTGAACCATTTACTCTAATATTACGAAAATTACCGTGTTGCTATTAAACTATAATAAAAAAAAAAATCTAAAATTTACCTATAAATTTTTACACACTCAAGTAAAAAGAAAATAGGATAAATAAAAAATGAATAGGAGTATATATTTAATGATAGAGAGAGGTTGAAAAGAGGCATTAAATTATATCACAGAAATATGGTTGGAATTAATTGCCTAACTATTATTTTATCCAATGTCAGTCGAGAATTGTGACTTTGGCGGTTGGCAGATATTACTACAATTTTCTTTTCATTTTTTCAAATTGTTTGACATTAAAAGCCAGTTTAGATTTTTTATTTATTTATTATTTTTCTGTGAATTAAAAAACCCAACTTGCCAGAAAGAGTGAGAGGATTAACCCCCAACCCGTAGTCTCTCGATTTTTGTAGCTAGTTTGAAATTAATAAATAAAAGCACGGTTAGGCTAGTTGACCTTTCATACGACTATATTTACGTTGGATTTTGGATGTTTTTTAAAAATTGATTTTTTAAAATTTTGTGTCTTCTAAATTTCGATTAATAGAATTGTATGTCTGTTTTTAGTAGTAAATGATTTAAATTTAAGTATAATTAATATATAAAATTAAATGGAATTGTATAATTATATTATCATTGAGTAGAGTTATACTGTAGTACTTTGAGTGATTTTTTTAAATTGCTCAGTATTTCTAAATTTCGAAATAAGATCGATTCAGAATTTTAAAATTCAAAACGGTAAAATTCAATATAAACGTTCCCTTATATTAAAGGGAAAAAAAGAAAATTTTATTAAAGATTTTTTATTTTATTTCCTAAAAAAAAAAAAATTAATAATGTACCATACAACTTTAGAAAAATATCAGTGTGTCATGAAAGTTGAAACAGTTGCTGACTTACAACTATCAGTGTGTTATTGATAACAATTAACGCCATAACTTTAGTACTCCATTGATGAACAAACAACTTTAAAGTTTGTACAAATTTGTTCATAATAAATATCCCTGGACGAACAGTTAATGAACGATTTGTTGATAACTGAAAATAAACATTTTTTTGTTCATTAGACAGTCTTATTTATGAGGCCAAATTTTGCACATGCAACTCAATTTTAACTAACGTTTGATTTATTCAAACAAAGTTAAAAAATAGAACTATTAGAACAGAATGGAATTATAAATAGGAAAATATAGCAAAAAAACCAGAGTTTGAAATCATTCTTTTTTGGTCAAGAGAATACTACTATATTTTTTGTCCATTATAAGTCAACAAAAAATGGTGATATGTGTGAATTCAACTGTGGTAGGTGCTTAAAATTAACAGTACGAATTGAATAATTGGCGCGACATTTATAATTGGCTGGAAGTCCCCTTCCCCTTTCGTATACGGCTTGCGACCATTTTACAGATTTTTGCGGTGTGGAGATTGTGGAGAAATCGAAACGATTTAATATTCAACGACGACTCCTCCTCTCCGAAGGAATTATCGGATGCAATTAAACT